>OU744316.1:60151485-60518720 GCA_916610145.1 Eristalis arbustorum | reverse complement strand
AGATGAGTCGTGAAATCCATCAGAATAGCCATATCCATCAGAATAGCCATACTAACCACTGCTTAGATTTTGCGGTCAAAATCTCAATGTTGTCGGATGCACTCCAAACTCTCAGGATCGGCCAATACACCCACCGGCACGTGCAAAACGGTGTGCGCAAGTCGTTGGTAGGCCTGGGATGGCCGCTGTGGCGGTTGAAGATGAGTCGTGAAATCCATCAGAAAAGCCATACTAACCACTGCTTAGATTTGCGGTCAAAATCTCAATGTTGTCGGATGCACTCCAAACTCTCAGGATCGGTCAATACACCACACCAGCACATGCAAAACGGTGTGCGCAAGTCGTTGGTAGGCCTGGGATGGCCGCTGTGGCGGTTGGAAGATGAGTCGTGAAATCCATCAGAATAGCCATATTAACCACTGCATAGATTTTTGCGGTCAAAATCCCAATGTTTGTCGGATGCACTCCAAACTCTCAGGATCGGTCAATACACACACCAGCATATGCAAAACGGTGTGCGCAAGTCCTTGGTAAGCCTAATAGAGCCGCAGTGGCGGTTGGAAGATGAGTCGTGAAATCCATCAGAATAGCCATACTAACCACTGCTTAGATTTTGCGGTCAAAATCCCAATGTTGTCGGATGCACTCCAAACTCTCAGGATCGGTCAATACACACACCAGCATATGCAAAACGGTGTGCGCAAGTCCTTGGTAAGCCTAATAGAGCCGCAGTGGCGGTTGGAAGATGAGACGTGAAATCCATCAGAATAGCCATATTAACCACTGCTTAGATTTTGCGGTCAAAATCCCAATGTTGTCGGATGCACTCCAAACTCTCAGGATCGGTCAATACACACACCAGCACATGCAAAACGGTGTGCGCAAGTCGTTGGTAGGCCTGGGATGGCCGCTGTGGCGGTTGGAAGATGAGTCGTGAAATCCATCAGAAAAGCCATACTAACCACTGCTTAGATTTTGCGGTCAAAATCTCAATGTTGTCGGATGCACTCCAAACTCTCAGGATCGATCAATACACTCACCGGCACATGCAAAACGGTGTGCGCAAGTCGTTGGTAGGTCTAGGATGGCCGCAGTGGCGGTTGGAAGATGAGTCGTGAAATCCATCAGAAAAGCCATACTACCCACTGCCTAGATTTTGCGGTCAAAATCTCAATGTTGTCGGATGCACTCCAAACTCTCAGGATCGGTCAATACACACACCAGCATATGCAAAACGGTGTGCGCAAGTCCTTGGTAAGCCTAATAGAGCCGCAGTGGCGGTTGGAAGATGAGTCGTGAAATCCATCAGAATAGCCATATTAACCACTGCTTAGATTTTGCGGTCAAAATCTCAATGTTGTCGGATGCACTCCAAACTCTCAGGATCGGTCAATACACCCACCGGCACATGCAAAACGGTGTGCGCAAGTCGTTGGTAGGCCTAGGATGGCCGCTGTGGCGGTTGGAAGATGAGTCGTGAAATCCATCAGAAAAGCCATATTAACCACTGCTTAGATTTTGCGGTCAAAATCCCAATGTTGTCGGATGCACTCCAAACTCTCAGGATCGGTCAATACACCCACCGGCACATGCAAAACGGTGTGTGCAAGTCGTTGGTAGGCCTAGGATGGCCGCTGTGGCGGTTGGAAGATGAGTCGTGAAATCCATCAGAAAAGCCATACTAACTGCCTAGATTTTGCGGTCAAAATCTCAATGTTGTCGGATGCACTCCAAACTCTCAGGATCGGTCAATACACCCACCGGCACATGCAAAACGGTGTGCGCAAGTCGTTGGTAGGCCTGGGATGGCCGCTGTGGCGGTTGGAAGATGAGTCGTGAAATCCATCAGAATAGCCATATTAACCACTGCATAGATTTTGCGGTCAAAATCCCAATGTTGTCGGATGCACTCCAAACTCTCAGGATCGGTCAATACACACACCAGCATATGCAAAACGGTGTGCGCAAGTCCTTGGTAAGCCTAATAGAGCCGCAGTGGCGGTTGGAAGATGAGTCGTGAAATCCATCAGAAAAGCCATACTAACCACTGCTTGGATTTTGCGGTCAAAATCTCAATGTTGTCGGATGCACTCCAAACTCTCAGGATCGGTCAATACACCCACCGGCACATGCAAAACAGTGTGCGCAAGTCGTTGGTAGGCCTGGGATGGCCGCTGTGGCGGTTGGAAGATGAGTCGTGAAATCCATCAGAGAAGCCATACTAACCACTGCTTAGATTTTGAGGTCAAAATCTCAATGTTGTCGGATGCACTCCAAACTCTCAGGATCGGCCAATACACCCAGCGGCACATGCAAAACGGTGTGCGCAAGTCGTTGGTAGGCCTTGGATGGCCGCTGTGGCGGTTGGAAGATGAGTCGTGAAATCCATCAGAATAGCCATATTAACCACTGCTTAGATTTTGCGGTCAAAATCCCAATGTTGTCGGATGCACTCCAAACTCTCAGGATCGGTCAATACACACACCAGCACATGCAAAACGGTGTGCGCAAGTCGTTGGTAGGCCTGGGATGGCCGCTGTGGCGGTTGGAAGATGAGTCGTGAAATCCATCAGAATAGCCATATTAACCACTGCTTAGATTTTGCGGTCAAAATCCCAATGTTGTCGGATGCACTCCAAACTCTCAGGATCGGTCAATACACACACCAGCATATGCAAAACGGTGTGCGCAAGTCCTTGGTAGGCCTAATAGAGCCGCAGTGGCGGTTGGAGATTAGTCGTGAAATCCATCAGAAAAGCCATACTAACTGCCTAGATTTTGCGGTCAAAATCTCAATGTTGTCGGATGCACTCCAAACTCTCAGGATCGGTCAATACACCCACCGGCACATGCAAAACGGTGTGTGCAAGTCGTTGGTAGGCCTAGGATGGCCGCTGTGGCGGTTGGAAGATGAGTCGTGAAATCCATCAGAAAAGCCATACTAACCACTGCTTAGATTTTGAGGTCAAAATCTCAATGTTGTCGGATGCACTCCAAACTCTCAGGATCGGCCAATACACCCACCGGCACATGCAAAACGGTGTGCGCAAGTCGTTGGTAGGCCTAGGATGGCCGCTGTGGCGGTTGGAAGATGAGTCGTGAAATCCATCAGAAAAGCCATACTAACCACTGCTTGGATTTTGCGGTCAAAATCTCAATGTTGTCGGATGCACTCCAAACTCTCAGGATCGGTCAATACACACACCAGCACATGCAAAACGGTGTGCGCAAGTCGTTGGTAGGCCTGGGATGGCCGCTGTGGCGGTTGGAAGATGAGTCGTGAAATCCATCAGAAAAGCCATACTAACCACTGCTTAGATTTTGCGGTCAAAATCTCAATGTTGTCGGATGCACTCCAAACTCTCAGGATCGATCAATACACTCACCGGCACATGCAAAACGGTGTGCGCAAGTCGTTGGTAGGTCTAGGATGGCCGCAGTGGCGGTTGGAAGATGAGTCGTGAAATCCATCAGAAAAGCCATACTACCCACTGCCTAGATTTTGCGGTCAAAATCTCAATGTTGTCGGATGCACTCCAAACTCTCAGGATCGGTCAATACACACACCAGCATATGCAAAACGGTGTGCGCAAGTCCTTGGTAAGCCTAATAGAGCCGCAGTGGCGGTTGGAAGATGAGTCGTGAAATCCATCAGAATAGCCATATTAACCACTGCTTAGATTTTGCGGTCAAAATCTCAATGTTGTCGGATGCACTCCAAACTCTCAGGATCGGTCAATACACCCACCGGCACATGCAAAACGGTGTGCGCAAGTCGTTGGTAGGCCTAGGATGGCCGCTGTGGCGGTTGGAAGATGAGTCGTGAAATCCATCAGAAAAGCCATATTAACCACTGCTTAGATTTTGCGGTCAAAATCCCAATGTTGTCGGATGCACTCCAAACTCTCAGGATCGGTCAATACACCCACCGGCACATGCAAAACGGTGTGTGCAAGTCGTTGGTAGGCCTAGGATGGCCGCTGTGGCGGTTGGAAGATGAGTCGTGAAATCCATCAGAAAAGCCATACTAACTGCCTAGATTTTGCGGTCAAAATCTCAATGTTGTCGGATGCACTCCAAACTCTCAGGATCGGTCAATACACCCACCGGCACATGCAAAACGGTGTGCGCAAGTCGTTGGTAGGCCTGGGATGGCCGCTGTGGCGGTTGGAAGATGAGTCGTGAAATCCATCAGAATAGCCATATTAACCACTGCATAGATTTTGCGGTCAAAATCCCAATGTTGTCGGATGCACTCCAAACTCTCAGGATCGGTCAATACACACACCAGCATATGCAAAACGGTGTGCGCAAGTCCTTGGTAAGCCTAATAGAGCCGCAGTGGCGGTTGGAAGATGAGTCGTGAAATCCATCAGAAAAGCCATACTAACCACTGCTTGGATTTTGCGGTCAAAATCTCAATGTTGTCGGATGCACTCCAAACTCTCAGGATCGGTCAATACACCCACCGGCACATGCAAAACAGTGTGCGCAAGTCGTTGGTAGGCCTGGGATGGCCGCTGTGGCGGTTGGAAGATGAGTCGTGAAATCCATCAGAGAAGCCATACTAACCACTGCTTAGATTTTGAGGTCAAAATCTCAATGTTGTCGGATGCACTCCAAACTCTCAGGATCGGCCAATACACCCAGCGGCACATGCAAAACGGTGTGCGCAAGTCGTTGGTAGGCCTTGGATGGCCGCTGTGGCGGTTGGAAGATGAGTCGTGAAATCCATCAGAATAGCCATATTAACCACTGCATAGATTTTGCGGTCAAAATCCCAATGTTGTCGGATGCACTCCAAACTCTCAGGATCGGTCAATACACACACCAGCATATGCAAAACGGTGTGCGCAAGTCCTTGGTAGGCCTAATAGAGCCGCAGTGGCGGTTGGAGATTAGTCGTGAAATCCATCAGAAAAGCCATACTAACTGCCTAGATTTTGCGGTCAAAATCTCAATGTTGTCGGATGCACTCCAAACTCTCAGGATCGGTCAATACACCCACCGGCACATGCAAAACGGTGTGTGCAAGTCGTTGGTAGGCCTAGGATGGCCGCTGTGGCGGTTGGAAGATGAGTCGTGAAATCCATCAGAAAAGCCATACTAACCACTGCTTAGATTTTGAGGTCAAAATCTCAATGTTGTCGGATGCACTCCAAACTCTCAGGATCGGCCAATACACCCACCGGCACATGCAAAACGGTGTGCGCAAGTCGTTGGTAGGCCTAGGATGGCCGCTGTGGCGGTTGGAAGATGAGTCGTGAAATCCATCAGAAAAGCCATACTAACCACTGCTTGGATTTTGCGGTCAAAATCTCAATGTTGTCGGATGCACTCCAAACTCTCAGGATCGGTCAATACACACACCAGCACATGCAAAACGGTGTGCGCAAGTCGTTGGTAGGCCTGGGATGGCCGCTGTGGCGGTTGGAAGATGAGTCGTGAAATCCATCAGAAAAGCCATACTAACCACTGCTTAGATTTTGCGGTCAAAATCTCAATGTTGTCGGATGCACTCCAAACTCTCAGGATCGGTCAATACACACACCAGCATATGCAAAACGGTGTGCGCAAGTCGTTGGTAGGCCTAGGATGGCCGCTGTGGCGGTTGGAAGATGAGTCGTGAAATCCATCAGAAAAGCCATATTAACCACTGCTTAGATTTTGCGGTCAAAATCCCAATGTTGTCGGATGCACTCCAAACTCTCAGGATCGGTCAATACACCCACCGGCACATGCAAAACGGTGTGCGCAAGTCGTTGGTAGGCCTAGGATGGCCGCTGTGGCGGTTGGAAGATGAGTCGTGAAATCCATCAGAAAAGCCATATTAACCACTGCTTAGATTTTGCGGTCAAAATCCCAATGTTGTCGGATGCACTCCAAACTCTCAGGATCGGTCAATACACCCACCGGCACATGCAAAACGGTGTGCGCAAGTCGTTGGTAGGCCTAGGATGGCCGCTGTGGCGGTTGGAAGATGAGTTGTGAAATCCATCAGAATAGCCATACACTGCTTAGATTTTGCGGTCAAAATCTCAATGTTGTCGGATGCACTCCAAATTCTCAGGATCGGTCAATACCCCCACCGGCACATGCAAAACGGTGTGCGCAAGTCGTTGGTAGGCCTAGGATGGCCGCTGTGGCGGTTGGAAGATGAGTCATGAAATCCATCAGAAAAGTCATACTAACCACTGTTTAGATTTTGCGGTCAAAATCTCAATGTTGTCGGATGCACTCCAAACTCTCAGGATCGGTCAATACACCCACCGGCACATGCAAAACGGTGTGTGCAAGTCGTTGGTAGGCCTAGGATGGCCACTGTGGCGGTTGGAAGATGAGTCGTGAAATTTATCAGAAAAGCCATACTAACCACTGCTTAGATTTTGCGGTCAAAATCTCAATGTTGTCGGATGCACTCCAAACTCTCAGGATCGGTCAATACACCCACCGGCACATGCAAAACGGCGTGTGCAAGTCGTTGGTAGGCCTAGGATGGCCGCTGTGGCGGTTGGAAGATGAGTCGTGAAATCCATCAGAAAAGCCTTACTAACCACTGCTTAGATTTTGCGGTCAAAATCCCAATGTTGTCGGATGCACTCCAAACTCTCAGGATCGGTCAATACACACACCAGCATATGCAAAACGGTGTGCGCAAGTCCTTGGTAAGCCTAATAGAGCCGCAGTGGCGGTTGGAAGATGAGTCGTGAAATCCATCAGAAAAGCCATACTAACTGCCTAGATTTTGCGGTCAAAATCTCAATGTTGTCGGATGCACCCCACACTCTCAGGATCGGTCAATACACCCACCGGCACATGAAAAACGGTGTGCGCAAGTCGGTGGTAGGCCTAGGATGGCCGCTGTGGCGGTTGGAAGATGAGTCGTGAAATCCATCAGAAAAGCCACACTAACCACTGCTTAGATTTTGCGGTCAAAATCTCAATGTTGTCGGATGCACTCCAAACTCTCAGGATCGGCCAATACACCCACCGGCACATGCAAAACGGTGTGCGCAAGTCGTTGGTAGGCCTAGGATGGCCGCTGTGGCGGTTGGAAGATGAGTCGTGAAATCCATCAGAAAAGCCATACTAACCACTGCTTAGATTTTGCGGTCAAAATCCCAATGTTGTCGGATGCACTCCAAACTTTCAGGATCGGTCAATACACCCACCGGCATATGCAAAACGGTGTGCGCAAGTCCTTGGTAGGCCTAATAGAGCCGCAATGGCGGTTGGAAGATGAGTCGTGAAATCTATCAGAAAAGCCATACTAACCACTGCTTAGATTTTGCGGTCAAAATCCCAATGTTGTCGGATGCACTCTAAACTCTCAGGATCGGTCAATACACACACCAGCATATGCAAAACGGTGTGCGCAAGTCCTTGGTAAGCCTAATAGAGCCGCAGTGGCGGTTGGAAGATGAGTCGTGAAATCCATCAGAAAAGCCATACTAACTGCCTAGATTTTGCGGTCAAAATCTCAATGTTGTCGGATGCACTCCAAACTCTCAGGATCGGTCAATACCCCCACCTGCAGATGCAAAACGGTGTGCGCAAGTCGTTGGTAGGCCTAGGATGGCCGCTGTGGCGGTTGGAAGATGAGTCGTGAAATCCATCAGAAAAGCCATATTAACCACTGCTTAGATTTTGCGGTCAAAATCCCAATGTTGTCGGATGCACTCCAAACTCTCAGGATCGGTCAATACACACACCAGCATATGCAAAACGGTGTGCGCAAGTCCTTGGTAAGCCTAATAGAGCCGCAGTGGCGGTTGGAATATGAGTCGTGAAATCCATCAGAAAAGCCATACTAACTGCCTAGATTTTGCGGTCAAAATCTCAATGTTGTCGGATGCACTCCAAACTCTCAGGATCGGTCAATACACCCACCGGCACATGCAAAACGGTGTGCGCAAGTCGTTGGTAGGCCTAGGATGGCCGCTGTGGCGGTTGGAAGATGAGTCGTGAAATCCATCAGAAAAGCCATACTAACCACTGTTTAGATTTTGCGGTCAAAATCTCAATGTTGTCGGATGCACTCCAAACTCTCAGGATCGGTCAATACCCCCACCGGCACATGCAAAACGGTGTGCGCAAGTCGTTGGTAGGCCTAGGATGGCCGCTGTGGCGGTTGGAAGATGAGTCGTGAAATCCATCAGAAAAGCCATACTAACCACTGTTTAGATTTTGCGGTCAAAATCTCAATGTTGTCGGATGCACTCCAAACTCTCAGGATCGGTCAATACCCCCACCTGCAGATGCAAAACGGTGTGCGCAAGTCGTTGGTAGGCCTAGGATGGCCGCTGTGGCGGTTGGAAGATGAGTCGTGAAATCCATCAGAAAAGCCATATTAACCACTGCTTAGATTTTGCGGTCAAAATCCCAATGTTGTCGGATGCACTCCAAACTCTCAGGATCGGTCAATACACACACCAGCATATGCAAAACGGTGTGCGCAAGTCCTTGGTAAGCCTAATAGAGCCGCAGTGGCGGTTGGAAGATGAGTCGTGAAATCCATCAGAAAAGCCATACTAACTGCCTAGATTTTGCGGTCAAAATCTCAATGTTGTCGGATGCACTCCAAACTCTCAGGATCGGTCAATACACCCACCGGCACATGCAAAACGGTGTGCGCAAGTCGTTGGTAGGCCTAGGATGGCCGCTGTGGCGGTTGGAAGATGAGTCGTGAAATCCATCAGAAAAGCCATACTAACCACTGCTTAGATTTTGCGGTCCAAATCCCAATGTTGTCGGATGCACTCCAAACTTTCAGGATCGGTCAATACACCCACCGGCATATGCAAAACGGTGTGCGCAAGTCCTTGGTAGGCCTAATAGAGCCGCAATGGCGGTTGGAAGATGAGTCGTGAAATCCATCAGAAAAGCCATACTAACCACTGCTTAGATTTTGCGGTCAAAATCCCAATGTTGTCGGATGCACTCCAAACTCTCAGGATCGGTCAATACACACACCAGCATATGCAAAACGGTGTGCGCAAGTCCTTGGTAAGCCTATAAGAGCCGCAGTGGCGGTTGGAAGATGAGTCGTGAAATCCATCAGAAAAGCCATACTAACTGCCTAGATTTTGCGGTCAAAATCTCAATGTTGTCGGATGCACTCCAAACTCTCAGGATCGGTCAATACACCCACCGGCACATGCAAAACGGTGTGCGCAAGTCGTTGGTAGGCCTAGGATGGCCGCTGTGGCGGTTGGAAGATGAGTCGTGAAATCCATCAGAAAAGCCATACTAAAGACTGCTTAGATTTTGCGGTCAAAATCTCAATGTTGTCGGATGCACTCCAAACTCTCAGGATCGGTCAATACACCCACCGGCATATGCAAAACGGTGTGCGCAAGTCGTTGGTAGGCCTTGGATGGCCGCTGTGGCGGTTGGAAGATGAGTCGTGAAATCCATCAGAAAAGCCATACTAACTGCCTAGATTTTGCGGTCAAAATCTCAATGTTGTCGGATGCACTCCAAACTCTCAGGATCGGTCAATACACCCACCGGCATATGCAAAACGGTGTGCGCAAGTCGTTGGTAGGCCTTGGATGGCCGCTGTGGCGGTTGGAAGATGAGTCGTGAAATCCATCAGAAAAGCCATACTAACTGCCTAGATTTTGCGGTCAAAATCTCAATGTTGTCGGATGCACTCCAAACTCTCAGGATCGGTCAATACCCCCACCGGCACATGCAAAACGGTGTGCGCAAGTCGTTGGTAGGCCTAGGATGGCCGCTGTGGCGGTTGGAAGATGAGTCGTGAAATCCATCAGAAAAGCCATACTAACCACTGCTTAGATTTTGCGGTCAAAATCTCAATGTTGTCGGATGCACTCCAAACTCTCAGGATCGGTCAATACCCCCACCTGCAGATGCAAAACGGTGTGCGCAAGTCGTTGGTAGGCCTAGGATGGCCGCTGTGGCGGTTGGAAGATGAGTCGTGAAATCCATCAGAATAGCCATATTAACCACTGCTTAGATTTTGCGGTCAAAATCTCAATGTTGTCGGATGCACTCCAAACTCTCAGGATCGGTCAATACACACACCAGCATATGCAAAACGGTGTGCGCAAGTCCTTGGTAAGCCTAATAGAGCCGCAGTGGCGGTTGGAAGATGAGTCGTGAAATCCATCAGAAAAGCCATACTAACTGCCTAGATTTTGCGGTCAAAATCTCAATGTTGTCGGATGCACTCCAAACTCTCAGGATCGGTCAATACACCCACCGGCACATGCAAAACGGTGTGCGCAAGTCGTTGGTAGGCCTAGGATGGCCGCTGTGGCGGTTGGAAGATGAGTCGTGAAATCCATCAGAAAAGCCATACAAACCACTGCTTAGATTTTGCGGTCAAAATCCCAATGTTGTCGGATGCACTCCAAACTTTCAGGATCGGTCAATACCCCCACCTGCAGATGCAAAACGGTGTGCGCAAGTCGTTGGTAGGCCTAGGATGGCCGCTGTGGCGGTTGGAAGATGAGTCGTGAAATCCATCAGAAAAGCCATACTAACCACTGCTTAGATTTTGCGGTCAAAATATCAATGTTGTCGGATGCACTCCAAACTTTCAGGATCGGTCAATACACCCACCGGCATATGCAAAACGGTGTGCGCAAGTCGTTGGTAGGCCTAGGATGGCCGCTGTGGCGGTTGGAAGATGAGTCGTGAAATCCATCAGAAAAGCCATACTAACCACTGTTTAGATTTTGCGGTCAAAATCTCAATGTTGTCGGATGCACTCCAAACTCTCAGGATCGGTCAATACACACGACAGCATATGCAAAACGGTGTGCGCAAGTCCTTGGTAGGCCTAATAGAGCCGCAGTGGCGGTTGGAAGATGAGTCGTGAAATCCATCAGAAAAGCCATACTAACTGCCTAGATTTTGCGGTCAAAATCTCAATGTTGTCGGATGCACTCCAAACTCTCAGGATCGGTCAATACACCCACCGGCACATGCAAAACGGTGTGCGCAAGTCGTTGGTAGGCCTAGGATGGCCGCTGTGGCGGTTGGAAGATGAGTCGTGAAATCCATCAGAAGAGCCATACTAAAGACTGCTTAGATTTTGCGGTCAAAATCTCAATGTTGTCGGATGCACTCCAAACTCTCAGGATCGGTCAATACACACGACAGCATATGCAAAACGGTGTGCGCAAGTCCTTGGTAGGCCTAATAGAGCCGCAGTGGCGGTTGGAAGATGAGTCGTGAAATCCATCAGAAAAGCCATACTAACTGCCTAGATTTTGCGGTCAAAATCTCAATGTTGTCGGATGCACTCCAAACTCTCAGGATCAGTCAATACACACGACAGCATATGCAAAACGGTGTGCGCAAGTCCTTGGTAGGCCTAATAAAGCCGCTGTGGCGGTTGGAAGATGAGTCGTGAAATCCATCAGAAAAGCCATACTAACCACTGCTTAGATTTTGCGGTCAAAATCCCAATGTTTTCGGATGCACTCCAAACTCTCAGGATCGGTCAATACACCCACCGGCACATGCAAAACGGTGTGCGCAAGTCGTTGGTAGGCCTAGGATGGCCGCTGTGCTGGTTTGAAGATGAGTCGTGAAATCCATCAGAAAAGCCATACTAACCACTGCTTAGATTTTGCGGTCAAAATCCCAATGTTTTCGGATGCACTCCAAACTCTCAGGATCGGTCAATACACACACCAGCATATGCAAAACGGTGTGCGCAAGTCCTTGGTAAGCCTAATAGAGCCGCAGCGGCGGTTGGAAGATGAGTCGTGAAATCCATCAGAAAAGCCATACTAACTGCCTAGATTTTGCGGTCAAAATCTCAATGTTGTCGGATGCACTCCAAACTCTCAGGATCGGTCAATACACCCACCGGCACATGCAAAACGGTGTGCGCAAGTCGTTGGTAGGCCTAGGATGGCCGCTGTGCTGGTTTGAAGATGAGTCGTGAAATCCATCAGAAAAGCCATACTAACCACTGCTTAGATTTTGCGGTCAAAATCCCAATGTTTTCGGATGCACTCCAAACTCTCAGGATCGGTCAATACACACACCAGCATATGCAAAACGGTGTGCGCAAGTCCTTGGTAAGCCTAATAGAGCCGCAGCGGCGGTTGGAAGATGAGTCGTGAAATCCATCAGAAAAGCCATACTAACTGCCTAGATTTTGCGGTCAAAATCCCAATGTTGTCGGATGCACTCCAAACTCTCAGGATCGGTCAATACACACACCAGCATATGCAAAACGGTGTGCGCAAGTCCTTGGTAGGCCTAATAAAGCCGCTGTGGCGGTTGGAAGATGAGTCGTGAAATCCATCAGAAAAGCCATACTAACCACTGCTTAGATTTTGCGGTCAAAATCCCAATGTTTTCGGATGCACTCCAAACTCTCAGGATCGGTCAATACACCCACCGGCACATGCAAAACGGTGTGCGCAAGTCGATAGGCCTAGCTAGGACATTTTGTGGTTAGAACATCATGTTTAATACATCTGTTATCTGATAGTTAGGCGTTCATGAACGAAATGAACAATAGGACGCGTCGCCACTGCATGGCAGCAATTTTTAGGCAGAAACTGTAGTGTTTAAGGGGGCTCTGCTATGTTTTCAAAATCAGTAAAATTAATCAGGCAGCAATCCGTCTGCAGTGTAATTATATTCTACGACAAGGACTTTAATGACCTGCCGCCTTTTTGAAATGGCGTGAGTGAATAACGTCGCCAGAAAGGGTACTAGCTTCGCATTTGGAAGCAGACCTGCTACTGCAGCTCTACCGGCAGTGGGTGCCTCATGACAAAACTGAAATTGCTTACCATCGATCCAAAACGTTCAAATAGGCTGACCAGAATGAGTAGACTTTACACGAGCCTACTGTACCTACTCTACTCCTACCTGCGAGCAGCCAGCCACTTTAACCCAAAAAAATGAACTACATTTGCCCAATGGCTAAAATCTAAGTGCTTATTCTATTCCGCCTTGTCCGGTGACAAGGAATTGAACGGAATCTCCGAAAAATTCGTCCACTACCCCTCCAAGGTTGAACATCGTCCGTAATTATTCTCCATCGCTTCAACGACGTTTTGCAGTCTCATTTCCCTCAGCCCCATGCACTGGCACTCACTCCTTGTCCTAGTCGTTCACAAATACCCGAAATTGTCTGACCCATTTCCAAGCGCTTAAACACGTCACTTTAAACACGAACTATTTCCTGTAATATGACCTTCTTGCTCCTGCGTCAACTCTAATTGCCGGTCTTTTTTTTGCTTCTTGTCAACAACAACGAAGAATTTCCCAAACAAACGTCCGTCGCATAGTCGGCATAGTGATGTAAATCCCTGTATTAGTGTGAACTCAGCAGCACGCACAGCACGAATTATTTGCGAAAAATAGTCTCAGAATGACCTGCTAACAGACAAACATTTATTCTACTTGTGGTAATACCAGCGGAATTTATGGTAAGTTGAAGTGATGTCTGCTTTTGCATGGTCACGTCTTTGGTGGGAGCATTTGTCGCATGATGACACGTTTTCATTGCTGCGTGATTCGCTTCGGGATTCAGTAGTTAAACGTTCGACATGCTGTAATGGGGAGTGGGAACTATTAACAAATTGTCGCATGTTCTAAGGAGGCGATTAACTTGTTTGTTTGTTTTTTTTGTGTAGGGATGAGCATTAGGCAGTGTCTTAATTTTCAACTTTTTGCCTGTCTCAGGTAGGTTGTGGGTGACGTGGGTGCAGCGAATGTGTCGTACATCGTTGGTAACGTTCTAACTTTATTGTGGGTACTTTCAATCAAGGATTTAGCAATCTTTGTGCAGAGTAGCAGAATTTATTTGTATGAGTGGAGTCCCTTGAATCCCAGAAATTGCAGATGTAGGACAGTATATATAGATGCTGGGATGAAGGTCTACGTGGACTAATCAAAGGTTTTGATAATTTCTAGAACGCCTGTTCAATGGACTGCCTGTGAGTAGGAGATGGAGAAGGCGATGGTAAGGTGGAGAAGCTCAAGTATCTCGGGGTCCTTTTCAAGACTGATGGGACGAGTAATGCTGATCTTTCTGATATGATTGGCTAAGGTGGATCAATATTGAAACAGCTTGGAAGATCTGTAATCATGCAGGCTGAGCTTACTGTTGGAGCCAAGCTAGCGGTTTTCAACTCAGTTCCAACTCTAACCTGTGGTCATGAAATTTGGGTAACGCCCGAATGAGTACGAACGCGAATATAAACTACCGAAATGAGATTTCTTCGTGATGTTGTGCGGTCATGTCGAGCAGCTACTTCTTCGAACGGAAAGAGCTATGCTTCGATGGTTAGGTCACGTGGCACGAATGTCCCCATCAACACGTCTTCGAGGCGTGCCTTAAGTCCGACTCCACCAAGAAGGCATACCCTTGGCAGACCCAGGATAAGGTAGTTGTAAAAAGTCCAGAAACTCGCTTGGTTGCGTCTGTCCTCATGAGTAATAGTCGATGGCGGAGGATAGAGTGGCCTGCGACCCCTTTGGTGGATCATGCGGGTCAAAGAATAATGATGATGATGAATGAGCATCACTGGAATTCTTCCCACTCGACTTCCGACAACTGATCCATGGTGGAAAGGACCAGCAAGCAAATCAAGCTTTATTTCACCTGCGACAATCTTGTCTCGCAGCACCAAGATGTCACCTCTTTGACTGGTTCGATCGTTGCTGCAAATTTGTAGTACCCTTGGGTCCATCTCTTTTAGAAGCTTTGAAACAATACCTAAATACTTCTCCACCCGTCGACGTATGTGGTGTGAGGGAGGTCGTAATCCGGTTGTAGCGGCAGCGAGTGACTTCAAGCTTATTGTTCCTCTTTCATGACTAGACATAAATTAATCGAGTTCAAGCACGCTGCTTTCTGTGTGGGAAGAATGCTGAGCTCTTCATATGTCAGTCTCTCGAAACTTAATCGATTTTACACTGTCGTCACATCCTCCGAAGTAGAGAGAATCTCCATTTTGTTCTTTCATTGCATAAAGCTTCGGCACACGTCCTCCTATCGAATTGAGCTGCCTAAGGAGGGTTTTTAGAACTCAGTGTTTTTACAAACGAAATGTGTGCCGCAGTCGCTGTACAATTCTGTGCACAGCCCCCTTCTTGAAGTGAACTTTCCCTACGAACCGGATGCAATTGAGTCTATTTATGATCTTTTACAGTCGATCTCTAGTGGAAGCGTTCAACAAAATGACTGTTCCATCTGAAGCGACACTAGATAACATCAAACATCGAGTGCGTTTGCCAAAAAAACATACCAGCGGTTTAGTTTACACGTGTTGTTCAATGTTTCTAAAATCCCACTCTCCGCTTATATTTCTTTAAAACAATCGTGTGTTTCAATGAAACAGTCTAAATTTTGATTTCGGTCATTTAAACTTATTTGCACCAAAAATAACCACCAGCGATGGAAGACAGTGATTGCTCAGCCTCGAAATCTTCACGGGTCACCGACTCAACAATTAAGTAAGTAAAAACCTTGTATCATCAAAATGTCATTTTTCTCTACTAAATTGATTTTCTTAATTATTATGCAAGTGTACATCATGTTGTATAATTTGATTAGTACGCTTTCACACGACATTCATTTTTGCATAATTGATTTGGTTCTTTTTAGGGTGTAACAATTAGCGAATAGAGGAGGCGGTATTCCTTGCATACCACTGGTATCCACTGGTTGCTGCCATAAAAAAGGCATTTGCAGTCAACTGTTGATAGCGTACATAAAATACAATAGTGACTTTTAATTGTTGGCAACTTTGCACTTGGCCGTACAGAAGTTTCTGCGATAAGTAGTTCACTTCTGGTTTCCTTTTGTTACCCCATGCCTTCAACATTTAAAGAGCGGTGTGTTGGATGTTTTCCTTGTGGCAACTAGGTGTTGGATTCACCGGAGGCTATTTGACCCCCATACGCCAGCCGAGGAGTACCGCCGTTGTTTTAATATAAAGTACGAAAGTCGCTTACATTTTTGGAGATTATACCAACACGTCCTCGACTTCATCAGGATTAGAGTCATGTCCGACTGAGATACGTGTGATGGATCAAATCTGCGTGGACACAGCAAAAGATTTTGGATTGGTCTAGCATTTCAGCAAAGTCCATGAACTGAGCCTGAACCCACTTGATACTCGAAACGCTCACGCAAGGGGTTGGTTCTGCATTTCTGGACGACGAGGCGAATGGAATGGACAAAACGTTAATTCAAATAAAAATATATTTTCAAATAATCGGTAAACACGTAACAATTTCTAAATTGCAGCTATAACAACCACACAACATGACCATTTTGAATTAAGGGATGAAAACATGACCCTAAACGTGGTAATCACACCGCATACAGGGGAATTAGAAGAAGATGCCTGGGCTCGAATGGCTTGAAACGCTAACCCAAACCAAACGGAGATGACCTACTGGCATGCATGCATCATCACAAACGTGGCATATTCTTAATCACGCGGCTTGATATGGAAGAGTGTGCTGAATTCTGATTGGCGTGTTAACCGGACACTGTGCCAAAGCAACACACGCATCCTGACGACTTCAGCAGAAGCTGCAGAGATGAAACGAAGGAAGGAGACCAATGCAACTTCTTCTTTGTAACTGCAACGCCCCCTCCTGTAGCAGATTCTGAGACTTATGTGCGACTGAAGTGTGAGCATCGGTCACCTCCAGCGCTCTTAAAAGCTCCAACTGGTCTTCGTGGTGGTAGGCCGCGGCGGTGTGGGTATGTGCGTCGACCCCAATCTCTACTTCATAGCTTCGATTCCTGCTCTGTGCGACAAAAATAATGTGTAATGTGACCCCGCAGCAGCCTGGTAGTTCGCCACTCGAACCTAACCTAGCATATACCCCCTCCATGGTATTGGTAGGTGACCTGATGTCCAACAGCGTGATAAGAGAAATTGCAATTTTAAGTGAGCATGTTTGACTTTCACACATGCTCGAGTCACAGTCGCTGTCGACAGTAAAACCGAGAATATCCAAGCTGCAGAAAAAAACCATTATCTGCAATTCCTAAGCCGAGTAGACGAAAGACGATGAAAAGAAACCACTTAGACAGGTAAGGATTAAATGTTACAACACCTCTTCTTAACCAAACACGCGTTATGAACGAACCAAAATTAATAAGGGAATTAAAATCAGTCGAGGGAACCATTTTCAGAATACGTAAGAATAGAGACGCTGTCAACAGCGCCACTCAAACGCAATTAATTTTTATTACGATTAATAATGGCGATACCAAATTAGACAGATTCTGTTACTGTTGCTAACGAGCTTAATGAGCATTTTCTTTCATTGGAAGAATTGATTCTAATGAATCTCAAACACTCAGCAGCCGTCGCTATGTATCAGGCTTCCATCCATCGGCAGGCAATCACTTTTTGAACCGACATTAGGATTTGGATTGCAGAAAAAAATAAAATCTCTCAAGACCTTAAATTTCCTTGTTTTGCGTGTCATCCGTGCGCAGGGGCACTGCTAATCTTCTGTGTATCGTTCCAATTTTAGTATATGTTCTGCCGAAGCAAGAACAACTTAATTTTCCTGTGGATACTCATATTAAATAGAAACAAGAGCATACTTTAATCATCTCAAATTTGGTCATTACTAGTTTAATACCATATTTCGAGAAAAGCCAAATTGGATTTCGCTAAAATAAAAGTATTAACCGATTGCTAGGAGACTTTCCCAATAACATATATCAAAGAATGAACAAATCACAACTCACGGATTTAATTCTTTGACTTCAGGAAAGCCTTCGATTCATAAAGTCACAAACAAATCCTGAGACAATTGGAAAAGATAAGTACAAGAGGGGACATTTTGGCGTTGTCTGAGAGTTATTTATGTAATGGGTCCATTTAAAGTTAAGATTGGTAACTTCTTCAGCGAGGAAAAAACTTTATCATCCGGTGTCGCACAGGGATCAAAACTTGGACCGCTTTTATTTATTATTGTCAATGATCTACTGTCAGCAGTAAAGTATAGTACAGGATACGCGTATACAGACGACACAGCGATAGTAGTTAGCCATAGGATCGCAGACGAAGCGTTAAAAATTGTGCAAATACACTTAAACAGAGTTACAGCGTAATGTCACGACGATGGATAAATTATCAACGCACTGAAGAGACAGGTAGTGCACATTCGTCGTCTTCATCCCAGAAGTGAGACTAAAGGTCAAAACCGCACCGAAGTGTTAGTAATGACAACAATCAAGAAGATGATGGATACATAGATGACTTACCTACATACAAATACCTTGAAGTGATTGTAGACTTTAACTTAAAGTGGAAGACCACATAGAAGCGCTTAAGAAGAACGGCAGCTTATGCACTCTTGCATATGAGCTACAAACGCACACCTAATATGCTTAAGTAATGCTAATTCGGATTGATAGAATCGTATATTAGGTTCGACATAGTATGATGGGGAAGAGCAACTACGAAAGGTACAAGGACGACCACAAAAGATAATACAAAAAGCAAGTCATAATGGTGATGCGCGGAGTCGTGGAAACTAAGTAACGAATATGCTCAACATAACATATATTTATAATCTGGAAACGATGGTACATTTTTATAACGATACCACAAACAGGATCCAGAGGCAGCAACACAAGAAGACGACAGAAGTCGAAAGTATGCTTAACGTGAATACCCGGCCAACTATTGGCAAATTTCACGGTGAGCCTACTCACAATAGCGGAGTCAAATTCAGCGTTGACCACCGCCCTGAGGAGGTATTTACCACCCCAGTAACAATTTAGTGACGTTTAAGGGCGACCACAAACCTTGCTGAGGGCGAGGCCTATCTAACACCTCTAGCATCCACAGACCCTAAAAAAGGGTCCTAGTATGCTATATGCTCCCGCGATTTTGGGCAACCACAGCCACCATGATACTCCCACTACGGGGCCTACCTCTTCGATAGCTCGGAATAGAAGGTTTTTAGCCAAACGGCATCAACTATCTTTTCCGGGGCCAGCTATCTCCCATGGTACCAGAATATAGCCTCTGGTCAGGCTTTCGCAACCCGAAGGTCACTTCTAGATAAGTGCCTTAACACTCAAGGCCTAGCAGCCTTTTAGATGGACGCATATCGAATCAGTGGTCGAGGCAGAGACCAATGGTCGAGTTGCATCCATCTACACAAAAACACAACACAAGACAACACAATCTTGCCTGGAAATCCCAGCAAGGTCAGACCGAGGCACGCGACTACCGAGTCGTTCTACGCCACTATCGAAATCTCTCATCGTTGGGAAGTACAGATACGTGACACATGCACTCATCCCTACCAAACAAACCCCAGAAGAAGTAAGGCAAACAGGCCTAACTACAACAAAGACAACAAGAAAACTACTACTACTGGAAGAAATAGTTAGTTCTCGCATAGAACCACAGTCGCTATGCACCCCCTGACGGACGCATAATTGCGAGGTCGAGTCATCACCGATTACATGAACAGGCACCCCATGCCCCACACAACACCTCACTGCAGTTCCAGCCCAGATGGTACCAAGTAAAAACTTCAGCGACATAAGGTGCCATCGCCACAGCAAGAAGCAACATTGGGGAGAACCCCCGGATGGCATCTGAGTGGGTCAGGATAAGACTGAACTGACTGAACAGCCTCCTTCCCGCCCAAACATCTACCATCCACAGGTTCAAGGAGGTTGCGGACGAAGTCCTACCTGCCAGTATATCGGGAGCTCTGGAAGCACATAACCGCAGACTACTCTAGGACCTGCGCCAACCTCACTATAGTACAAGAAGACGAAAATACCAACTGTATGGAATACAGAGTTTTTGAAACGAATATGGCGAAGAATGTACAACGTAGCAGTCTGGACGATACCAAAAGAACGCCGGAGCATCAAGAAAACTGAAGCGCTGAAACATATTAAGCAAATGTGTCTACAACAATAAAAACGTCGCAAGAACCACTGTGACTTCGACATCGGATGTATGTATTCATTTTCTTTGTATAATTGTAATTTCCATTGCCCTATGTTTTTCTAAGTAAATAATAGTAACTTTGAATGTTACAGCAATGAAATAATTTAATTGGAACTAACTATTGTACTCAGTCTTCTACAGACAAGCCCCTATGGCTTTGCGAACAAAAAAAACAGTTAATACCAAGTCCCACTGTTTTTAAATTTATAGAAAAAGTCTAAAGAAGGAAGGAAGAAGCTGCGCGAATGTTCAGGCTTAGTAAAGAAAAGAAGGCAGCTTCTAGGAACGCACCTCATAGAGCTTGAGAAGTTAAGCGGTGATTAACTGAACCTTCAATACCTTCAAAGATTCACCTTTGGATTAGGCTTGTAGGACTAAAGATCCCATTATAGTAAGCTAAACCAAACAAGATCCACATAAACCTTACATATTGGTCTAAGTGTCTAAGACCCGCATGGCACCTATGTGAGTCAATGTGAGTCACATATTTTGTTCTCTCATATTTTGTTGGTGCACAGTTAACAGCTTAAGAGTAGTTACTGCATTGCGGGAGCGAATATTCTTTGGGTCGGAGCGGAGTTGTCCACACGTTTTAAGTTTCCTGCATCCTCTGCGAAGGGAGCCAAGATCTGGGTTTCACCTTTCTCCTATCTCTAACGATGGAAAAGTTGACTGCAGTTCGATACAAAATGTCAGTGCGTGTCCACTGAAGAATGAAGCTCTGAAAGATTTTGCGGGCGGAAGTTGTCAGCGCTCGTTATTACGTTGCTGGCACTCTCTCTGTAAACGATCCAGTTTGCTGTCGAAGTGGGTTAGGCTTTGAAGAAATGGGGGAGAAATAATCCTACGAGTAGCAGAGACAGGAAGGACATGATATCCGGCAACCCATATATCCACAGGGTCGCCCGTAGTTCCGGCACATTGTTCGCGACTGAGATAGTTTTTGAGGTGCAAGCTGATCATCGGTTCATGTCACACATTGATTCAGCCCACCGAATGGGAAGAGGAAGATGGAAAAAGGATGTCAGTGATGGGAGGAAGGAGGCACGACCGTATCTTAGCTTCATGTGTCCTCATAGGGATATCCCCAAGAGTCATTGACGCAAGGTGTAAAGCCCAGCGATGGATGTTCCAGCTCTCTTAGGACGTGTATCAGCACACGCCTGACTAGGCTCATGTCGCTGCAAAGCGCGTACATTTTGCTGTTGAATTACGGCCACCAGATTCCGTTAACGCAAACATTACCAAAAATCGCTCACCGCGTATGCGTATGCTCACAGTTGTACGGACTTCTGGAAGATCGTGCCTAATTTTTTTGTAGTCTTTTTGAGGGCACCACCGGTACAGAAGGAGGCTTGTCTCTGTACCTCACTTTGTGTCTTGAGGTGAGCACCGATGTTTAGTGTTGGCCACGCCGTATCAGACGACAGGTCTGATAACAGGTACAAAGCGCCAATGTGTCATAAGAGGTTGAAGGCCGCATTTATATCCAATGGCTTTCTTGTCATGTATGTAGAAATGCTGATTGAACCACTATCTATTTACGATCGATGACCACCAGTTAGATCGAATATAGAATTAGTTGTCACCCGCTCGTGTGTTGACCCAGACGTTCGGAGTTTGTTTACTCTCGTTGAATTACGATGGGAACATTGTTGAGTTGTCATGAAGGGGTTTTGTGTTGACCTACATTGGAAATGCATAAAAACCAAAGTGATATGAGCAATGTTGTCCTCATAATACAATGACTCCACCAAAGTAGTCATTCTTGTAGGGATAGACACCGGATGGGCTTTGCTTAGGTTAGCCCTGAAACTATGGACGTGGCATAATGTACTGAGTTCGATTGGCATGTGGAACTGGCTGGGTTACCGGGATCGAGAGGATGACAAATGAAAGCGAGCTGATGTGGTGGAATAAGAAGCAGTCCATTTTCTGCAGAACGGCGTTTCGTTACGATCATTTATTTTTTCACTTGTATTAACTTTAAATTAAAATAAAAAAATATTATACCCCACTACATGTATAGGGCCGCAATGGCTATTTTTTCTCTGTTGAGCTTCCAGTTTAGTCTGGCGGCTAGTATAAGGCCTAGGTACTTAGCCCTATGAGAAAACGAGATACTGGCGTCATTTAGAGTGAGGGAATCCATGAGAGGGATGGTTTTTATTTCCTAGTGAAAAGTGAAACTCTTCTGAGCCCTTATGCTCGAACCGTTTTCTTTTGCCCAGTTATTTAATTGTCATCATGTTGCATTAGATGTCTCTCGTTAGGTTTTTCGGTGTAAATCTATCCATGATACATTCGACGACGACGGCAGAAAACCTACTAGCTTCGCCAATAATTGAGCAGATTCCGATCAAGTGGAGGTGTCCTTTTCCTTCTTCGTGCACCAGAAAGAGATTGATCACGATCTAATTTACCACAATGCAAAGGTGCTGCCTTAGCTTACGTCTGCATGGACCAACCATTCTTCTTCGGATTAAACTTCTATTCCCCTCGTTTTATAAACAAACCTAAGCGCATCCAAGTAAATTGAACCATTTGCTGTGCTCTTCAAGCTCGCAAAGCTGACGGTGCGTGCTTCACTCTTCGGCTTAACGTTTATCACTATAAGAATTTGACTTTGCAACCGGATTTTAGAGTACACGTTTCCTCGTAAATCGCAAGATGACGATGAAAGCTTTCAGACGTAGCCATACAGTCGTTAAGATTGTGACATTTTTCAACTTCAAATTTCCTGCTAAAAAGTCCTTACCCTTCATGAGCATTCGTCGCAAATAAACTTTACAGACCCCAAAGTAAGAGTCTTCCGCAAAGTCTCCTTAATAAGCCATTCACCATTCATTTCCTCTTCTTTTGATATCCTCCACTGATCCATATTGTTGCACAAATGACGGAACAGTATGCATGGCTACCTGTTTTAGTGCCACAATATAATACTTTCGTCTCACATAAAATCGCAAGGCCTGCCTCCAAAGTGCGGCACACAATGTCGATGCATGTGTGTGCTGCAGAAGCTTACGGCTGATAAATCTTTGCATGAACATAGGGCTTAACTTTTAACGAGCTCGTATAAATTTATGAGATCGCATGCATAAATTTATGAATGATGTAAAAGGGAATTCATGCCTAAGGACATATGTATCGCCAATAAACACAATAAAGGAAACCCCTTGCATTTGTATCACTGACTGCCGCCTTTTGTTAGTCAGCGAACAATGCTCAGGGGGTGGGTGGGCAAGGACTGTGCGTGAGCCTATTACCGGAAAAGTCATTAGTAGCGTTTAATTTATGGCTTAAGGGCCCCATCGATTGTGTGCGGCGATATGACATGCAACGGTTGCCTAATTGTTTCGTGCTACATCCCTGCAACACAATATGAGGGACTTATGTATATCTCAGGTGGGATATTGTTATTCTCGATTGTGTTTACATTTATTTGGTACGTCCGTGCAATCACAAGCGTGCAGGAACTCAACGACGCTGACGAATCAATTTATGTAATCGTTTTGTCATTACAAGTGCTTCACCAGTTTAATCGGAAACAACCCCCTACTCGAGCCCCGAATCCAACGCAAGTACTCATATTCCATCCCGTCATTTTATCCTTCTCGCTGCAGATCCTCCTTTTGTCCCTTCATTTGTGATTTTATTTACTTACTACCCACACAAAAAACGTACCCAGCCACCAGCCATTGCACGTGAACTTGTCTCCAGTCCTCAGGTATCTGGTCTAGTTTGCTCGTGACTCAGCTTGGGGGTACCTTTTGAGGGCCATCATGCAAATGAACACGCCTATCTATAAATAGAAAGGGATTTTGGGCAAATTTATGTACTCTTAGTAAGTAATTGGCTTGAAGCTTCCACTAAGCAGATGTAATCGAAGATTAAGTCCTTCGTTCAGATGGCTCGGTCGAATGCGGGAGACGAGGTACAGGCCACTTGAATTCATGTCCCACTCAAAAGGATCGATTGATTGTAATGCAAATTCAATTTTGGTGAGTTTACTTGATTTAGGTTTTTCGGATTTTCATCAAAGACAAACCGCCCACTCAGGAAGTAGCTTATTGGACGGTTCGATTTTTGTATCGAATGATTCACTGCGAAGCGAATGAACAGGAGCCATGTACGCAAGCAGGGAGAGATGGTGGCAGGGTTTTTTTTGCAGTGAACGATTAATGACTCTAAGGAGTACGTTATATGCTTCTTAGTTTGATATTTTGTTTTCGGAATCAATGCGATGTTTGTGTTTTCCATGTGAGCTCTTGTTATCTCAAGCCGATGAATTTTGTGGGTAGCCGTTCAAGAAATTAAGTGAAAATAGACTTTGATTGCCACAGCACACCAGGAAGCGAAGCACCCAAATTCAGGAGTTCTCTTTTTTACCTCTTACTTCGAGTGACTGGCTGCTCATGACGACACAAATTCCACTGTCCGGCAAAATGATTCACTCAATTTTAACGGTCATGAACACGAATTCCGTCTAAGTCGGACACGGATGGGAGGTCTCCATCCAGAAAGAATGCGGGAATGGTACCCTTTTTTTCGTCTGCCTCACAATTCTCTGGAATGTAACAGTATTACCACATCCAATCACGTGGGATCCTGAAATACTTAGTCATCTCGTTGAAAGATCATATAACATACTTGATGCATAACTTAATAGTGAGACCCTTGCCTTGACAAAACTGTACACTTCAACGTACACTTTACACTTTCAATCTGTCGGCCTCAGTGAAACTCTTAACATTATGCGTATATTGATCAATTGAATTAAAACAACAACAAAAACAAGCCGCCTTCTAAGCTCCTCAGAACGATTCACTCTCTGATTGGACACACTTCGATCCTTAATCACATACCAGCTTCCTTAACAAGGGCTTCTTTTATATAACATGACACTGTGACTGCATGCCATTTTCGCACTGTGTGTCTTCCATGTACACACTGACGGCTCGAGGAAAAATGAGGTAGTGATCACAGTTATCATCAGAGAACTGACTCTGCGAACATTGCATCGGATATCATGCTGGTGTGAGGCAAATCCGATAAGCATTGTATGGCTAACGTAATTGCTCGAATTAATAGCATTTTCGCTCCGAATACGTTGGTTGCCGGATCAAGGACACGTTCTTAAACGTGGTAAGGTGGTGAATTATATAATTTACAATACATGGATTGAAAGCTGAATCGTTATCATTGAACGCAACGCTTCGGTTGTTGTCCATGCGCTCGATATGGCCCAGACAGTCTGGTCGACCGATTTTGGCCTTACGGGCTACACCCATATCCTGGTACAGCCATTCACCTTTCTTTGCAGACGGGACCATATATGAATCTTAGAATTTCCCTTTCCCATGCACCAAGAATCAGCTCTTCGGTTTTGCTTATCGTCCACCTTTCAACAGTCATGTACAACATGATTTTGTTCCTCCTAATCGGGAGTTTCGAGCCAGGTTATTTTGACGAAACAAAGTAGCATCGGTTGCCAGGGGCGATTCTACGTCGGCCTTCAACTAAGGGATCTTTCGTACAGTTCACATTTGCCCCGAGGCAGGCAAACTCATTTGCTACCTCAAAATTCAAGCTGTAGATTGTAACGTTTTGAAGCAGGTGGTGAGTGACGGGTGGATTTTTGCTCGACCGCAGTTCCCATTCCCTCATTTGCCATATCTACCGGATTTCAGGTTATTTGGCGAATGATCCCGTCTATAAGCATATTTTTTCTGAGATCATGTCAGATTTTAGTACGTCTGACCGATTGGTTCCACTGTTCATTGAGATTTTCCATTAAATCGGCACCTGCTCATCTGATGATGGACTTGGTGCTGCGGTAACCGTCATTACGGAGTCATTTCAAAACCGGAAGCAGCCATGAACGAAGAGACACAAGTTGCTAGTCGTTACGAGAAAGCTGACTATGATTCATTCTTCTTAGCTGCTGTTGGAAATGCACCAATTAAAGCAATACCAGCGAGTCCGTCACAAGTCTGCTCTTAGAGAGATTCTAACCTATACTATTGGATATCCTTGAGGTGGAAGGTTGCAAGAGACCCTTTGTTTGGGTGTCGTATAGTCTTCTAAGAGAAACTCCTCTTGGTTTGCAATGCTTTTGGTATACATGGTCGTGTGCACTTTATATTCAATCACACTGAACACGGCTGTATCCAAATCTTGTTTTCAAAAGAAAGCTAAAATTGAACTGGATTGGACTCGATACAGTTCATGTTGTCTCGTAAAATTCTCATACATTATAAACTAAAGCATGCTCTGAGCATTAGAAGTAAAGCAAAAAACACCCCGCTCAGCGGTTGTCGTCAATCGGCAACATCCCTCATCGCATATGCCAGCAACCCTATCATCGCAAGAGCCCAATAAGGTCTAAACGACAGAGCGTCTTCGAAAATAGCCCGCCATTTGCGTGGCTTTGTCAAAGTAAATGGCTGCCCCGATTCGAGAAAATTCATCAAAAATAACCAGACCCATGTATCATCACGCTAATCCAACGAAGACAAGTTGACAAACCCGAGTATCCTCATCCATTTCACGCCAACCCAATTCAACCCATCACTGGTGGTTTATAACAAAATTAGATCTGCTCAATTTCCATCCCAGCCGGAGCGCCTCGCATCCCAATAACACTCGACCAATATTCATTAGATTCACTCAACGGGACAGCAGGACAAGTCGTTCATTCTTTTTCGTCAAATTGTCTGTCCCTTTTCAATAAAGCCAGCCCTAAGCCAATTCGCATCGCAATTCAGTCGTACGACCTTGAGCGAATTGCCCATCCATAGCCCACCAGCCCGCCGGGAAGCATGGAAGGGGGCTCTAACCCAGCAGCCATACAAGCTCCACCACCGACGATATGAGACGCGTGCTCATGCCCAGCGAATTAGTTTTGCTTCATTTGCATGAGACACAAATAGAATGTTGCTTGACATGGCTGGATCGGACTGGGGTAATAAAAGCAAATATCCTGACAATTCAATTGACACGGGATACCGAGCTATCTTCAACCGTCGCCGCAGAGGCGCGCGGCAACCAAAGAGCCGCACTTACAGGGAATGACGGCACAAGATTCGATATTCGTGACGGGAGGGAGGCCGGTATCCGTGGACAAGAATAGTATCTATTCCTCATTCCGATGGCTCTAAGGACTTGTAGCCGAGGCTGAGTTGACGCAAAGTAATGAGCACTGACAAGGGTACAGCGGAGGTTAATGGAAACGACGACAAACGCAGAAGGTCAAAGCCCGAATAGGCCATGCCACTCCGCCCATGGCACACTTCAGTTCAAGGCTTGTGTTTGTATATTGTTTCATAGTTTGCCTGCCGTTCGGGCTGGAGCAGCTGGCGGAAGCGCAACGCCAGGACTGCGAAGGACTCGAGGTATTCCGTTAATGACTTGCGTGTCGAAAAGGGGTGACTGACTATAAATAGAGCGAAGAGGGGGCCAGCCACCGACCGCAGTGACTTCAGGGAGTCAATCACCGTAACAGTGGAAACGTGCCTTTCGAGATTTCCCAAGTTCCTACCTACCGGCACGAGAGTCTAATTATATTAATTATTTCACGTGCTCCACTGAAGCGACGACGACGACGTTGGTCGGTCGGCCGGTCCTTGGGAAATCCGATTCATTCTTAAAGAGCACTGAGTTCTGAGGAATTTAACAGAGCCCGTGAATGTGGTGGGAGAAGGGAGAGAATTAGAGTACGATAATGGGGCGATTGAAGGATTTCCAATCGCGTCCTTTGGTGGCTTTTGTGTGGTCCACTGCAAAGCACTTGAATGTACATGAGTGGAGTGGTCTAAGTGAATGCGTTTTCAAGGAGCTAAATTCTTTCTTCCCCTCGGTGATGTGGCGGCAGTCGCCCGTGACTTAAATCTTTCGATGCTGACACTGAGTGGTGTCTGTGTTGACGTAACAGGTATGGGGGTGTCGACTGAAGTGCCACTCAACAGACAAGGGCATTAGTCGGGGATATTCCTTCGGGATAAACAATGCTCGTGAAATGCGTGAAAAGGGAGACATGAATGAAATCTTTCAAGTAGAGACAAATATCGGAATGCTAATGAAACGTCCGAATTATTGCGTCTTTCACTTTCGTCCAATTTGGGTAGATGACAAATGATTTGTGCACGGTCGCTGTGTGCAACTGAAAAACGCCAAGGCCAAAGGCTGAATATTCCGACATAGCTTGGGAGATACTCAGACGTCGTCGGATTTGTTATCCGTCACAGGCAAATACTCAGACGGGAGCTGGTTGGGGCTTAGTACTTGTAGGGGATTTATCAGAGTACATGGAACGGTGGGAATGTCTTCTCGTTTTTGAGAAGGGCTTATGGAATAGTTTGAATTGAAGACAGAGAATATTAAAATAGCTTGTTTGGACTCTGAAGCCATCATCTTATACAGAGGCATCTGCAGACATTTTGTCTTGCATTTGATATTCTCCAAAAGGCGCCTTATGCCAGTAATGTCATCTTGCCTAATCAGGACACCTTAAGCCCACTCCAAGGCCCTCTTAAAAGTGTAACTAACTCCACTAGGCTTAATTTTTTTCTTTTGGTATCATTACGAGTTCGATCAAACTAAAACGAACCTACGTGCAACAAGAGTTCTTGGGAATCAGGGAAATGCAACAGCTGACGAACTACCCAAGAATTGCGTCACAATGTCATTTGACAAATTAAACAGCTCACATAAATCTTTTCTTCAACTCGACGATGAACTGGTGGTCCAGAAGTGCTTGCGCCTAGTTCACGATTTCAATGTGGGGTCATTAATGTAAGCGTATAGTGAGAGGGCGTATTGTTACCTCGATAGTTTTTTCTGATGTTACGCTCGCGGTAGTCTTACGTTCATGGTTGGGAGTACAAGGGACTAAAGTTGGAATCCTGTGGCTGCGTTCCTCTCTTTCTTTATGATTATTGTTAAGTGACCTTGAGTTGGTTGAAATGGTAATGGGTATTAGCGGCTCTGCAGGTGGCCTGATGTTGTAGAGAACCGCAACTTTTCAAGAGGGGAAAAAAGACAGCCGATGTGGAGCATCTGTCCTCCACTTTAGTCACTGAAATCGTGGAGTATACATTGTGCATCGGGAAAAAAGGAGAAGTAGTGCATTATATTTTTTTATGAAGTGATTCAATAGAAGTTTTAACACAAGAGAAGAGAGGTCCCAGAGAGTGACAAGTTATGTATTGCTCTTATTTCAAAGATTAGAGGCTTTTCCTTCCCCACTTATCGTCATTGATGAAGAAGTTGAACTTCGTGGAGGATCTGCGCCCTAAGGGTAGTATAATTCCATCAACGGAGGTGATTTTGGACCCACGGCTTAAAGGCTAAATAATTCCTAGGCCAGGGTTTTTCATAGATATGTATATTAAAGTACATATCTGGGTGGGCAGCGAAATTCGACGAGAAACAACCAAAACGGTTACAAGTAAGTGTTGAGAAAATAAGTAGTCGCGTGGAAATTTCATACCTGTTCGAGTACAAGACGGACCGTTTCTGTCCGTTTTTCTTTCTTCAAGACAAGCGCACAACAAATACCACAAAACCAAAATTTTCTGTCTGAATACAACACTCCTAAAACCAAACAAAATCTCTCTCCCAATAATTAACTGCAGCTTACAAGCCACTGCCTGGTGGATACAAAAACACAAAAGTAGTTGAAACTCCTGAGCATCTGCTCTGATTCGGCCAATCCTTTGCCAAAAACGCGTTACAAAACTCTAGACTTACCAGTCCTTAAATCATTGAGTGATGTAGCCGCCGTCCAAACACAACAATTCATTGACTTTGCTAAAGTCACAGGAGCATTCTGCCTACGTTTACTCTGTTTCATGATAGCAGCTTGTGTGAGGCTGAGCCGCAGCTTCCCTAATTGTTATTCGCGTTTTAGTGTGGTCAAAGATTTAAGAAATCAATCAAGAAAAAAAATCACGTTATCGGGAATCTACTGTGTGTGTCATCAATTCCCGTGTCAGTAATTGTTGACCGAATCCAAGCTGAGGGGTGCATTATCCTGATGAATATAACGTTTCTACTTGCTGTAAGACATGACAGAAATTTGTAGATTCATCAGAATGTATTTTATTATTTTCGTACCACATAGTCAACTCCGCGAACAAATTGTCAAGAAAGCAACCGTATTTTTGATTAATTTTCTTTTTCTTTTTCTTTTGATTGGCCCGGGGTGGACCTGGGCCTCACACAACATGCCTCCCCTGTCAGCTCGATCTTTCTCCAGCTGCCTCCAGGTGCACAAACCAAGTTGGTTGATGTCCTTTTCCACTCGTGCGTTCGAGGACGTCGTCTGTTGCGCTGTCCCAATGGCTCTGTATCGTAGACTGTCCGGCCCGAGCTGCGGTGTCCATCCATGTACTTTGTTTTGCCCTGGCTTACCGCTTGACCAATTTTAGCAGCTTTCGCTTCAATACCTGCAAACGTTTCATTTGCGGCTCGTTGTGTTCGTCCAATCACGTCAATGTCGTCCGCATAAGCAAACAGTTGAACGGACTTTTGGAAGACCGTGCCTCTGGTTACGTTTGAGTTTCGCACGATCTTCTCAAGTATGATGTTGAAGAAGTCACATGACAGCGTGCCGCCCTGTCTAAAACCTTTTTCGACATTGAAGGTCCCGGTGAGTTAGTCACCGATCTTGGTGGAGCATCGAGAGGTTTCCATCGTCATCCTGGACAACCTGACGAGTGTGGCAGACATGTATAAACTAGACATGGCGCTGTATAGCTCGTCTCCATACACGCTGGTATATGCGGCCTTTTAGTTGACAAATAGGTGGTGGATGTCGGAAATTGATTCCTCTTCAACTGCTCTGTGCCGCGTTTGCCTAGGGGGTCCCGCTATTCTGTTGATTCCATTCCATACCGTACAGCTTTGTCTGCTCGCAGTAAGGTGTGTCCAGTCTGCTCCTTCATATTGTAATGTCTATATGTTCAAAGTTCGTTCTCAGGCATCTTTAGTTGCTCATACCAGATACTGTTCGAGAAAAAAATACCAAAGGATGTTAATGTTTACGAAGGATTGCAGCTTTTGTGTGATAATGATGTTCACAAGCACCGATTCTAATTTGAAGCGCAACAACCGTAGTTTGGTCCTCAAGCTGATTACATAACACTCCCAGATCGTGGATAGCACTCTGGAGGCAACCTTAGCCTTCCCGCCCGATTCTGCTGCACACATTAAATTCGGAACGACATTGGTTAGCTGACTTCCTCGGTATAGCTTTCAATTGTCTCGACTTTTTCTCCGCCAATGTTCAGTTCGTCGATGTTCCATTTTTCTGTATTGATTCTCAGCTAAAGTTTGTTTGTCTTAAGTTGTAGGTTGTGGGTTATGAAGTTGTAGGCGAAAAATTGAAATCGTTCGAAAATTATCGGACTCCACTGTCATGTTATATTCGGGTGACATGATCATACGACAATTTACATCTTTTTGCGGTGTCTATTTAATTAACGTACCAGGCCTGATCGAATGATCTGCACGAAAAGCTCATCATCTTGCTTATGAACATACATACATTACACACTTACGCACTCACACAATTATTCATGTTTGTTACCAATTCCGCTAAGAACATAGATGTAAGCCCATCTGTCATAAACGCGGTCAGTCAGTTGGAGTTCGTCGAACAATAAAGAAGTATTTTTACTCACATAGTACAACAAAGTGTTTTCTTCAACCCACTCCCTCCCCCTACAATTTCAGAAGTGGGATAGTACCCCGTTAACGAACGCGAGTCTGAATTAGAAAAACAAAAAAAAAAAAAAAAAACGTACGAGTATTCTAAGTAATAAAGAACCTAAGAAACGTGTAATTATTAAATTTGTATGTGCAAATAAAATTAATGAAAAATAAGTGCTGAAAACATTGCAATAATGTCGAAAGTGTGGCAGGAATTTTTCAACTCGGCAAATGTTACTGTTTTAAAGAACGTGTTAAGACATCTTAAACTTCCATCTACCGGGACAAAAGCTGAGCTGAAAGTGCGCATTGAGGAGGCAGTGGCCGATTTGTCGAGGGAAGAACTTCAGAAAATCGTAAGTGACAATTCTCGAACAGACGAATCATCTCCAGATATGGACCAGTTATCCGACGAGGGGAGTGAATTGGAAAGTAGAGAAGAGCAGGCGCTTGACGAAGAACTGTTGACCCTGAGAAGAATCTGCAAAAAGAAGGAGGAAATAACAAAACTTAAAAAACAATTACAAGAACTTCAACTGATGGAAGAAAATCTGAGTACAGTCTCGTCCATAAGCTACAACTTCAGAGACATCGAAGATTCTGTTCCAGCCTTCAGCGGTGACGACAACTTTTCCATTCAACGCTGGATAGAGCAGTTCGAAGAGTGTTCGGCAATGTTAGCGATGGACAATAAGACAAAACTCATTTATGGAAAGAGGCTTCTCACAGGTACTGCAAAATTATTTTTAAGAACGATTCATTGTAAAAATTGGGATGAACTAAAGTTTGCTTTATTAAATGAGTTCCGAGAACGATTCATTGTAAAAATTGGGATGAACTAAAGTTTGCTTTATTAAATGAGTTCCGCAAAGTAGTTACAAGAAGTGACATATATGAGAGCCTCCGGCATAGAAAGAAGCTAAGGGATGAGACCATGCAACAGTATGTGCTATCCATGCAGGAGATAGCTTCGCACGCCATGGTGGAAGAGGAAGACCTTATCCAATTTATTATTAAGGGCATTTCCGATAGCGAAATTAATAAAACTATTCTTTATAGTGCGAATAATATGTGTGACCTAAAATCAGCATTGAGGAAATATGCAAAGCTTAAAGATAATTGTCGTGATAGCTTCCAACACAGACACCAGAGAACCAGTACACCGTCACAACCTTTCACTCGTGCAAAGCCACCGATTACGCAACTTAAAAGAAGAGAAGAGAACACAATACCATCAAGTAATCAGGAGCCAAAAGGACGTATCGATTCTGCCAGAAAACCCATCACCTGTTTTAAATGCGGAGAAGAGGGACATATATCGACCAGATGCAATAACAAAAAACCTGTAATGATTCTTCAGCCGTCGTCCAGCAGTGATGATCGTCAAGTTGCCGGATTTTTTCAACCTGAAGTTGTATGTAAAGCCAAAAGTTCACCGTTAAACGACTTTGAAATGCACATAAGCTACCAATTTATTGGTGACAACATGATCAGTTCTACAACGTTGTTGACCCTAATAGATTCCGGAAGCCCGATCAGTTTCGTACAAGAACAATTTATACCATCGGCATTAATAATACCAGAAGTGCCGAAAAATAATTATTGCGGTGTGAATAGCAGTCCTCTGGATATTTTAGGAAGTATAACCACCAAAGTTACGTATCAAAATATGATTATTACATTAAATATATTCATTGTTAAAACGTGTTCAATGACGTATCCTATTATCCTAGGTAGAGATTTCATTGGGAAGACAGGTTTGGTGTTGCAAAAACCCGCTCAGGAAAACACAGTCATTGAAGAAATCAAATTTCACACAGACGGCGTTCGTCATCCTTTTCGTTCCATCTCCACCTGCACCGATGACAATCCCGACGATTTCATTCATCAAATATTAAGCATCGACACGAGTGATACAAACTGTGAGTTACCTAATATCAATATTAGTGAAAAAATATCTATAGATGTTAAAAAACAAGTTTTGGACATAGTAAGCCCAGCCTATTCTCTTTCGAACCAAAACGTTTTTAATCCGCGTAGCGATTTTAAAATAAGAATAAAGAAACCCCATTTAGTTGTCCTCCTAGAAGAATACCTTTCGCACACAAATCAGCGTTGCAAAAACTTTTGGATGACTTACTAAGTAAGGGAGTTATTCGCGAATCGCAATCGGAATACGCATCTCCGATTGTTTTAATTCAAAAAAGAAATAAAGAGTTGAGACTCTGTGTAGATTATAGAGAACTCAATAAATTTACGTTGCGCGACAATTACCCTCTACCTCTAATAGAGGATCACCTCGATCGTCTTAAGGACAAACGATTCTTTACCACTCTCGATTTAAAAAATGGCTTCCATCACGTTGCGGTTGCGGAAGAATCCATTAAATATACATCCTTTATAACACCTTTGGGGCAGTTCGAGTACCTCAGAATGCCCTTCGGTTTAAAAAATGCTCCATCAGTGTTTGAGAGATACATGAAGCATGTTTTCGGTAAGCTAATTCAAGAAGGCAAAATACTTACGTATCTAGACGATATACTTATTGCTACTCAGAGCATTGAAGAAAATCTTTCAATTTTAAAGGAAGTGATAGATGTCATTGTAGAAAATTGTTTGCTTTTACGCTTTGATAAGTGTTCATTTCTACAATGCGAAGTTACCTATTTGGGTTATTTAATAAACGATGAAGGTATTCGACCAAATCCAAATAATTTAAATGCGATCAAAACTTTTCCAATGCCATCCAGTGTTAAAGATGTTCAGAGTTTTGTTGGATTATGTTCGTATTTTCGAAAATTTATCAAGCACTTTGCTTACGTAGCGAAACCATTATATGACTTACTCAAGCGGGATTCGCCGTTTATATTTGGTTTACGAGAAGTAAGAGCATTTGAGCTTTTAAAGGAGAAGCTTTTAGAATCCCCTGTTCTGTCAATCTATAGTCCACATAACATTACAGAGCTACATTGTGACGCGAGCAGTGCAGGCTTCGGTGCAGTCTTATTGCAAAAACAAATAGATGGTAAATTTCATCCTATTTTCTACTTCTCAAAGCGCGCTTCTGAAACTGAGACCAGATACCACAGTTATGAACTTGAAACCCTTTCTATTATCTACGCGTTGAGAAGATTTAAAATATACTTAATTGGTATAAAATTCAAAATTGTAACCGATTGTCAAGCACTTACTTTGACTTTGCAGAAAAAGTCTATAAATCCCCGTATTTCTCGTTGGGTGTTGGAACTACAGAGTTTTGACTACTCTATTGAACACCGAAAAGGTAACCGAATGAATCATGTCGATGCTCTTAGCCGTTCTTTTAACGTCCTTCATGTTGTGGACGAATCATTCGAATTTATTCTTGCAGCTGCACAAAAACAAGACCCAAAAATAGTTGCGATTTCAGTTGAACTAGAAAGAAATGAAAGCCCTTTTTTCGAAATGATCGATGGTTTAATATATCGCAAAGATAAAGAAAATGTACTGTTTTATGTACCCTCGCATATGGAGGAAGAAGTGATTAGGACAAATCATGAAGCAATGTGCCATTTAGGCGTCGAAAAGTGTTATGCGCACATATTACGCAGCTACTGGTTTCCAAACATGAAACAAAAGATAAAGCAGTATATCGAGTGTCTGAAATGTATTTGCTTCTCTCCTGACTCTGGAAAACAGCAGGGTACACTTCACTCTATTCCCAAAGGAAATATTCCATTTGACACGTTGCATGTGGACCATCTGGGCCCCATGGCGAATACTTGTTCAAGAAAAAAATACTTGCTGTTAGTAATCGACGCTTTCACAAAATTCGTGAAACTTTATCCCGTTAAAACGACGCAAACGAAGGATGCAATATCCTGTTTGATCTCCTATTTTGAGAATTACTCTCGACCCAATAGGATCATTTCGGATCGAGGGACGTGTTTCACATCTAAGGAATTCTCTGACTTCTTAATAGAAAACAGTGTAAAGCATATTTTGACAGCCACTCAATCACCTCAAGCCAATGGGCAAGTGGAGCGCATAAATCGCATAATACTTCCTATGCTATCTAAAGAATCTGGTCAAAATACGAACGACTGGGATAAACACTTAGCCAAGGTGGAACATGCGCTTAATAACACAGTGAATAGAAGTACAGGTTTTTCACCTAGTATTCTCTTGTTTGGTAGAAGCCAGAAAGGGGTTGTTTGCGATAGTTTAAGTGAGTTTCTAAAGGATAAATTTGGCGAAGAAAGAGTGGATTGTATTGAAGCTAGATTAAAGGCTTTAGAAAATATAGAAAAAAATCAGGCATATAACAAAGCGCACTATGACAATAGACATAAGCGTCCTCATACATACAGACAAGGTGAGTATGTTATGATAAAAAATTTTGCAACCACACCTGGAGTCAACAAGAAACTGTTTACCAAATATAAGGGTCCATACGAGATAAAAAAGGTGTTGCCGAATGATCGCTATCTCATTACAGACGTTGATGGCTTACAGTTAACACGGTTGCCTTATAAGGGTGTGTGTTCTCCATCTAATATGAGACCGTTTATGGTGCAACAAATTAAGAGTGGAGATGATGTGGAAAGGGATGATGAAAGTCGTCCAGATCAACTTAATCTTGACAACGACGATCCTTGAAAATATGTACGTATGTAAATCCAGCGCAAGCCTACAACCAAACATGTCTTCCCACATCTTTTTATTTTTGAATTATTGAATTTTTGAATTTTCGATTGAATTGATTTTTGAATTGTTTCTGTTATAACTGAATTGTTTTTTCTTGAATTAAGCTTATTTTTAAAATATCTTCGAACAATAAAGAAGTATTTTTACTCACATAGTACAACAAAGTGTTTTCTTCAACCCACTCCCTCCCCCTACAAAGTGAAGGTCCATTATCCGATGAGACAATAAGCAAACATCGTCGGTGTAGTCTGGATGTTGAAGATAAGATGTCAAATTTCATCGAATGTCATAGTTCCCGTTCGTCACTACTGCACGGAATACATCGCTGATTCCCACCAGGAACAAAAGCGGTGACAGTATGCACCCTTGACGAACTCCACTACTTATCAAACTCCGTCGGAACAAATTACAGCTTGCAATAATGGTGCATTTGACTTGTAGAATGGTATATCGATGTATGCGGACTACTATTACCAATCCGCATTAATGGAATCACTTGAAATCGATTTTTGTAGAATGCCATTCAACCATGAGATGCATAAAGTGACAACTTCCTTTCCAGACATCTACACATCTTCACTGATCGTGAGCATCGATGAATAATTGGATTCCCCACAGAGACCCAATCACATTCAGCTAAACTCTGACGCACGTCTGACACACACAGCTAGGACATACACCCCACTGACATCGCCTTACATTTCACCATTCCAGTTCGCAAGACTCTTTGATTTTTAAGTGATTTTTAAATTCAATTCCGTGCCTTCCCTTCCGCGTGATTGATTCGCTTGCAGTTTGATTGGAATGGGCATGCCATACCAGCATTCTCATGCGTCATATTCGATTCTTTGGAATTGATTCCGTCGATAAATTCTCAGGAACGCTCCCGACACACCCACCTCATGAAACTCGAAATTGTCGTCTTCCCAAATAAAGTCTCTGCAAAGAGGTTCACAGGTTTACGAGCGAATAAAAAGTGAAATCGTAAAAATTTCGAAGCGGATGACAGGGATTCCAACTCTTGCCCGTTTACTGCCAGCAAAAGCGTTGCTAAAATAGCGGTGAAACTATCATCGCATACTCGTACTTCCGCCGGAAAAATTTAAAACCAATCCATTGCCGGTAGCGGGGTTAGGGGGATGTGCACGGTATTTATGAGAAACCAAGTGTGTGTATCTAGTAATGCGCCGTGGGAGTGATGTGTCCAAGGGGAATGACCAAGATGCATGAGCGTACGAGGATGTACACACAGACGCCCTATTGGTTGTTTCAGTTTGCACTTTAGAGATTGATTATATGTATGTTCGACCGGATGAATAATGGATGATGTGGGACTCAATGCAGACAGAATCTTATTGGCTCTCTGACCTAGTCTGGGATATACATAGATGCACTTGGTGATCCTCTAAACATTAAACCGTTTTGAGACTGAAGTCATTTTGAAGCATGGCTTCTGATGTTGTTTTCAAGACTTTTCGGCAGACGATAAGGTCTCACAGAGTGTTTGTAGTCCATTACAGTGCTTCCTTCTGCAACCAAAACCCTCCCTAGTTCACCCGTATCGGTTATTAGTTCATCTAAGGTGAGTAAGAATGCCAATGCCAAACATACCGATGGTACAGCAAATGTTCATTACGAAACACAAACCGAATCCTTCCGTCCATTCATCGTCGTTCTGTTCACAGCAAGGCGCACGTACGGACACAAGGAAAGCTTCTTGTTTCTGGTCGTACCACCAAATCAATTCATGTCCGATGTCGAATGTAATTTGATTCTCCTCCTCGTTCATGCGGTTAACCCATGTCAAATAATAATTAAAACCGAAGTATGATGTCAGTAAAATGGATTTTTTTTTTCATCACCCTAGGTGGTGAAGCAATCCTCTAGACAGTAAATGTGTGAACACGTACATGAGACTCTTGTTGATATCGATTTTGAAACGATTGTGGTTGCTGGCTATGTGCTGTCCGGCTTTTGTTGGTTCTTCTCTATTTGAAATTCAGTCGTTTGGTCAATTTATTCGATTTCATTTGGTCTTGGGCAGCGATTGCGAATAGATTTTTGTGGTATAAAAAAAAAGAGTGAATCTGAAGGGCATTTGAGTTGATAAATCAATACCTTCCTTAAAGTAAATAACCAAGATCATTTCATGTAATTGTAGACCATGACATTTCAGTGACCCAGGTCGTTAGATGTGAAAAGTTTCTCTCTAGTTTGGCGCTGCAGTCCGGGGTGGACCTGGGCCTCAACCAATAAGCCTGTCTCGCCAGCATGATCTTTCGCCAGCTGCCTCAGCTGTACACACCAAGTTGGTTGAGGTGCTTCTCCAGTTGTGTGCGGTATCTCGTTCGAGGACTTCGTTGTCCCCATGGGTTGGCATCGAAGACTCTTCGTGATGGAGCTGCGGTGTCCATCCGCTCTGTATCACCTAGCCATCTTATGCGTTAGATCCGAAGCCTCTTAACTAGGTTCATGCCGCTGCTTTAACCACAGCCCGTACAGTTCGAGGTTGAATCTTCTACTCCAGACACCATCAACGCAGACTGCACGCAGAACTTCTTTACCTGCTTTCAACAGCGTCCATGTCTTTGCGCCATAGAGAAGGATTAGGATGATATTGGCATTCGATTGGATCATTATTTGTATTCTGACAAGCACAAAGATGTCGGGTGGTGGCTAACAAAAACTTTGCTGTGACAAGGTGGTAATTTTACAACAGCCAACTTGATTTCAGCGCGAAGGTGATCATGGCCGTCATCCAGCCAAGTATGGCGTACAGCTGTCCACTGTGGTTCAACGTGAGTCCTTCCAACATGGAAAAAACGAGTTTTTTCTAAAAACTGTGCCCAGGAACTTGTCTCCTGTTATCGTACGCCTGAGTTTGATGTCTATCGTTCGACAACGAAGCTCACTTGAACAGAATCGATATTTTTTTTTATTAAAGTGATCGGAAGGTATATAGTACGAGCTGGGAATTTGTTTCAATTTTGTGATCTTTGGGGCTTACTACACCAATGTTATATACTTACGCCGAGCAGTGGAGATGTGACTCGAAAAGGAATTGGCTACTACTTGCAGCATAAGGGTGTCTCCTGGTGCAGAACAGCTATCTCAACTCGAGACAGGAGAGAGTCTGGAAAAAAATAACTAAATGAAATGTCAGAAAAAAATGCACACACAAAATTTAACAAAATTACAATAAAATAGAAAAATCTGTACCACGGTGTATAAATTATATAGTGGTTCGTAGCAGGGACAATTGCTAAGAAATACAAGCGATAAATCTAAGCAAACTCAACCTAAGCTAGATGGTAGAGAAGGAAAGGCACAACTAGCGAATGAAAAAATTAAAGTCAAATGAGTATTCCATACTTTTCCATACACTTGACAATGGTGAGTTGAAAGAAACAAAATTGCATTGAGTGAAGATGAACGAGTGAAGGAATCCTTGGTATTTTCTATCGAAAAGTTCTGAGTGTTATCTTTGGCCCATCTGGAGAAACTGTTATTTGCACTAAATGCCTTGATTGACATGGCGATACCCGATTACAAGCTATACTGGGGAGAGTATTGAGCAGTAGTGGTCCGTGATGTTTTGGGTATATGCGTCGACCCCAAGCCCTACGACGTAGGTTCGATCCCTGCTCTGTGCGACAAAAAAAATGTTCATGGCCCCACCTCTTTTTAGTCACTAACAATGCTCAAAGGGTATTTCCCGTCAAAAAAATGCTTCTCAAACTTGGTCATTCGGAGTCGGCATAAAACTGTAGGTCCCTTCCACTTGTGAGAGAACAATAGCAGGCGCAACCCGAGTGGTTGCTGAAGAGAAGCTAGGCCATGGTCCTCTGCAGGCTGTAGCGCCACCCATATTATTATATACATTGCGAAGTTCATAGAAAACCAGTCTATAGTGTTATACATCTCCTGCCGTTAGGCTTATGTCAGGAAGACATTTAATCTTTAGACCATTTTACGACGCTCGACCAGACGCCTTCAGTAGAAAACTCAAGTTCCAAATTTAAAAATAATCTTATGGACCTATTTCTCCACCTTGGTAGGGTGACGAGGCTCATCTTACACCTCTGCTACTATTTGGATCGTAGCACCCTCTTGTTCTCTGCAACTCCACAAAGACTTGGATCAATACCTATCACGTGGGAGAGTCGCAAATGCCCATAGCCTTAGACGTTTGGGTCTTATACCACAGCCACCACCACGCTCCCACTTAGGGGCCAACCTCAAGTGATCAGGGTGAGACTTGCGTGGGTCTCACGGACGGAAGGCTGATCTCCCGTGGCCTCTCGTCAAGCTACAAGTAGGATGCCATATCATCCCGGGACTGGCCGCCATTGCTATAAAGCCGAAGACCTGTAATACGGCTTATCGTTTATTTCTTTGTTTGCTAGCTTGAAACCATCATTTTGACGAGCAATGTAATAGCTCAGGATTTCAGTCGCCTTTTACGACAGGCATACCTTACCAACTATATTCTATGACCCTTACCCGAAGGGGCCACATCGTTGATATCTACACTTGCACCAGGGAAATAGCTTCGCACCAGAACCTCATCAAAAAATCTCATTCCTACAAGAGGTGAAGACCCAGCTGAGCTTTTGCCAAAAACCAGACCAAATTTTTGCTCTAGAAAACCTCACTACGGTTTCAAACGTATGACAGCCTCCGTATGCTGGTCCTTACCTTTTACCAGAGCAACAGCCACATTTATGCAAGCTGGCTATTCAGCCTGCGCATGGGTACGTCTCCATGCAACGTCTACGACCGGCTTATCTGAATCCTCAAGTTGATACGACGACTGGTGTGCTTCTTCAACCAGGCAAGAATCACGTAGATCAGAATGTGCATGTTCAGGAGGATCTAGCAAACTAAATGTGTGTTTTAGTAGATCTCAGAGGGGGAGACTTGTGGTGAACACTGATCTGCAAACAGAGCCATGAAAAGAGTTACTACACTAATAAGGCTATAAGTTATTACAGATTAGACAGTTTTTCATCATACATCTGTCAGTGGCAACCTCATTTTTGTTCCTTGGCCTTGTTTTTTAATCATGTGCCATGTAGCAATAGGCCCATCTGTTACGTCAACGATATGCGGTTGCATTGCAGCTCGGCCACCAAAGAAAGAGCAGAAACCACCAACAACACCCACGAAACCCGTGGTATGATGGTGAGTGTGAGCAGAAAAAACGAGCAACTGACGAGGCATGACAAAAAGCACTGCAACGGAAACCAAGGACAGCGCAAGAGGAGTACCGCGCTAGAAGACGGGAGGGGAAAAAGCTTCTACGTCTGAAGAAAAGGTATCTCGCAACCTCCCAGCTCGAGGATATCGAAGAGTCTAGGGACAAACAGAAAATACGGACATGTACTGGTAGGGAGCATGCACCAAATCATTTGCCGAATTTGGGAAGATGAAACCATGCCCGAGGACTGGAACATCAGCTCCGTATGCCCCATTCACAAAAAAGGCGATCCTACCTCTTGCAAGAACTACAGAGGTATATCCCTGCTCAATGTCGCCTAAAAGATCCTATCCAGCGTACTGTGTGAACGTCTAAAGCCGTTTTGCACCGCATTAATCGGCACGTACCAGTGCGGCTTCCGGCCCGGCAAATCTTCACACACAGTCAGATTCTGGCGAATACCAGCGAGTTTCAAATCGATACTCACCATCTGTTCATCGATTTTAAAGCCGCATACGACAGCATTCATCGCAAGGAGCTATTCGAAGCGATGACCGAATTCGGGATCCCGGGAAAACTGATCCAGTTGTGTCGCACCACGCTAACACATACGCGATGCACGGTGCAGTTCGGTTCAAAAACCTCTGAACCTTTAGAAAAATGCACCGGATTCCAGCAAGGAGATGCGCTGTCGTGTGATTTCTTCAATTTGGTACTTGAGAAGATAGTGCGGCGTTCAAAAGTCAACACGGAAGGCACTATCTTCTACAAGTCAGTCCAGTTGCTGGGATACGCTGATGACATCGACATTACCGAGCGGTCCCAACGTGCCATAGTATAAGCTTTCATGGCAATTGAGGAACAGGCGAAACAAGCTGGTCTAAAGGTCAACGAGGACAAGACAAAATATATGCTTTGGAGCAAAAAACGATCCGCCGCAGACGACCTAGGCCAAAACGTCACAATCGACAACTACAACTTCGAGGTAGTAAAGGAGTTTGTCTACCTCGGGACAAACTTCACGAGTGACATCGTAGTGGAGATCAGGCGTAGAATCGCCCTTGGCAACCGATGCTACTTCGGTCTGTCAAAACAACTGGGCTCGAAACTACTGACTCGAAGGACCAAAGTCATGCTCTACAAAACCCTTATTCTGCCAGTCCTACTTTATGGAGCCGAAAGCTGGACATTAAGTAAGGGTGCAGAGCTGATTCTTGGTGCCTTCGAAAGAAAATTCTGCGTCGGATATATGGACCCGTCTGCGAGGAAGGCGATTGGAGAAGAAGACACGACCGCAAACTCTAAGAGCTGTACAAGCATGTGGATGTAGTCCGGAAGGCAAAAATCCGTCGACTACACTGGCTCGGCCACATCGAGCGAATGGACAACAACGCTCCAGCAAAGAGGGTCTTCGAACCCGAGCCTCCTGGTTCGAAAAGGAGAGGAAGAAAATGGACCTAAGGTAGACAGATAAAATGATAGCGGATGAAATATGACTTGGTCTTGATGACGGGAAGCAGTGAGCTGAGGGCCGTTAGTGATGGAAGTCAGCAATTGCTCAGGCTCGGGACCTTCATAGAAAAGATAGCATACGCTTCCGTTCCATATCTATGTCCAAGGGCAGGGTCCTGAATTTTGGAACGAATACGAATAGCTGAGGATGCTATCATCAGCGATTAGCGAAATGAGAATAAGTGTCGGAGACAAAACAGAGCCTTGGGGAACCCCAAAATTTATTTTGTATAGCAGACTTTATTCCGTCCAAAACAACTTGAATTTAAGTAGTAAGTAAGTAGAAAGTAGTATCCAATCCATAGAACCAGAGATGCATCAACATAATAGGCACGCATATTCGACGAAAAAGCTTGAAAAAAACTCTGTCAAATGCCTTAGAAAAATCAACAGCTTTCGCCTGTATTGTGCAAAGATTAGTTCCACATTTGAGTGAGATAAACTATCAAATCACCAGTGGACCTTTTGCTGCGAAAGCCGTACAGCCATTCAAGATATTTCATAAGGTGACGATTTATAGGTGTTTCCATGACCTTAGAAGGAAGCGACGTAAGTAATATGGATCAGTACGAGGTGGGCGACGAACGTTCGCCTTTTTTGGTGGCAAATGCTGTTATCCATCTACTCGAAAAGAAATCCGAAAAGTAGCTTACGCAGCGGTTTTGCCAGCGAAGAACAAGACCCCTTCAGCACTATTTAGGGAACACCACCGGGCCAGCGGCTTTGTGCACGTTGCGATCGTTAAGTACTCTTGCAACTATGCCCCTTGTTGAAACCAACGCTCAACATACAGTGTTGGTAGATCTCATACACTAACTTTCTGCAAATTATGGTCGGTGCAAGCCATGCCCGATGTGGAATCTCAGTTTCGTTTGCCCAATCGACAAAAAGTAAACTCATTAAAACACGAAAAGAAACAGAACATCGCCTACACGATCATCCTCTCTCTCGTTTTCTGTGAGTGCCTGGAGTCAGATGTGAGTAATCTGGGCTTTCCGGGGCCCTTGAAGTCCATCAACGACTCCATTCTTTACTGCCACACTGTGTGCATATGACTATAGAGATACTTCATCAAGGTCGAAAACGAGGTCAACGAGGCGATCCATGTCAAAAAAGGACTGAGATGCTCTGTGAGGTGATTTTTTCAACATCATTCATGAGACTGAGAAAATCGACGCCACTACTAGCGGTTCGTCTCCAATACGCCGTACTGTTGATTGAACACTCGGACGACATGGACGTCTACTGAATTTGAGCGTAAATTCCCTGAGGTACATAACCGTTCCAAACGAGTCTAATTTGAGTCGTTTCTCCGATGACTCACTCTTACGCCTCGTACAGCACTACTCCCAGAAGATCCATGGTAATCACAAGAAATGCGAAGAGGAAACCCATTCCAGTATCGAGATCCATCAAGAGATCCCCACAACAAGTCCCTCCGCGAGTCGACTACCACCCACTGTTTCTAGAATATTACCAAATGCACAGAGCTCTACAGATAACCAGTTCAGCGGTATCCATCTGAACAACTGTCCCGTTGCCTTTGAAGGTTACGTGGAAGAAACAAAAAAACACCGACACACATCGAAAGAGATACGATTACACTAGACGCCCAGTGCACTGTGCACTGTGCACGGTTGAATCGAATCGCCATAGCCCGCAACACCCACAGAGCGTACAGATAGTGTTTGTTCTAAAAACAGAACACTCTTGTTCATTGCACCGATCATTGAACAGAATCAGACACCTTCCATGCATCAGCACAAGCCGCCTTCCTTTTCAAGATCGTCGCCACAGAAACCAGTCAATCTAGTTTTTAAGCCGCAGCAGTCAGCCCTCATTGGAACGTACCCGTGCTTGCGTGCTGCTGAGACTAATTGCACCCAGACATATTCCTGGAAGCGTTGCTCCACTATAAAAGCCAAGTACACCCGATCGAATAAATCAGTTAGATTTCATCATCTGAATCGGGCCGGACAAAGGGAGGAATTCAACTCAACGTCGAAGCTCATCATGGGACACACACTGGTATGGAATACGAAATCACTGCACTGATGCAACGCCTCTCAGCGTCTTCCTCTTTGACAGATAGCACTTCTGGTTGCAAATGTCGTCCTGGTTGCGGGCACCGCAGGAAGCGTCCTGTACACAGCTGGACTGCCCTATCCGTACATATCGTCGTATGCATTCACGTATTCATATGCACATCCGCCGCTGCTCGTCTCGCATCCCCTCAGCCTGGAATGTGAGGGTGAACCGTTGACTGTGTCGGGAGCAGAACCACCACCACCACCTCCACCTCCAGTCACTGAGGTGTCCTTGGAGGGAATCACTGCCGACGAAGACGAATCACAGGGAATTTTGCCCAATCAATCAACATCTGAACTATCATCATCAACACCCGTCGGGACAGCTCCACTGGCGGCACCTGCAAATGCACTTCCAGCAGCAGGAGATTCATCACATTCGCCGGCACCTATTTCTCCAGCACCTGAGCCAGCAGCACTCGGCGAAGCTGCACCATCTCCTCCAGCAGCACCCGGCGAAGCTTCTGCACTTCCACCGGCAGCACCTGCCCCAGCACCAGTCCCGGCGGTCGCGAATCAGCTCAGCTATCATCTCGGGTGAGTGTGCATGATTAAGGATCATGTGAAGTGAATTTCGACAAGGAAAAATCTCTGCGCACAGTGCATGAGGTGCACTCTCTCATTTGCCTTGATTTCGTCTCCTTTCAGTCTTCCCGTCACGTACACGATACCCACGCCACTGACGTGGCCAACAGCCTCACAGTACCACCAGCAGGACGTGCTGGGCCAATACAACTACGGCTACGCCAACGAGCACAGTTCAAAGCAGGAATTCAAGCTCATCGACGGAGTCACACGGGGTGCGTATAATTACGTCGATGCCGAAGGAAAAGTCCAGAGCGTATCGTATGTATCCGATGACGAGGGCTTCCGTGTGGCAGCCTCAAATCTGCCCCAACCCGCCGTCCCAGTGGACATACCGGATTCACCAGAAGTAGCCGCAGCCAAAGCCGCTCATCTGCAGGCACAGTCCGAGGCTGTGGCAAATGTGAATAGTGCCAACGCTGCGGCCGAGGCGGCAGCAGTCGCTACAGCTGCCGCTGCAAATGCAAGTGGTAACAATGCGGTTAGTGGATGTAATGAGCCTTCCGGAGGAAGCACCACTTCAACTGAAATCTGAAACACAGATGTCATTAAAACTTTACTGTTATCTTTGGTCAAAGGACTTTTATTTCTGTGTTTGCCTTGCCTCTTATTTCGTTTCAACCCACTAGCGGAGCGTCATTCGCCTCCGGCTTCGGACTGCACTGGCGGCGGAACGAAGTTCTGTCTCCTATTGGAACGAAGTTCGTGGAACTTTAGTTGGCTTTAATTAAAGTTGGACATCGATTTTGAAATTCAGCCATACGCTGGTGGGCGGAGTGCGGTCTTGAAAAGACATGCGTGGGTGGGGGCATCTGTGAGATCGAGGAAGCGAATCCCGGGGAACTCCTTTTCAGGTGATATTTTGGTTTGCTATTGATTTCGGGTAAAAAGTTTGACAAGGTCCACGTGGTGGTGTGGTTTTGACGGATCGATATCGAGGGACATCATGTGCGTCGGTCGCACCGGGTGGATGTGGAAGAATGAATCATGTGTGTGTCGCCTGGGAAGACAGGATTAATATGAAAGAAATCCACGGAAAATTGGAGCAACGACTGTCTCTAGTTCATCGAAGTAGTAGTTTATATAAAATGCAAATCAAATGCGAGTATGCACAATGACACATGGTATTAGGTAGTGGAACACAACGTGACGCCGAACCACGTAATCTTAAACGACTCAAAGTTACACGATGAAATACCGCACAACGTAACGCCAACGTGATGCAATTGATTTTGACGCAAGGTGCACTTCGATCGCAAGGTTATCGAATACCTACTGAAATAGTATTTGTGTTACTTGTGTAATATGTTCCTCGTCATAGGTTCCACAGGTCAATCCTGAATGAGGTTTGTCCTCGCAGCTGACCAATGTCAGAAGACTGCACCAGACAAAGAAGATGAGTTTGGATTAAGAAACACTTGAGAGATTGGACACCTAAGTACACCAGTGGTTGTCCTAGGAGGAACGATTTAGTGAGGGACTACCCGGTATGGCTGATGTACAGGGCTCCATCTCTAGAACATCGCGAAGTGTCGAACACAAAATACCAACAACATGTTGTCGTAATGCCGCTCAGTTATCAAGGAGAAAGCGAAAGGAGCTCTGGGCTACTTAACACCACTGAAATTTAGTTAATTTCTGTTTTGTTTTTCAATTACATGCTTGACAAAAATGCTTACAACTAGCTTGCCTAACTCAACAGATGTTCCATCATCCAACCTGCTGACCCAGTAGAGGTACTCTTAGCTATTGTGACTACTGTGCCTTTCGACTTATGCTGTTTTATCTAACCCCAGAGTTGGAGAAGACTGCAATAATTTCGTTATAAAAATCAATTGACTTCATGTTTGGGATTTTTCAATCATTGAATTCACTTTCAGATGAAGACGTCTTGATTGTATGAGTCTACACGACCAGTCTTTTGATTTGAAATCAATTGAATGCAAGTCTATCGACTGACAGTGCATACACTCAAATAACTTTGAAGTCTTTACCATTCACTTGAGGTGATCCGAATTCAGTTGAAGTCTTCAACAAGTTTTCGATGCATTTTTTGGGACTTCAAGGTTTTTTGTTACAGGCTTTAAGAAGGTTTGAACACATCATATAGAACCACGAATCACACTCACCAGGTATACCGGTATAAAGTGAGTGTCTCGATAGAGAACATTTGTTGTGAACAAGCCCTTATTTTTATTTTTATTTTTTTGCTATGACATCTGTGAAAAATATTTAGTATACATGAAGTCACTGAACAGACAAAATCATATTTTTTCATCGCGTTAAAAATGTTCAATTTTGTACCAGAAAGTGATGATTTGCGGAAAGCATTCATTTTTTGTTTTCATTTGAAGAAAAGTGCTGCAGAGTCGCATCGAATGCTTGTCGAGCATATGGTGATCATGCTCTATCAGAAGCAACATGCAAAAGATGGTTTCAACGGTTCAGAAATAATGAAGAACGTGGAAGACCACCAAAAAAGTTTGAAGATGCCGAATTGCAAACGATATTGAATGGAGATGACACTTTGAGTCAAAAGCAAATGGCAGCAATGTTAAATGTTGCACAACAAACAATTACCGACCGTTTAAAAACTATGGGAAAAATCCAAAAGTGTGGAAAATGGGTTCCACATAAATTGAATGAAAGATAGGTGGAAAACCGAAAATACACTTGTGAAATTTTGCTTCAAAGACACGTAGGAAAATCGGTTTTGCATCGGATTGTTACTGGCGATGAAAAATGGATTTATTTTAAGAATCCTAAACGGAAAAAATCATGGGTTAATCCGGGACAACCATCAAGATCGACTGCAAAAGCAGATCGATTCGGCAAGAAGACAATGATGTGTGTTTGGTGAGACCGAAGGGTGTGGTGTACCACGAGCTCCTAAAATCTGGTGAAATCGTTAATACTGATCGCTACCGACAACAAATGATCAATTTGAACCATACATTCATCGAGAAACGACCAGAATTGGCAAAGTAATTTTGCTCCATGACAATGCAACTGCACACAATGCAAAACCGGTTCAGGATACAATCAAAACACTTGGCTGGGAGCAGCTCTCCAGACTTGGCTCCTTCTGACTACCATTTGTTTTCATCGATGGGCCACTCATTGGCTGAGCAGCACATCGATTTTCTTCGATTTCCTACGAAGAAGTTGAAAATTGACTGTCTGATTGGTTTGCCTTAAAATACGAACAATTTTACTGGCGTGGTATTCACAAATTGCCAGGAAGGTGGCCAAAATGTTTCTACACATTTTGACCACCTTTGAATACTTTGAATAAAATGTTTTTACTTTCCCATTAATAATTAGTGTTTTATTTTCAAAAAACCTAATATCATACCGGTACACCTGGTATATATAGAGTATACTGGGCTTTGAGGCTTAGTGAAAGATGACTACGTAGTGTTTCCCACGAGAGGAGGGGATGAGGATGCATTTTCCAAGCGATAAACTTTCAGAAGTAAACATTTTTCAAAATTGAAGTCTGAAAGGGCTCCTTGCCGAGGGGTAGTAGTAGTAGTAGACCAGCAACTGAAAACAGCCTTCCCACAGCTGCTGAAGCAGGAAGTGGTGTTTTATACCTTAAAAATGTTTTCTTCAGAGCTGGAATTTGCGCAGAGGAGTTCCATAGATTTCGACGGATTATCTTGCCATCCGTTCGTAATCTTCATTATCTACAGTGTGTGTAGAGTAGTGTAAGCTATGTTCGCGCAGGATGCGCGAGTTATGTCTTTAGAGGAGTGAACGCGGAACTAAATGAAACTCTTTGATTAAAAATGTTCTCTTTAAATTTTTATTTATTTTCCTTTGTTTTTGCAATGTGGTGTGACCACTTTCACCAGAATGCTTCTTCATTTAACGCGTTGTTCTTTCCTTGCCTCGACGGATCCAACGGTAACGTCTCGTGGCTTGTTTGAAGAAACTTAGAAGCCCACATCCGATTGGCTTTGGACTTGTTTACAATCGTTGACTTGGCTATGGTAAGCCGCTATTGCTGAGTAAACGATGTAACCTGAATAAATACCGGGTTGCGAGACAGGGTGGCACGTTACTCCCGCAAAATTGGTGGAAGCAACTAAGTGGTGGCCCGTGGCGTTGTGGCTATGTGCGTCGACCCCAACCTCGACATCGTAGGTTCGATTCCTGCTCTGTGCGACGAAAACAATTTTCACTACCCCACCTCTTTCGAGTCACTGACAATGCTCAAAGAGTATTTTCTGTCTTGACAAAGCTTCTCAAACTTGGCCGTTCGGAGTCGGCATTAAACTGTAGGTCCCTTCCACTCGTGAGAGAACAATAGCACGCACTACACGAGTGGTTGCTGAGAAGCTAGGCCCTGGCCCCCTACGGGCCGTAGCGCCACCCATATTATTATTATTAACTAAGTTAAGCGTATGTGTTGCTTATATGTTTTTTCGTTAACGAATTCTCGAATACATCATTCGCTAACTCAGCTGTTTTCATTTAATTTTCTTTTGGAGTGTGTCTGCTTTCATTATTGTTGGTAAAATATGTTTCTATCCTAAGTTCTTTGAATGCGTTTACAACCGTTGCCAGTGTCTGTTGCCTCAACGTTATTGCAATTCAGTCCAAACCGAGCATTAAACATATTTATTTTCAAAATTACTCATTCTTTAAACTTCAGGGACTCATAAATAAATTAACTTGTGGTAACACTGTTCACCACTCTGATCATCCCTGTCCTGCTCTATGGCACAGAGGCATGAAAGCGATTGAAAGCGGATGAAGAAGCTTTTGGTCGTTTTGATAGAAAACTTCTAAAAACGATCTTTGGTGCTGGTTGCGTTTATGGAGTCTGCCGGAGAAATTCGACGACGAACTGTACGGGCTGTACTTTTATGTACTAAACTTAGTCAGTAACTGGGCGAAAGCCCGAGGACTCGACCTCAATCAGGAAAAAACGGAGCTCCTCTTTACAAACAAATATAATGATACCTATGTTTAACTGCTCATATATCAATGGAGTCAAACTCAAACTTTTAAAGGCACCTAGGTGTCATACATATCAACATGGGTGGCGCTACAGCCCGTAGAAGGCCAAGCCCTAGCTTTTCAGCCACCATTCGCATTTTGCGTGCTATTAAATGTTCCTACAGTTGAGCATATGCTTTTATGCCGACTCCGAAAGGCCAAGTTTTTTCTAGACAGGAACACTGTGAGCATTGTCTATGACTCGAACCTTCTGTGGAAGGAGGACCTTATTAAGAACGCATATGTTGCAGTCTATACTTGCAAATGTACCTTTAGAAAAACATGGGGTCTCAAGGCACACGTGCTAAACTGCCTACATACCTGTCTGGAGACTGGAGAATAAATACCTCCTAAGGCCTGCTTAGGTATAACAGTTTGTCCCAGAAAAACATGGACGACATACGGTACATGAAGCATGTAGACGAAGCGTCAGTGAGATATGCTTGACTAACACGGTGACCCTGTGCTGGGTACATGAACATGATAGCATTGCAGGCGAAGAAGAAGAAAACCAGAAGGCGAAGCCCAATACAGAGCAGAAACTCGTGGCGTTAGTCTGTAAATTGGAACATTTACTGGGGTCCTCACCGAACTCTGTATCATAGGATCACCTGCAACGTGACTTTTGCAGAAGCTGGAGAGAAAGAAACATGTTCTATCTAACATCCGCTCTGCGAATGACCAGCCCAAGCAAAGAGAAGGAAGCAAGTACTTTTGCAAAGACTAGTTTGCAGGACTGGTGGAATAGTGTAATGTAGAGCGGCAAAAGTTTTCAAACGCAGTAGTAGTACGACGGCCTCATGTTACACACTAATTGCGGGCACTTTTTAATCAACAAGTATACATAAGTGAGCCGCTGTCGCAATTTCGCAAGGGCGGGCCAATTATGAGTGTCTTGGGATGCAACGTTTAAGATGGTGAGGTCATCTGGAGTGTATGGACCCCAAATTCCGGCCCGAGGAACTTTCGAATCCGAGCCATTGGTACAAAGCAACAGAGGACCGTCTTTAAGCGAGATGGTGCGCAAAAGTGGGCAAGGACCTCATCCAACTTGGCTGGAGAGCCTTATTGGTTGATGCCCAGGTCTACCCGGGACTGTAGCGCCGAAAAAGGAAGAAGTCGCGCGCAGAAATGTCACCCCTTCCCTTAAAACGGTTTCATAAACTCTTAGCGACTGAAGGTTGTTTATTCATCTTTCTGTCGACTCTATATGATTTGATGGGATTGATGGTCAGCCCATCCACCTGGCTGTATCACATTTTTAGTGTAACCATGAGCGGGGCAATAGAAGCAATTGGTCGCAATACCTTCGAAGCGTCCGAAGGATAATTTTTATGTCAATTTTCCCCTCTGAAAGCCACTCGATGACATGATGAAACGTCGCCCATTGTTTAAAGTTTAGTCAGATTCGAATTCCGTTGAATTCAAGCAGCACTCAGCTTACTCATCTCTGCGGCTTATGTACGACACCTTTGCCGCGTTCCCTTTCGGCCATTCTTATTCACACCTGCCTCACACTTGAACACATCAGCCATTTCCCAGGTCAATATTCTCCGGAGCGTCAACAGATTGCGTTGGCAAAATCAATCACCCTTTGTCCGCCCAATCGACCCTTCGCGAACCCTTTTTCCTGATCAGAGAATCCACACAAATGTGCGTCTGTTTGAGCGAGCGGAGAACCCCTTAAAGTTGAGCACATCAGAGGAGACATCCCATCAAGGACCTCAAGTCTATTAAAGCCTAGCGATACGAAATGAAATATTAAATAATGCCAACCATGCCAAAACCATTACGCTAAGAACACTTTCAAATGGGAATGCGAAATTCCATTATGTATGTATGAAGCGGGTCCCCATCATCGCACCCCGGCGGAGACCGTCGTTACCATCAGACCGACAATGCTGGCTCCGATCGACAAGTGCGTGTGAGTGTGCCTTCTGTCAAAGTGACAAGTAACCTCGGAAAAGAGACACACACTGGTATCTCTTCTGGCAAAAGTGTCACTTCAAAGAATTGATACTTTATCTGATGTATAAAGTGCTCGAGGACTTTTAACAGCATTAATTCGGGACGGGAGTGCGCCTTAGAGTGGGCGCTGCGAAGCGAAAGATATACGGTAACTTCCATTAGAGGGAGGGGGGGGGAACAATTTAAATTTGGCCAAGAGCGAGAGCCGAGAGTGGGATACGACTATTGACCTTTGACTGAATGGCAATGGTGATGGTTGATGGTGGTTTTGATGGCGGTGCGCAGTGGCTTTGGTGGCGAAATTAACTTCGACCAAAGTCAAGGATGATTGTAAAGCAAATTGAATAAGTTAGTCGAAGAGGGTCGCAGGCAATTAGTTGGACAAGCAATGCGTTTGTCTGGGATACTCTCCGTTGTGCGGTAAGTGAGTAAATAGAGTGAGATGAAATGGTTTTCTTTCATTGAAAGGTGACCGCAATCAGGTGGGGATGGGGAAGTGAATAAGAAGCGCTAATCCAGGGAATGTGTCGTGGGAAGTTGGAACTTGGCTTCGGGGTATGTTGGTCTATTAACCTCCATCTGTTGAGTGCAACATCGTTTGGCCTATTTTTTGCCGGAGATCCTTACTTTATTCTGGAACTAGTAGCCACGGTTTGGTTCAAATGGACCCTAATGAATCGCAAATTGAATGATCCCCTTGAGGGAAACAGAAAGCAATAGCTTTGGTATCCTTTGCTGTCGTAGAGCTGGTTTGCCAATACTAGCTGGTTCCTTATCAGTATTGTGTGGCAAATTCAAAGACACCAAATTAATTCATCATATTCTTATTACGTCATGAGCCATTTTGTTCATGTCAAGAGCCAATTTATTAATGAGAGGCTATTTGGGATTTTAAAATCGCAGGTTATTGTTGTCCTACTACGCAATGTTCTGATCAATAACAGACCTTCTTCGATGACTGTGGTAGAAGCAAATTATATCACATTAAAAAATATGGAGCATTTTAGATTTAACCATTCCTTCTCCCCCTCCCACTACATCCCATCTCTCCCTTCCCTCGCCGTTGGGCTGGATCAAGGTGTCATACAACCCATGCCAAGGATCAGATTGGCTGGGGGCCCACTTGAAAAACAGCTCAGTCGCGAACGAAGTATCTGGCAAACTCCCAGATTAATCCCGCCTTAGCTGTGCAATGCGGCTCTCTGGACTCAAATATGTCTGAAAAGAAAGCAAAAAAAGAGACCGGTGCTCTCCCACCGGCTGAAACATCTTCTTTCAGAATAACTTCGGTTTCGGAAGTGCTGACGGATAAGGCGGCTCAAACGGTCTTAAAGACTGTCAAAGACTGCGTGCAGCATCAAAACCCAAGAACCTACACGATAACTCTTAATTAGGGTTCCTGCACAGAACCTGGAACCTTTGCCCGCTGAGCAGCCTCGTCCTCGAAGGATTCAGGACCCTTCTACAAAAAAGGAACAAGGAGAGGCGCTCTGCATCCCGGATTCTGGATCGCTTTAAAGGCATTCCCCCGGAGAAGCTAAACGATAATAGTAAACGGTCTTTAACTTGGGCAACCAAGGTAGTTAAAAGCCTATTACTGGTGGACACTACTTAGAGCACTACGTCTAAACTCGCCAGGTCACTGGAGGCGTCGCCTTGGGGGCTTATAGGCAAAAACCGAGTGAATAAATATCTAATATTGCCAGCAGGCTCAAGAGGCCCTATAGTGTATGAAGTGCTGAAAGGCGACATCACTAACGCCGTTTTAGATACAAGCGGCGCTGACTGCGCTATCTCTCCATTGAATTGGAAGTGGGTGCGGTCGGCGATAAACGATATATATCAGAGCCTGGTGCTAGAAAACGGACCTGTATTGCGCATACAGCTTGTGACTTTCACTTGCCAGAGATCGGTTGTCTTATTCAAAACCGCCATTAGCAGTCTGGGAAAGGTGTGGGAGGCTGCGCGGCTCGAGGTCGTCACGAGGGATCAAATCCCCAGTAGAAAAAATGACCCGCACATACCTTCAGCGGAGTCCCTCGGCTCACGTGTACGATCCTGAAATTCATCCAACTCTGCAATCCAAACCTTACTACCGACAACCGAAATGTCGCAAAGATGGAGCGACTAAAGGGAGAAACAAATGCCGCAGTGATTATTACTAACAAAAAGTCACTTTAGGCTCTCTCCTAATCGGAGGTGACATCCACTATGGCTGCGTGTATAAGGATGCGGAGGCAAATGCGAAAGCGGAACAGACTCCCTCCACCTCGACTGCTCCATCTTAATAATCTGAAGGCGGTAGTCGAGGAGGAGAAAGACCGTCCCTGAACAATGCCATGTTTTACTCAAAAGCATTCCTTAATTGTAGGCTGCCTCTTAACGACATGGCTGCGAATTTTAACACTAACCTCATGTGGGTTCGGGAAACACTGTGACATACCAGGAAACTGCAAAGCCGTTGAACTAACCAGGTGTGGTGCAACCTCATACAATAAAAAACCACCAATGACAAGTGGCTAGAAGGCACCACCTGCCTTAAAACAAACAAGAAATCTGGCAATCATTTACCGTAAAAGGTAACTCAATCCACTTAATGCTGGTCTACAGCAAGCACTCATTAAGGGCTCTCATAGGAGTCATAACCGGGCACTGTGCAATTGCCAGTCATGCTCGCAGGCTGGGTGCCCCATATAATGATTTTTGCAGAAACTGCATGAAGAGGAGGAAGAAAACACACATCAGCTACTCTGCTGCTGTAGTAATCAGGCAGTCGTAGGTACCTACACCTAGGGCCTACTACTTCAGCGGCATCAACGAGCTAAACAGGGCCAGCATAGGCCAGCTAACTAGCTTCGCTAGAAGCACCAACTGGTTCCAGTGTTAGGAGAAGTCAATCCGCGTGGTATCACAATGGACCTATTCTGGCCTAAGTGTGACTGCCCTTCAATCAGTCAGTCAGGAACTATAATCTTTTTTTTTGTATGGCGCTACAGTCCGGGGTGGACCTGGGTCTCAACCAACATGTCTCTCCAACTAGCGCGATCTCTGGCTAGCTGTCTCCAGTTTCGCACACCAAGTTAGTTGAGGTCCTTCTCCACTTGGGTGCGCCACCTTAAACGCGGGCGTCCTCTGTTGCGTTGCCCGACAGGTTCGGATTCGAAGATAATCTTACTTAACCTAATAAAAGGGTGGACCTTTGAAATGTTTTCTTTGAAAATCGCCTTTTTTTCAGCCACAAATCAAGTTAAAAAGTCAAGAAGATCTTCACCGATTTGATCGATCCTAGTTCATACCACAACTATATATGTATGGAATAATGTATTAAGAACGTATACTATTTTATTGAGCAGAGAAATAGGTGCTCACCTCACCTACACCGGCGGGTAACTGCCACAATAGCACGAAGAAATCTCATCTCGGCAACTTGTATTCGCGATCTTTATTTTTTTTGTCATTACATAAATTTCCTAATCATAGAGGAGAGTTGGAATAAATACTGAGTTGGCAGCTGGCTGCCTCGGTTAGTCATACGATTGCCAGATTAGAGTACAATCCATTCCTGACACGTTTTAAATATGCTGTGGCTATACCTATTTACCATTAGTGATGATTTTTTTTGAGTTGCCTCAGGCGCCGTAAGAACAGTCGTACGAACACTGTTTCGAGCAAAACCCGCTTAAGGTTTTGGCAAGCAAAATATTCACTTTACTTCTTCCAATGCCTTCAATCTCCTCCGTAGAATATGCTGAATGGGGGTACCAGTTCGCGCCACTTTTTGAATTGACGCCAACAATTATTAACTAGCTCCCAAAATTCATTTTTTCGAATTTACATATCTGCTTTGACAGTCAAACACAACACTTGGCAGTAGTTAACTAACATATGCCAATTGACAATGTCGACCATGTGCTTATTGACTATCCTGGATGTGCGAACATTCAGGGGGGAAAACGTCGACTCTGACCACTTTCTTGTTGCAGCAAGATTCAGAGCTTGACTGTCCAATGTCAGAGGGCAGCACAAACCGACAAGGAGAACTTTTGACATTGGACGCCTAAGCACCCCGGAGATTGCCAGAGCCTACGAAGAGCGATTAAGTGAGAGACTCTCCGGTGTGCCTACGTCAAGTGCCAACGATATGTGGTTCTATTGCCGCTCGGCCATCAAAGAGCTAGCGAAAACTACCTTCGTTTTCCTTACATCCCCGACAAGAAACCCGTGATGGCGAGTGTGAGCAGAAAAAACGAGCAACCGACGAGGCATAAAAAAAAGCACTGCAACGGAAACCAAGAGCAGCGCAAGGGGAGTACGGGGCTAGAAGACGGGAGGGAAAAAAGCTTCTACGTCTGAAGAAAAGGTCTCTCGCAACCTCTCAGCTCGAGCATATCGAAGAGACTAGGGACAAACAGAAAATACGGGCCTTCTACAAAAAAGCCAAAAGCCTGGCCACAGGCTTTGATCTAGTTACAGAGCCTCAGGGAATTGTGGATATGCTTAAGCAGCACATCCAACAGCTGCTTAGCGGGCCTGACCAAGAGAGAGTGATAGGGAACAAAGAAATCCCAACTCCAGTCGACGAAGAAGTCCTCCCACCTATCTTTGAAGAAGTCGGTCGCATGGCTTACCATCGGAGCTCTTCAAAGCTGGGGTCATGTACTGGTAGGGAGCATGCACCAAATCATTTGACGAATTTGGGAAGATGAAACCATGCCCGAGGACTGGAACATCAGCTCCGTATGCCCCATTCACAAAAAAGGCGATCCTACCTCTTGCAAGAACTACAGAGGTATATCCCTGCTCAATGTCGCCTAAAAGATCCTATCCAGCGTACTGTGTGAACGTCTAAAGCCGTTTTGCACCGCACTAATCGGCACGTACCAGTGCGGCTTCCGGCCCGGCAAATCGACAATAGACCAAATCTTCACACTAAGGCAGATCCTGGAGAAGTCTAGCGAGTTTCAAACCGATACTCAAAATCTGTAAATCGATTTTAAAGCCGCATACGACAGCATTCATCGCAAGGAGCTATTCGAAGCGATGACCGAATTCGGGATCCCGGGAAAACTGATCCAGTTGTGTCGCACCACGCTAACACATACGCGATGCACGGTGCAGTTCGGTTCAAAAACCTCTGAACCTTTAGAAAAATGCACCGGATTCCAGCAAGATGCACTGTCGTGTGATTTCTTCAATTTGGTACTTGAGAAGATGTGCGGCGTTCAAAAGTCAACACGGAAAGCACATCGACATTATCGCGCGGTCCCAACGTGCCATAGTGGAAGCTTTCACGGCAACTGAGGAATAGGCGAAAAGAGCTGGTCTAAAGGTCAATGAGGGCAGGACAAAATATATGCTGTCGAGTTACAATCGACAACTACAATTTCTATGTAGTAAAGGAGTTTCTCTACCTCGGGGCAAATGTTAACTCCACGAATGACATCGTAGTGGAGATCAGGCGTAGAATCGCCCTTGGCAACCGATGCTACTTCGGTCTGTCAAAACAGCTGGGCCCGAAACTACTGACTCGAAGGACCAAAGTCATGCTCTACAAAACCCTTATTCTGCCAGTCCAACTTTATGGAGCCGAAAGCTGGACATTAAGTAAGACTGCGGAGCTGATTCTTGGTGCCTTCGAAGGAAAAACGTCTGAATAATGGTCCCGTCTGCGAGGAAGGCGAATGGAGGAGAAGACACAACCGCAAACTCTACGAGCTGTACAAGCATGTGGATGTAGTCCGGAAGGAAGCAAAAGTCCGTCGACTGCACTGGCTCGGCAACATCTAGCGAATGGACAACAACGTTCCAGCCAAGAGGGTCTTCGAATCCGAGCCTCCTGGTTCGAGAAGGAGAAGAAGACCGAACCTCATGTAAAAAGACCAAGACATCGCGGATGTAAGACAGCTTGGCCTTGATGACTGGAAGCAGCGTGCCCAGGACCGTCACCGATGGAAGGCAGCAATTTCTCAGGCTCAGACCCTTAATGCTTCGTCTGCCTGATGAGTAAGTAAGTATTTACGACAAGACCAGCATCGAAAATGGTCTGAAATAGGACCAGTGTGGCATGTTGTACTCTTCTTCTTAGAGTGGCGCTACAATCCCTAGTGAATATGGGCCTCAACCAACATGCCTCTCCAGCCAGCACAATCTTTTGTCAGCTGCCTCGAATTCCGAATGCACAGTTGGTGCCCTTATTCACCTGCATAGGTGCGTCTTCAGTTTCATGGGTGTCCTCTGTTCCGTTGTCCCAATGGCTAAGATTCGAAGATTCTTTGGGCAGAAGCTCTGATGTCCATAAGCATATCATACGCTCAGCTATATTGTCCGTCTGAACCAGTTCCTGTGGCATAACTAAACTACTTTTTCTTAAATCCATAAAGCTGCTATGGCCAGGGTAAATTTAAGACTTGTTTTCATTGCTCTACCCGTCCAAGCAACATGGACACCAATAATACAAACAGATGATTTACCATCTCCTTCCATGTAAGCTCTTTACTATCGACAATAGCGCCCACACAACCGAGGCAACGTACATTGCACAACAGGGCACTCTTTTTGCTCTCACTGGCATGTGTTTGGGAAACAATGAACTTGCCCGGTACCGAAAGTAACAACATTATTCCTCCCTATACTGGTGCTTGTACGAACCATTTCAAATATTTCACGTGCTCTTTGAAGCTCTGATGAAAGAAGGACATGTACGAACAGTGCAATAAAATGAGTATATACACACCAAGCACCCACCCATCCGTACCCTCAGTCGGACCAAAAATGGAAGGCACACACGCACGCATCGATGGAACATGTATCCGTGTAATTCCTCAATTGTTTCCTCATGCGTTTCGATGCCTGACAGCAATGGAAGATATTTTCAAAATTCAATCATAAATTTCCCAAGCTCGTGCACAGATGCAGGAGTTTCTGTCTACCATATAGGCTGCTCATTCAGACTGTTGCTACTGCGGAGTGGTAGCATCTGCTTATCCGTTTATATCCCAAACCTAGAAAGAGGATAACGATTATTGACGTATAAAGACAATTATTCTGTCATGTAGATAATCTTTTTTATGGCCGCCGCATAGTCCCTTCTGTCACTTATCTGTTCACATGTCTAGTAATTACCCGGCGGGCAGACGGAAGGGATGTAACGTAGTTTAACCGCATTTTTTGGGCTTTGTTCTTTAAGCGTTTTAGTGAAGTGAGTTAAGCTCCAATTCACGGTCGATTGCATAATTTATGTTCGCCTGGTATTTATGTCGCAGGCGTTGTTGTGGGGGACACAAAATACTAGCTATGTGACATTCGATAAATTGCGGGGGATTGAAATTACGGTGTAATAGAACTTGTCAGTGGAGCTCAAGGAATTGTTTAATGTGCCAGATTGAGGATTAACCTTTTGCTGTTGAGAGTGTCAACAACTTTCTCAGGTTTCGATGATGGATCGTCAGTGACACGCACAAGCTAAGTGCATTCTAATTGCGATTGTAGTTTTCCCTGAGGCAGTGATAGCAAAAGTCATTGATTTTAGAAAAATTAATGATCAGCTCACCTTTCAATCGACGTTGATTAATACTTGCTTTCGGTTGCTACTTCTGTTTATGTACATTTGCTGTGCTTTGTCCAAGCTAACCGCTCCGATATTAATGTAGCAGAGCTAGTGTTGGAAATATTGTCCTACATCAATATCTCATGAAAAAAAGAAGCCCCGTAAACCGTGCTAATTTTCTGGTGCCTTGTGTAAATGCCTGAGGCACTACAGCCTGAGTGGTCAATATCAGCGCGGGTGCAGGTCAGCAAAACTATTGACCAATTTATTGAACAAAAACTATACTTGGCTCATGTAGTTCTCTGAAACAGTGTCACTAAGTACTCTTGTATGGTGACGATGCGGGCTTCCTCGTAGAGTCTCTGGTTGCTGGGGTACATCTGCCGGTATCTTCCTGTAGAGTAGCAACTTCGTCTTCTGGCTTAGTGCATTTTGTTTCCACAAGAGCGGGTAGATGCGTTGAAATCCGAAACTGGCTGAAGTGGTTTTAGTTTCTAAGTGAAGTTAATACCGAGATACTTCAACTTGTCAGTTGGTGTTATTGTCGCGCCATTGGGGAGCACAATCCTGATACTCCGGCATTCTGGTAGTGATCTGCATCTACCTCCGGATGGTCTTCTGATGAACATGAGCACCGCTTTCTCCGCATTTATTCGGACTACACCCCAATTGGTGTAGTAAATAGTTGTATTTCGTTATTTCTTGGTTTTCGACTCTCCGTGCTGCGATTCGTGGTGACATCGGTGTAGCGTATGATAGTGAGTCATCTGCGAACAGACAGATTTTGTATAGCCATGGTCCCAGCTTTGATCCTTGAGCAACTCCTGCTTTCATGTTCCGTTCCGTTGACTGACTGCCTTCTATCTGGATGTAAAATTTTCTTGAATGAAGAAAGCTGTAGATCATTTAATTCAGATTGGAGGGGAATCCCATCAAATACATTTTGTAGATGAGCTCCTCTATCCAGACAATGTCGAATGCTTTTTCTACGTGCAGAAAGCAGGCCACTGTGAATTGGCGGTTGTTCAGGCTACGACGTCGTGATGAAACTTCAGGCTTCATCCAGGATGGAGGGTTGAATGTATTTCCCGGAATCCATACTGCATATCTGGGACGATGCTTAGATCGGTGGACCATCGCTTTAGTTTTATCGCTATCAGGTGCTCCAGGATTTTGCTTATATTACTCAAGAGCGATATAATATAAGCTTGTATCCCAAAACACTAGAGGCGTTTCCCTTTTTTTGGTATTGCAACAATTTTTGTGACTTGCCACTTGCTAGGAAAGTAGCAACTGTTAATGCAATTGTTCATGATGATTGTGAGAAGTATAATCACCGCTTGTGGCATTCGCTTTAGGAAGAAGTTCCATATTTTGTTGGCTCCGGCTGCTTTCCTCATTACGCTGCGCTGAATTATTCCTGTTGTTTCCTCAGTTGTTGTCAGCTCTTCATTTTGTACAGGTTCATCAGCTGGATTGTCCTCGCTGAAGATGACGATTGGTGGGGATGGATTTCCAACTTTTTTACTTCTGCGACGAATTCCAGGTCATCGGGTGGCGATGGTTTAAAGTTGCCTCGAAGGATCTTTCGAACGCTTCAGCTTTCTGAGATGGAGTGCTTGCGTTTCAGAGTCGCACTGTCATGCGACGTTTTGAACACAACTCTCGAAAAGATCGTGCGCAACTCAAATGTCAACACAAGAGGTACGATGTTGTACAAGTCTGTGCGACTGCTCACACACGCCGTTGAGATTGACATCGTCGGAGTTCAACGATCGCATTTGCTAGCATCGAGAGAGAAGCTGCTATGTTGAGTCTTGTGGTGAATGAAGGTAAGACAAGGTACATGCTACTCTACCAAATCGATCCATCAACACAGACATCGTGAGCAAATTGTCACAATAGACAGATACAGCTTTGATGTAGTATGTCGAGGCTCTGCAATTAGCTCCAGAAATGGCATTACAACCAACATTACAGGATACAACGAAGGTTGGCCCTGGCCAATCGCTTTGTCTACGGACCTTAGCGGGAACTGCAAGTGCCCTGTCTCGGAGAACCAAGCTCTAGTCTCTATATAAGACCTTGATGGTCCCAGTCCTGCCCTATGCCGCTGTAACAGGAAATTCTTGGAAACCCTACGAATCCAACTTTGTCCCATTTGCGAAGAGCACTGAACGACGAACTCTACGAGCTGCACAAAGAAATTGGCCTAGTCAAACGAATTCAAATGTCTTGAGTCCGATGGCTAGGTCATGTAGAGAGAATGGACACTAACGCTGCGGCTCGGAAAGTCTTCAAGGCCACACCCAAGGTACAACTCTGAAATCGCCTCCGATGGTGAAACCATCTGGAAAGTGACCTTAATCAACTGGGTGTACAAAACTGAGGCGCCTTATGTTCTTGACGTGCTAGTTGGAGTAGAATGCTGATTGAGCCCATACTGGACTTGGCCATACTGAACTGTAACATCATGCAAAGAAGAAGAAGAATCGTCAGTTAATTCTACATTGTCTTGAAAAAGGGTCACAGAACATTTTCATAATTATATTAGCAAGGTAGTAAATGAGCACCTCCTGGGATGGGGTAGACTTAACAGCTGAAGACTTCGAAAGTTCCATATTGAATTGTATAACCCCACTGCTTAGCACAGTTCGGTAAACTCCAAGCTTGGTGACACCCAGATCTCCAGAGCGGTTAACCGAGGTACTCTCTTTTATTAAACGTGGCAGTACAATGGCTCTTAATGATCCTCGCACGATAGTATACCACTGCTCTCATGGAAACAACTCCTTTCCGGAAACTGAACATTTTTGATATACTTCATTGACGATTAAACGCAAGCGTGCACTTGTCGGCCTGAAGCTGTTCCTTAGTTCTTTAGATGATAATGATCGGATCCCCTCATACCGGGCTATTTGAAGGTTTAAAACCACTCAAGTGACCCAGTTTTTTGACGTGATTGTGGTGGCCTGTGGCGTTGTCGGTATGTGCGTCTACCTAAATGCACTTGAATCCTCGACGTTGTTTCCTTTCTAGAAAAAGCATCTCTTACTTAGCTGTTCGGAGTCGGATTAAGACTGAAGGTCCCTTTCACTCGTGAGAGAAAAATATCACACACAGGACTTGTGGTTGCTGAGAAGCTAGGCCGTAGCTCTATGGGCTGTAGCGCCACGCATATGTATGTGACCAGATTTGCAAGAAAGAAAGCGTCTTAAGTCTGTGCAAGGTGTTTTTTGGCGATGCAGTACCCTCTATGCTGGAGCACTTAAACTCAATAACTGGTTCATTGTTCTACCAGGCAGGCAACCCAACATTTGATGAAAATATGTGGCCTTTCGAAGGAAAACCAGGCGGTGCTTCTGTGATGAAGACCTTCCACCACCAGTTCTCATTTCAAGGTACACTGTCCCTGAAGTACGCCGGTTAAGCTGCCTGCAGTATTTTTCTATTCAGAGACAACATTACTTCCGCGGATTTCTTACAGACGTTGGGTGACACAACCAAATTTTTTTTCTGTGAATTTATGAAATTGGTGAGGGACTATATAGAGCCCCCTGTACTGCGAGCACGTTTGGACCCAGGACTTCTGAGCTATGTAGAGAAAATGTGTTTAATCTCTGTAGATGCTCTGTAGAATTTGCGGGTTCTCAGGGGGTTAATAGTACCTTTAATTGTCCGGAATCAAGGCAAAGCACGGACCAAAGGCATTGAAGAATCTGTCTGGAGAAAAGCTCCATGTGCACATTGTTCCAAAATACCCGCGGATTGAAGTTTATGCGAAATATTGGGTTGGGAAGAGCACTCCGTATTCGTGTGGTGCGGCTAAAAACGCGTTTCTAAATTTCACTGTACGTCCGATAGCAGGTTTAAGGGTAAACGGATGTGCATTCCTGGCGGGACGTGTATTGCAGGTGAATGCAGGGAGAGGAGGAAGGTTGTTGGCTAGCTCACTTAAGCATCGTTCGTTAAAATAGCGATAAAACACGGACGACGAAGACACGGTACGTCGATGTTCGAGCGGGTCTAAGGACCCCCCCTAATTGTTGTCTATAAGTTTTACGGCCCGCTTTTGGATTCTACCTAGCACGTGCATGGTGATGATGGGGGCACCAGACCAAATATGTGAGCTGTACTCAAGCTTACAGCCAGTCTTGGTATTTGAAGCCAAATCAGATGGGGTGCAATATTTCTTGCATCGATTAAGGAAACATTAACATTTCGCTGTATTTTTGGCCACCTCGACTATGTGATCGTTTTACGTAAGTGTTGTGTTGATACACATGCCAAGGATGGAAAGTTATCCGGTCGCATCGTTGCCGCCGGATAATGGGAACGGCGCTGGTCTTCGCTTTAGTGACAGCAGACAGCAATGAGTTTCACAAGCATCCCGGTAGTCTGTTCCTGTTAATTGGATTCTAGTATGTAGTTTGTTTCGTATCTGCTTGGCGCCAGATTTGGACTTTGGACACATGTTTTAGGAAATCCCCAATAAATGATATTTCGGTCGTTTCTTTCCCATCTCCAATTCTCGCGTCGCTCATTTTGGGCTCAATGCTTTCGTCAATAAGCAAAATATGTGTTTTTGCTCGGACGAAATCCTCATGAATCACAACTTTATTCGCAAAATAATTTTTTTGCCAACAAAAACGATCATCACGAGACTGCGTATGGTCAGCGTTATCACACCATGATTACCGATTATTTTTGGCCCGAATTGGAAGATAGGGACTTGGACGGCATGTGGTTTCAACAAGTTGGTGCCATAAGTCACACATCATGCACGTTACAATCGATTTATTAAAGAGTAAGTGTGGTGAGCATGTTATCTCAAAAAATGGGAAACTCGAATGGCCTGTTAGTCTATTTTCTGTGGGGCTTCGTTATGTCATTGGTTTTATGACAATGACGTCGGAAAAGCTCAGAGCCAACATTGAAAGCAAAATAGCGGCCGGCTTACACGAAATATGAAATATGTGGCGGAGTGGTTGAAAATCGAATTTAACGAACAGATCGCTGCAAACATGTCCGCGGTGACCATATGAACGAATTCGAGTTTTTTTTTTCATAAATGTTTTGATTGTACTTTAAGCCGATGGTTTGCTTTTTATTTGAAAGGAGGGGCCAAGTCCTTGTTGTAGAAAACATTTACATCGCAGCTTGATTACTGGTGTCCGTGCATCAGATGGCATGTCTATGAGACAAGGGTTAAAGGAATGCTGTCCACAAGGTCATCGAAACTGCGCTGCGACTTGTCAGAAAAAAAAAAAAACAATTTCTGATTCAAATTTGACCTTGGAAATGGGCCCCCATGATGTGAATATGAAGGGTGGAGCTTCAGAACTCCGTCAAGTTTAGAGTCAGGCGCACTAGGGAGTCTCCCCATGCAGGTGAGGCCGACTGTTCATTGCACTAGGTTGGTGTGGGTGACTGCACCTTGCTAACAGTCCCACTTAGACCAGAGAAGTGCAACTGTGTTAACACGCGGATCTGATTGCTCAAATTGCGTAAATCAGTCACCGCTTGCGATGCTGCCTATGGCGTTCGGTCAGGTTGTTGAATTAAGTAGCATACGTTCCAACTGCAATGCTTGTGACAATGGTACCCAGTGTTTCAAAAGGCATCACATGAAATGTTACTGTTCTTGGGTGTAATAGGAAAGGACTTCATCGAAATGGTGATTTTTTAGCTATTATCTTTTTGGTGGTGGCCTCGATTCCTGCATTGTGCGACAAAAATAATTTTCACTACCCCACCTCTTTCGAGTCACTGACAATGCTCAAAGAGTATTTCTTGTCTGGAAAAAGCTCCTCAAACTTGGCCGTTCGGAGTCGGCATACAACTGTAGGTCCCTTCTATTAGTGAGAGAACAATACACGCACAACAAGAGTGGTTGCTGAGAAGCTAGGCCCTGGCCCTCTACGGGCTGTAGCGCCACCCATCGTGTTTTGGTTCACTGTCAAACATCTTCAGTTTTGTCTATAATTTGACCATGAATCGTCTTATAAACGAACAACTTGCTTGCAAATTATTGAATTTTATTATCAAAATGCGTGATCTGTTAAGAGCGTGTGTTCAGCGACGAAGCTCATTTTTGGCTCAATGGGTACGTAAATAAGCAGAATTGTCGATTTTGGAGTGAACATCAGCCAGAAGCATTGCAAGAGCTACCAATGTATCCAGAAAAAGTCACAGTTTGGTGCGGTTTATGGGCTGGTGGCATCATTGGACCGTACTTCTTCCTTTAGACCTTTAGACTATTTTTTGTGGGACTATGTTAAAGCTCATGTCTATACAGCCAAGCCCGCTTCAATTGACGCATTGGAAGACAACATTAAAGCATTTATTCGTGAGATACTGGCCGAAATGTTGGAAAGAGTATGCGAAAATTGCACTAAGCCGATGGCGCAGTTAAGGTCAACATTTGCATGAAATAATCTTCAAACATTTAATAATATGGACTGTACTATCGATTCAAATAAAGATTTCATGCATTTTTCTGAATTTTATGCTTTTAAAAAATGACCCTTGTGACCTATGTGAAACTGCAGATAGCTAGCCAGAGATCGCTCATGCCGTGTAAACTTCTTGGTTACGGCCCAGTTTAATCTCGGGTTAGCTTGACTTGTTTCTATGCCTTTTCTACGAGATTTCGCTCACTGTCAATACAATCAGAGAATAATTTGTCGTGTGAAGTTATTGAGCTGCCAGCAAATTTGCCAACACACTTGGTGGTCGACTGCGATACCCAGTGCCGTAGATTTAATCTCAACAGCTAATGGGGACTGGAACAGAATTAAAAAACATTTCAAAGCAGACTTGGGACACTTGATAAACAAGGGCAGCCACTTAACAAACTGCACCATGCATAGCCACATCAACCTTTTAAAGTGCGACACATTAAATATCGAGAAACGCGATGTATTCCTGGAAATATTCACCCGAATGTGGTACCTTTTTTGTTTGGTAATTCCATTCGGTTGACTTTTGTAATTTGATTGTCAGAAATTTCATAGAATTTAAAGGCAAACTCTTAAAAAATCACCCATTTTAATGGAACAATTGCAATGCGTCCTGCCCATTTGAGTTTTTCTTGAGCGCACCCATAGTGTATGTCTGCAATGTACATGTGTACAAAGAATTTCAGTGCCCTCCAGTTCCGTAAATTAAATTGTTTAAAATGTCCTCGAGAGAGAAGAGGGAAGTAAAAGACCAAAGAAACTTTATTTGAAAAAAAAAAACCTCAGTGTTAGTTTTCCTTGAATTCTTTTGTCTGCATGCCTTGGTTGATGTGTGTACCTACACAAGGAAATTCTCTCCTTTCATAGTTTTGTTTACCTTCGGGGATATTCGAAGAATCGCACTGTCAGCAGAGATAAGAATTCGTTTGCTTGTGGAGTAAAGCCACTGTTCGTTGTTCATTGTGATTTTCAATGAAAAAAAAAACACTTTTTTTTCATTTTTACGGAATTCATGGTTTATTCATTCCCATGTTTACTTTTCAAATGTCGCCGATGACAAAGGACGTTACCGTGAAATTTGAAATCATGAGCGCATGGTAATGTTGTGCGTCTATATGGAAAGGGGTTTTGAAACCAGGGAAACATGACATGTCTTATAAACGCGCATACCAGCAACTTCCAGGACATGTCGTGGTGAGATTCGAGCACTAAGATGATTTCCCGCTGAGGTCAGGAAAAAAGAAAATTGAAGAAAAATGGTGTGCCAATAGCTAAGCAGGTTCGGAGCAGAATAATTATTAAAATGTCATATTTAACAATTCTTGGTTGAGTTCCAGGCCCTTACCGGACTGTAGCGCCATCAGAAGAACAAAAAAAATCATCTCCTCGTCGCATTGTAAAACTGAACGTTACTCGCCATAAGACAAAACAATTTTCAAAGTTCACCGTCATTTCTACCGACGGATCCTTCCATCAGAGACTCTCAAGCGTTTCTCGTCCATCCTCTGAAGCCCAATATGCACAATTTTGATAATCGAAACGTACTTACTTACTTATAAGGGCGACGACCCAAGGAGGGTCCGGGCCTAAGCAATTGTTCCCTTCTATCAGTGACGATCCTGGGCGCGCTGCTTCCAGTCATCAAGGCCAAGCAGTCTTACAACCGGGACGACGTCGCCTTATTCTTCTCGAACCAGGAGGCTCTGATTTAACGACCCTCTTGGCAGGAGCATTGTAGTCGAGCCAGTGTTTGGATTTCTGCCTTCGCAACTGTCGATTGTAACGTTTTGGTCTAGGTGGCGACAGCATATATTTTTTCTTGTCGTCGTTGACCATGAGACCAGCCTGTACGTCAATTGTCGTGAAAGCTTTACTACGGCGCGTTGGGACTGCTCGATGTTGTCAGACTGAAGATAGGACCCTGAGTGTATACAGCAGCCCACCGCACAACTGAAAAAAATCACTCGACAGCCGAAATTCGGTTGAGGTTTCAAGCGGGTCAGAATTGCTCGAGCCGAACGTCACGGTGCATCGCGTACGTTTTAGCGTGATGCGACATAAACGGATCAATTTCCCGGGATCCCCAATTCGCCCATCGCTTCGAATAGCTCCTTGCAATGAATGTTGTCGTATGCGGCTTTACAATCGATGGAATGATGGTGAGTATCAATTTGAAACTCGGTGATCTTCTCCAGGATTTGTCTTAAGGTGTAGATTTGGTCTAAATTCGATTTGTCTTGCCGAAAGCGGCACTGGTACGCTTTAGACGTTTACACAGTACGCTGGATAGGATCTTGTAGGCGACTTTAAGCAACTTGCGTTTCACGTTTCTTTCTTTCACGGCCTAACACTTAAGTTTCGCGTCGAGGGTCACACCAGGATATTTGGCTTCACAGAATTAATGAAGACAGGTAGCCTTCCAATATGCATGTAAGTAAAATTGATGTGCGTTGACTTGGTCTCATTGCACTTCGCCAACGATTGGTCCATTAGACATTCTGTCGAGAGCACGTTAAAGGTTTTCAGTTGCAGACTCAACTGGACTTTCTGTTGCCAGGACAGTATATGCAGCCATTAATGTACCTTCTTCTGAAGTATATGCCTGGTGTACAGCAGGAGTTTAATTAGCGCCTTTTTGCAAGTTCTTGAGGATCTGCAGTGTTACTAAGTCGTATCGTACATTGACGTGATTGGCCGAACTCAGTGAGCCGTCAATGAAACGTTTGCTGGCATGGAAGCAGAAGCGACTAAAATGGATTTAGCGGTGAATGATGGACACACAACATCAACGACTAGATCAAAACGTCTCCATAGGCAGCTACAACTTGCAAGTAGTTGAGAACTTCATCTACCTCGACGTCCAAGTCAATAGTACGTACAGCATTAGTACGGAGGTTAAACGCCAACCGCTGTTTCTTTGGGCTTAAGAGCCAATTGTGTAGCAGAGCCCTCTCTGGAAGCACTAAGCTAACAGTATAAGACCTTGATCATTCCTGTTCTGCTCTATGGCGTGGAAGACTGAACTACCTCAAGAGCGGATGAAGAAGCCTTTGGTGTTTTCAAGAGAAAAAAATCTGCATTCAAACTTTAGTCCTATTTGCGTTGGTGGTTCCTGGAGAAGAAAATTCAACCACGATTAAAAGCGAAATGAGTCTAGTCAGCCGTCTACGGATTCAACGCCTCAGATGGCTAGGCCATGTAGAGCGCATGGAAAACACTGCTCCAGCCGGAAAAGTCTTCGACTCCAAACCAGTTGAACAACGCAATAGAGGACGACCACTAACCCGATGGCGCACTTAAGTGGAGAATGACCTCAACCAACTTGGAGTGCGAAAAAGGCAGCTGAGTAAGGATCGTGCCCCAGCGTTTGGCAAGAGTTATCTTACGCTTGATCTCGTTACTGATGTTATTTGCGCAGTTTACTCCGGAGCCGAGGTTAGTGAAGTCGTTGACTACCTCGAAGTTATGTCTGCTCATTGTGACGCTCTGTCCAAGACGTGGAAGTTGTACGTCCTTTCTTGGGGACAGCATATACTTCGTTTTGCTCTCATTCACCGCCAGACTAATTTTAGCCGCTTCCTTCTCAATCTTGACAAATGCCTCATTGACGGCTCAGTGAGTTCTGCCAATCACATCAATGTCATCGGCGTATGATTACAATAACAAGGACTTCTGGAAGATCGATCTCCTCCAGGACGATGTTGAAGAAATCATATGACAGCACATCGCCTTGTCTCAAACCTGTTTTGGAAGTGAAGCTTGCTACGTCAAACCTTGGTCCACCAGCCTTTATCCGTTACTGGACGTGGTATCGTATAGGCTGTGTTTTCCGATAACTTTAGTAAAGTTGTCTTCCTTACCCAGCTTAGCGTTGAAATCTCCTAGAATCGATCTCGATGATGAAGGTGGAGCATTCATCGTATGTTCTGTCTAGGAGATCATAGAAGTCATCCTTGGTGCTGTCATCTCTGTTCTCCGTTGAGGCGTGGGCGCAAATCAGGCTGACGTTCACGAATTTTGCCTTGATGCGGATTGATATGGGGCGCTCGCTGTTACAGACAAAGCTATTTTGCCTAAGTCTGCCTCGAACAACAAATCCACATCCAAATAAATGTTGCCTTTCCTCTTTGTAGCAATCACCGTGTTAGATGTCGCAGTTTTTTTCATCCTCTTCTTGCCAGGCCCATTCCATCGCACCTCATGGATGGCAGTGATATCTGCTTTATAGCAGTCAAGAGCCTTCCCGAGCTTTTCGGCTGCAGAACCAAAAACCATGGTCATTTGTTCATTTGCTGGGGTCGTCAACAGTAAGTCCGCCAGGATCCGAGGCATTTGGTTGTCCCGGATTCATTCCATTTTGTTCTTTACGTGGTGAGGGCGTTAACCTCACGCACAACGCCCAACTGAGAGGCCAGGCCAATTTATTTTACCCCGGATGACTCCGGTATCGGTAGCCCCGCTAAGGTTGCGAGTGCCGCAGTTGATCCTACCTCATAGGATTCCTCCGCCGTCTCTACTCCGAAATTCTGACACTACCTTGGAGCAACCTTTTAGATCTGAGTTCCGAATATGTCAGAGTAGCTCTAAAAAAGGTAGCTCGGGATGTCGCCATTGGCTAATCTGATAAAGCTCCTCCAACGCCATCCGTAAAGAGAGATGGGTCCTGACACAGACTTGACCCACGTTTCACTGCACTTGGTCATATATTTTCTGCGAGGTGTGTTTTTCCAAGCGACTTTTTATGTGTTACTTATTAGCTTCTGAAGTTCTAGTCGTCGTATGTTCATGCTCTTCACATTGCATTCCCCTACCATTTGTGTTGTTTTTTAATTCCAGCACACCTTCCACTTTCGTCTTTTCGTTTACTTTTGGAGATACTCACTTCAGTGGTATTAAAGGAATCTACTGCAAGCCCTGTTCAGCTCACGGTGTATTTGCCTTCACAACACGGGTTGTACAAAAGAAACAAAAACTGTCCCAGCACACGTTGTTCATCACATCCCCGTACTACGTTGCCTACGATTCCGATCTATTTTATATCACGCTGAATTATCTCTTGTCATTGATAACCCATTATTTCGCATCTGGCAAAATTCAAATTTCCCGAATATTTCAGCACACGCTCTATAATCAGTTTTCCATTATCGATTCGCTGACATTGCAACTTTTAACCTAGTTACTGGAGTATTCCCATCCTGTCCTTGGCGTTACTCCATCCCCATAGCCTTCAATATTTCAATAGACATCCCGGGCTGCTAACAATGGTCGACCCTGAACCTCTTTGCTGAAGTCTGCTGTTCAATTTTTCAGTTGATTCGATAAAGTGGATTTTCGTGCCTTTGATGTTCAGTGCATATTATGAAAACTTTTGTGAGTCGAAGTGTGCAGAAATTCTTATTTGCCGAATTACACAGTATTTCAATTAAATTTGACATCAAACCGAGTCGGGTGTGCAATCGTGGTGTGTCATGTTGAATCTGTTGACTCTCGGAATTGTGGTCAGTTGAAGATTAATTAATTTACGTTTAAGTGTTGATTGACTGCGACACTGAACGAGAAAGGTTGCATGTACAGAAGAGTTCTTCAACAGTATGTGTGAGTGAGTGTGTTGCATTCGCTCGAGCTGATGTGGGATGAAGTACTGATTTGTACTAGAACCATGAAGGTGGACGATGTGGGTTGAAGAAAATGAACTGGAGAACAAATTGGAATACAGGGCAGGGAATGATACCATATATGACGCATCAGTGCCTTGGTGTTGTGCATGGGCAACTTTTTGATTAGGCAAAAGCATTCATTCGGTTTCATCAAGTTGGTGATGGAAAATACAAGGATTTTCTAACGTCAGTGGACGTAGGTACAGTCTGAGTTGGTGTTGTCCACCTTGGTATTGAATCGACAGTCTCCTTCATCATGCCAATATGTGCCTTGAATGTGACTATATACGCTAGGCAGCCGCTTGTCAGTCCCAGGATATGAAGGTTGGATCAAGTCTATAAGCTTTCCTGTTTATTTTTCGGCACAACGTCCGATGAATTATAGTCGATGACAGGGAATCGCGGGCATGGACTTATGAACACAGGGCAAAGTTTCTGACTGCACCCAACCTGGTAGGATGCCAGCGCGATCCTCGTTTGTGCATAAGTCAAGTTAATATACAGCCTCCTCGTAGCGCCCCTGGAAAACCATCACAACAACCGTGGTGTGGTGAACTAATGTATGCAGCGATCCCTCTTTGCCCGAGGGTCAAATAATGGGCCTGGCCTACCAGCTGTATGTTGTGCGTGAGGTTAACTCTCTCACCACATAAAGAAATCGACGGTTACGAACCGACAACAGGACTCGGATACACAGTTGACGAGCCCAGCAAACGATCAAACGACAATGATTTGACTGCACGTAGAATGTGAGGTCCCTGAACAGACCAAAGCTGCTGCAGTGGACGTATTGTCCGCGGAAATGTTTAAGGCAGCTGGAGATGACCTGCTTGGGGCATTAACCAGCTCATCGTCAAGATATGGTCTGAGGAAAGTCCGGTTCACAAGAAAGGAGACTCGCTGCTCCATCAAGGTCGGTAACGAAGTCACCGAGACCTTCAATGTCAAAAAAGGTTTTAGGCAAGGCGACGCGCTGTCATGTGATTTTTTTAACATTGTACTTGAGAAGGTCGTGCAAAACTCACACGCCAATACTAGAGGCACGATCTTCCAAAAGTCCGTTCAACTGTTTGCTTACGGACGACATTGACGTGATTGGGCGAACTCAGTGAGCCGTCAATGAAGCGTTTGCTTGTATTGAAACGGAGGCGGCAAAAATGGGTTCAGCGGTGAATGAGGGCAAAACAAAGCTGTCATCAAGAAAGGACACACGACATCGACGACTCGGTCAGAACGTCACGATAGGCAGCCACAACTTCGAGGTAGTAAAGGACTTCATCTACCTTGGCTACCAAGTTAATAGTGCGAACAACATCAGCAACGAGATTAAACGCAGAATAACTCTTGCCAACTGCTGTTTCAGCTCAAGAAGCAATTGAGTAGTAGAGCCCTCTCCCGAAAGACCAAGCCCACATTATATAAGACCTTGATCATCCCTGTATGGCGCGAAAGTTTGGACTATCTCAAGAGCTGATGAAGACGCACTTGGTCTCTTCGAGAGAAAAGTTCAGCGTTCAATCTTTGGTTCTGTTTGCGTTAAAGGTTCTTGGAGAAGAAGATTCAACCACGAATTGTACGGGCTGTGCAGCGACATGAGTCTAGTCAGACGTCTACGGATTCAACGCCTTAGATGGCTAGGCCATGTTGAGCGCATGGACAACACTGCCCCAGCCCGAAGAGTCTTCGACTCCGAACCAGTGGGACAACGCAATAGAGGACGAGCACGAAACCGATGGCGCACTCAAGTGGAGAAGGACCTCAACCAACTTAGAGGCAGCTGGCTAAAGATCGTGCCAGCTGGAGAGGATTTTTATCCGAGACCCAGGTTCACCGCAGACTGTAGCGCCACAAGAAGAAGAAGAAAAAGAAGAAGTCATTTGTGGTGTTATTGGTTACTAATATAATGGACGAGTAATTGATGTTAATTATAACAAATGGAGTGTTTAAGATTGAGTAACAAACATTGCGAAAGATATGAAGTTTTATTTGTGTAAAAAAATGTAAAAAAAAATCGCCAAAAGCTCAAAATATGGCCAATTTTAGGTTGTGGCGATATACCTATTTTTGTGTCCCCAAATGAAATGTTAAATAGCCACATCAGAATACCCTGGTTGTAACACTGATCTCAAACCAATTGAGCAGAGTGTGTAGTAGAAGTATGATACAAAGTGTATGTATTCTGTTATTGTCGAGATATTATGCTTATAGTGTTTCAAGCTAACTCGAGTTTGATTGGAATCAGAGTTTGACTGTTACAAAAAGGACCACCACACCTACTTTGAACTTCGTGAAGCCGAGTTAGTCAACGAGAGTCGAGTTGCAACCCGGTTCGCTTCAATTCCAACTCTGGTCAACTCAAGTTAAGAAAGTATCGGATTAGCACATCCCTATTTTTGATACATGCCTCAAACCTCATACAATGAGCAATGTTTCCGGATTCTACGTTTTTTCTAGTTCCCTGAACTCTTCCCTGAGGACATGAATGGTTTGGGGCCTATACAAGACTCCAATGTTCCTTTCCTAGCGAGGGAGACGGTCATTTAATTGCTTTCTACCCGTGTATGGACAGGTTACTCCTGCTCAGCTTCTATAGACATGATGATGATGTAGGAGTCCGGTGACAGGATATATCCGACATTATTGCCATTTAGCAGTTGGCTTAGTTTCTGTCAGGATATTTTGAGCACCTTTGTGTATGGCACAGGCTTCTGATTGAAAGACTCTGGTGGGTTGGTTCGTGGTACATAGTCTAGGGTCCAAATACTCCCACCGCTGTTCTCTCATCAGTTCTTGATCCATCTAAACACCACCCTGCCGTATTGCAGCTCAGTTTGTGGACTACGGATTCATTGATTCCACATTTTTTGGTGCAAAGCACATGATTGATGATGTTGATGGTTCGGTGTGGTTTCCTTTCCGCGGAAGTCTAGTGCTGTAAAAATGCCTACTTCCTTGACTATCTTCCATGCGCACAAAGTGAATGGAGGTTAATTGTAGCAAAGACTTTAATATCTTGTATCTTAGGTGCATACCCTCCCCACCGTTTGTTTCATTCGCAAATGAGTCCTCTATTTGCTTAATGTCAATGTTTTGCGTTGGTGAATGAAGCCCAGTACTTGGCTAATGATGCTCTTTGAAAAATACCCCCACCGTCCATGCTGCCCTTGGTTGTCGTAACGTAGAATGAAAGTACGTCAGCATCTACGCAGAGCGTTCATGATTTCAGGGCAAACACTCAAACTTTCATCACTGTACTGTCAATCACTGTACAAGTGTTTAAAGGCGTAGGAGAGCTTCGCGTCCACAGTTGGGGTTCGTTATAGAATGGCAGACATTCCTCCATTTGTGAATAACAATGCGAGTGATGGCTGTTGAACGTTGGACGTGGGTTTTTTCTGAGAACTAGTGTCCTTAATTACAGTTATTATTGTGTGTTGTCCCGTTTGCGGAATGGCGAGGAGGAGAGACTTACTCTCGTCTGGTGTGTGTCTGCATTTACCCTTCTTAATGAATAATAGTTTGCTGGTAGCCTTGCCCGAACGGACTATAATTTACATTTAATTTCTTTCGTTATTTCTTGTCCCTTGTTGGTCGAGTTATTTGCCAACTCGGTAATTATTCGCCTTGTTTTTTGCTACGATGATCATACTTATTGCCTTAAATTAGGTTTGTGTGGAGCTGTTTGATTGCTGGTTGGTAGCGAAAAGCTAGGTCCGTCAGTAGGTGAGTGAGATATTCTTCGGAAAGAGAGAGCAGTGCATTTGCATAGAAGATGTTCAATAGTCGCTGCAGTTATATGGAAGTCCCGATCGATTAAGACGCCGCTTAAAGTCTTTAACCTCAGAAATACTTATTCTTATCTGAATAAGTCAACGTACTTGGCCATCTTTTGGAGAAATAGTGGGCAATTCAGGGAAGCCCTAGAAAACCGACAAGGTATCAATCGCTGCGAGGGTGTCAGAATAATGTGAACTACAAAGCGTTATCCACAAAATGATACCAAATTTACAAAAAAAATAAAAGACAATAATTACACGGAAGTGGCATTTCGTAATTAGTTCCCCTGTTGAACCCAAACTGAACTGAACTGGTGTCTTATGTTCTTGTCAACTTCTTAAAATCGCAATGAAATTTGTGATCAGCACAATTTTCTTCCAAGTTCTGGTTGTTGTCGCTTTGCAGTCAGCCATTCAAATGCAAACGAAAGAAATTATCGCTTTTGAGGTTATTAGGAAGTGGCATAGATCAAAGACAGAAAATCGATAGGTGACCGTTCTACGAAGTGACGGTCTCTTTGATGTGTTCCCGGAAGTTGTGCTTACAGCTTAATTTCTTATCTAGAATGAGACCTAAGAATTTCCCTTGCCAAGTGACACCATGCTTAGACCTAATAAACCTTTATTCGAGTACTTGATTTGAAAAATCCGCTATGGACTTGTGGCTTGGAGTGGTTAAAAGCTTCCACAATGACTACAAACGCTCCTAGCTTCCAACAATCGATTGAAGGGTCTTTTGAAGGACTTGCCCTTATTGTAGACGTGCTGGTAGCTCAACAGTTCCATTGTTCTATGGTCTAAGGTCTGTGACCTATTAAGGCTTCACAGAGCAGATGCTCCACCAACAGTTGTACACCGCAACCTCAAGAACACCAAACGTTCAGTTAAGGCAGATAAACAACATTCAATTCACCCAGGGGATTTTCAACACCTCTCGACAGTTAATTCAACAAAACGCCCTCGGAAAACACGAGACAGGTGTCATATTCGTCTCATCCGTTGAGTCAGTATCATGTCGCGAGACCTGAATCCAGTCGAGAACCCCTTCAGGGTTCTTCATGTACACACTGATACGACATTTCATGTCGAATTTGTGACAGAATATACCGAACTCAGAGCCTGATTGATGCGCAAACAAACAAAATTAACTCTCGAACAACATACTCAAATGATGTGTGTAAAGCGTGACTTTGGTACAAGTGCAAACAGCTATTGCCACATCATCCATTACCCACGGCTCCTCCAAGCCCCTGGCAAACTAAAAACCGAGCTCTACTCTACGACTCTCTACCAATCTATCCCACGCACTGTGAGAAGTTGTGTCACTTTTAATTAAAACTTATCCGGGAAGCGTGTAGCGCAACGCACGCAAGTGTTTTTTTTTTTTTTTTCTTGAAAAAATCAAGGACATCCCATACGGCAAGTAACCGTTAATATTTTAAGTACACAATCCATCGGAAGACATCAGTGAGAAACGTAACGAGGGATAGCATGAAGTTGTTTTCTCGCGAAGAGCGGAGGCGCATGACGTACCTACATTCTAAAGCACGAAATTCGACATAATCACGCATGGGAACAAGTACAAGAATACAAGGGCAGCGAAGTGTCCTTAAGAAAGTTACCCGTAAACACACGCCCCAGCGATTGGTGGGGAGGTTCTGTGAACAATACTGCCCTGGTTCGAGAGGATCACATGTCGCTTGTAGGTGGTTCTGGAAAATAATTCCCTTCAACACGCGAAGGTCACACAGCATAATGGCGCAGCAAGTGTCTGCACTCGATGAAAGTGCAAACAGCTGAAGCGCATGCAGGTCTGGGTGCAAGGACAATTATTGAGTTTACGGGCGGGTAATGCGCTTCTCTCGATCTTCCCTCGACCTGCCCTCCAATGAATGCCAGTGGATTGTGTATGGTCTCTGGGTGAAGCTCGTGTAGCATCCTGTTTGGCATTTTCACCGGTCTTGTGTTACGAAACCGGTAATTATTGAATTAATTCTCGCTTTATATCGGGTTCACTTGGGTGTGGGTGTGTGTGTGCGTTCAGGGGAAGGTGATTGTTGCATGCCGATATGCAAATTATGAGTAAACTATGCCGTGCGACAGTGATTGGCGTTTCGGTTAACATCGACGTTAAGTGGTGCAAACTTGGTGTCGCGGTGAAGGCAACTGCTGCACCTTGAGCAGCTCAAATTGAAATCTGATGGTGGTCAGTTCGAGGGAAACTGAGACTTTTGTAGAACTGCCAAGGGGTTGTAGTGAAGTGGGGAACTGTCTCACGTGACTTAAGGAACAAAGCGCAGAAGAAAGCTACCGGTATTGCAGCGCCATTTTTGTTGAACATCTATAACATTGTACCAGCGTACAAGAACAGCGTCAACCAAAAAAATAAGAAAGAGTTTGTGGTCGCTGCTTGGCTGAGACAAACTTTCACCCGGCTCGGAGATGTCTTGCTGTATACCGACAATACAGATAGAAGAATAGAAGCCTGCAAGAGAGATTGTGGCTCTCCCACAAACTCCTTCCAAGAATAATCGAATACGGTTAGAGGCGATGTCAAGAACCCTAGAAGGTGCCGCTGCAGTGCTGTGTCTTTAGACACTAACTAAGGCAGAGAACCACTTCGAGAACAAGTTGAGGTAGGCGCATATAAAGACTTACATACATGAGCGCAATCAAGAAAGACGAAGAGTCGAGAACTAGTTTTCGAGAAGAGGAAAAAATTTGAACATGTGATGAAGGGAATTTCAGTGTTGTTTGGAAGGCTTCCCATTTCACTGCGCCAACTATCGAGACGTGTTTTGCTCAACTGAGTTAATTTATAAACATTCTAATAGGATGTTGAGTTGTTTAAGAGGACGACTGACAACTGTCGCTGCTGCACTAATGTCGGGAATGAGTTTATTTTAGTTCTTTAATGTCAAAAATGGTTTAAAAGAAAACGATGCAAGGTCATTTCGACATGGTTTTCGTAAACATTTTGGCTTGAAAGACGATATACATCCTGGGCAGCCAAAAAAGTTGAAGGTGAAGAACTGGAAGCAATGCTCTAAGAAGATTGTTGCCAAACACAAGAAGAGCTTGCAGAATCGTTGGGTGTCACTGAAGGAGTCATTTGAAAGAGTCTAAAGCAACTGCCTTGATTCAAAAGCAGGGAAATTAGGTTCCACATGAACTCAAGCCGAGAGACATCGAAAGGCGGCTTTGTGTGTCCGAAATGCTGGTGGAACGCAGAAGGAATCTATTTTTCCATCGGATTGTTGGGTTAATGAAGGTTCCCTACTTTTCTTTGTAGAAATCTCCAAGCTGGTCTACCAAGCGCTCGTTGTCGCGCTCTAGAGAATGCCGTGCACTTACAAAGGAAATGTGGTAAGGTAGAAATGTGGTATAAATAATTTTTCGGCATGGTTTCCTATCGGCCTGTGACCTGTACAGACCCCCACCAATCTTGCAAATTCATGTCGGCTCCGCCGTAGGAGATCCTTTGTTCTAGATCGATTATACTCGGGTCATAATTTTCTGTATGCAGCACAGACTCTCCCATCTGTGGTAAGCAATATGAAGGAAGTGCTTCTAGATATTCGCTTTCACTGCTTGTAGAGGTATAAGCCTTTGATTAGAGGAAGCTTGCCTAGCCAGTTCATAGGCATTCTCATTTCCTGGCATTCCGTTACAAGTTGTGTTTGTGGTGTAGCAGTCAATAGCTTTGATGGCAGCTTGGCTGTAAATACATTTAGTCACTTTTTTTGTGTTGGCAGTATATGTGGGTTAATTTGGCCTGGATAGCGAAAAGTTCCGCTTGAAAAACACTGAAATTATCTGGCAGCCTGTCGGACTTGGAGATGTTACGGGAATCTGAGAACACACTTTAACTGACCCACCATTTTGGTGCCGGCAGTTTAGATTACTGAGATTTCCAGCACCCAGACTCTCTGAGCCTGATGGCACTGTGCACTGACATGGTTTTAATGAGCAGATCAAGAAGTACGAGATGTAACATTAAGGTGAGGACGTCTGTTGGTGTCGACCGCAGAGCCAGTTGGTGGCCTTGAGACATTTTAGGATATCTCTTGTATTTTTTATTGACGGACTTTCAGGGCAGTTAAAAAAATAACTACCTTCACCCAGTTTCTGCAAGAGAGCATATTCGAATTGCTAACAAAATATTGCCTTTGCAAACTATAAGTACGTCTGGCAAGGGTCTGGCTGCATGTGAAACGTCTGGGATGTACATTTTTGTAATCAAGGCGGTTTGATCTCTTATTTTTTTTACTTCTCCTAAGCGGTTATACAAAAAACTCAGATTTTGGAAAAAAACCGTTTTTAAGCTACTATTACTGAACCTACAAGTGGTGGCCTGTAGCGTTGTGGGTATGTGCGTCGACCCCAACCCCTGCTCTGTGCGACAAAAATAAATTTCACGGCATGAAAGTTTCCAAATATTTGAATATTTGAGGACGGACCAATGTACTCCAAATATAATGAACCGGCTGCACTTACTATGGTTGCTGAAAGCTGAATGATGCACCTTAAGGGGTGCGACGTCAGGGGAGTTAAACGAATTCGAGTCCTCGTCTCAAACATGGACGCCAGTACTGCGGTCTTGTTGATCTGTACCTTATGTCCATGGCAAGGTGGTAAAGGAAGACCGAATTCGAGTCTAGTGAGTTACCCAGCTGGCAACTAAACTTAGTCAGTTGAACGATCCAAATTTGAACACACACCTCGATATGAGACCCTACTTTTTGGAGATGCGTGTTGACTGAGAATATATATGGAATGAGTACAAAAATGGTAGGCAGCGGAATCAATGGCTCATATGTCTTAGAAATGAAAGTAGTATTATTTGACGTGCCGCCATAGCTCGTTAGCTTCTACATCCACTACTCGTGGTGTGTATAATATTGCACCCTCACTACAGATTGTCAACACGTTTCTCGTGCAACACTTCGACTTAGATGCCAAAATTCAACGCGTTATTCCCGAACGATGCAAGTTCCGAATGTACTCAAAAGACCATGTTTAAGTTGGAGTTACAGTTAAGCGCAAACTACACAAACACTTATCTCCTTCATTTCAATTTAAAGTTCTTCGCCTCTAACACAAAATCCCACCCTTTAATGCGAATGAAGTCGCTCCTCAATGGCATTTCAAGAGGACATGCCATGCCTACACAGGCCTACATATATCTAAAGGGCTCCATCTAAGTCTAGCACTGGTGTAGAATGAGGCTGAATTAATTACTCTATCAGCGCTTCAAAGACTCTTCACACCTTAGCTGCACATACACAGCTCTCTCCCACTTCGGGATATACACAAACCATGGATTAACAACGAGGCTTCCCTTAAATTCCCACCACATTCGATTGCAGTGCACTTGTTGGCAAAGGACTTGACAGCCACAAAGCGCCAACTAAGCCCGGCGCCATCGGCTGCCGTATATCGAACTTACCGCAGGCATTTATAAATGCCGATCTTAAAGGCGGCATTAGCACTCCTCGAAAAGCGCCACTCCAAGCAACATGCCTCCCCCTCTCGGCCACTTGAACGTAATTATAGCCACAGTATCGGATTTTCTCATGCCGGCTGCAATTTCTCAGAAATTTATTGTTATTGTTTCCCAATCGGAAAATGGTTGAATCGTGTGGCTGTGTGTATCTTGTGTAGTGAGCCATCGAACGAGGTGTGTCGCTCTGAATATGACGCCGCCATAACGTCGATTCCGACGAGTTCGAAGACTACATTGGCCAGCGATGACGGTGATGATGTATGCGCGGTTATGTTGTGGCCAAGGAAAGTTTCACGATACTCCGAGTGCCGAGCATGCTGCCACAGTCGATGTCGTCGTCACTGCCGGTGGCCAACTCCAGGTGAACCAATTTGCGGCGAATTGATATTGCTTTAGCGCTCCACCTCGGCCGCTGTGTTGATTTGCTTAACGGCAAACCGTATATCGGTTGCGTGATTGTTGACTCTAGCGACCACATCAAATGGGTCGTCGGGCTATTTTAGTGCGCAGCACGGCTGGGAAATGGGAAATCGATAGCCATTTGGATATAATGCCACAGCGGTGAGGCGCAGCTCGCCGGTACGTATGGAATGTCCGGTGATTAGGTAATGGGTCGACGTTTACGAGAGAAACAGGCGAATGGGCTTCTATTTGCATTCCTTTGGTTGTTGGTATCACCACAGGTCAATTGGCCACCACCGCAAATAGATGGAGATGGGCGACTTTGTTAATTCACAAGAGATGCCAATGCCATCGATGGGATCTTGGGATAGTCGCTTACTAATGGTGACGTCTCGGTGCCTTGCGTGAATTCCTCTGGGCGCATTGGCAAATTGGTACAATAAAACTGCGAGTTTCGTTCCCTTGCATGCACGAAATTGGACACCAGTGGGGTGTCTGCTGACCTTTGCATGTCTGTTGAACCCTGTCTCGATTTGGCGGCAGCTGCGATGCTTATTTCCATGGGTTGATGGCCGGTCACTCGAGGCGAGTGCTGTGAAGATTCAGTATCGCGTCGAATTGAAATGGCTGGCGAGTGGGCATCTGTTGCTGCTGAACGGTGGTTTTAGGGTCATTGAGTGCTGTACATGAAAATGAATAAGTGACTTTTTGACTTTAAGGACATTCAAGACAAGAGTGATGGATGCACAGCAGCGCGGACGGGCGGGATTGAGATACTGTGTGTGAAAATGAGGGATTTACTGGGGATAGGTAAGGTTATACAATAGATCTGAAAACCCCACTCGTAGCGACTTTTCATTGCTTTATCGTGTGATTTTTTTTCCTTTATCACTCCTCTTGGGAGAATACAGCTTCTACTTGCCATCTCCATTTCAGACGGTGGCGACTCATGGTGTTGTGGTCTTGCGGGTATATGCGTCGACAACAAAGCCCTATAGCGTCGACTTCAAGGTTAGGTGCGAAAAAACAATTGTCACGGCCCCACCTTTTTCGAGTCACTGACAATTCTCAAGTGGCATTTAATTTCTAGAAAAAGCTTCTCAAATTTTGGTGTTCAGAGTCGGCATTAAACTGAAGGTCTCTTCCACTGGTAGCAGGCGCAACACAAGTAGTTGCTGAGAAGCTAGGCCTTGGCCCTCCTTGAGCTGTATAGCGCCACCCATATTATTATATAACAATACACCGGTCATTATACTAGTGCAATTTGTTAGCACAGCAGGAGGGCTATCATAACCACCGGAACTTCAATTACAAACGTAGCGATAACAAAACCGCACTCAAAAAATGCTGCCTTCGCTCTGTGTAGCAATCGCCGTAATAGATGTCGCAGTTTTGCATCCTCTTTTTGCACGGACCTCCTGGAAGGCGCTGCTTCCTGCTTTGCATTTTTCTCGGGCCTCCGCAAGTTCATCGACTGAACGTGATCTGTTGAGGGACCTCACATTCCACGTTTAGAACCGAAAATCGTTGTCTTTCGTATCCGAGGCTTGTTCTGCTCTAAACCAGATTTTTTTACTCGGTGAAAAGGTAAACCCCACTCGAAACCCCAGAATCTAGAGGTCTGGGTCCTACCTTAGGCCCCTGGACAAGGAGCCGTTGCATACATTGGTTCACCTCTAAGCGGTTACAGTAGAAGCTATCCAGAAGGCGCCATGAGGAGGCTGTTTGTCAATGGGCCGGCGACCCATGCAGGGTCCCAGCAATTTTTGACTTCCAGACATTGAGGCTAAGCTGTCCTACATCCGCGATGACTCGATGTTTATACCGGAGGTTCGGTTTTCCTCTCCCTCTCGAACCAGGAAAATCGAAGTCTAAGACCCTCTCACCTGAAGCGTTGGTGTAAATGCGCTCGATGTGGCCGAGACAGTGTAGTCGATGGACTTTTGCCTTCCGGACTACATCCACATTCTGGTACAGCTTGTAGATTTCGCGGTTCTGCCTTCTCATCCAGAGTTTGGCAGGAATGTTAAAACTAGACATGCCGTTGTATAGCTCGTCTCTATGCACGCTATCGTATGCGGCCTTCAAATCGACAAATAGATTGTGGGTGTCGACCTGCATCTCTTCAGTCTTCCTCAGGATCTGCCGAAGTGTGAATATTTGGTCGATGTGGACTTTCCTGGCCTGAAGCCACACTGATAAGGACCTATCAGCTTGCGAACAAATTGTTTCAGGCGTTCACACAAAACGGCAGAGAGGATCTTGTACGCGATGTTGAGGAGCCTGATACCTCGAAACTTGGCGCAATCAAAAGGGTTGTCTTTTGACGACGCTGAGATTTCACTCATTCGGCTTGCTTTTCTCCGACCATGTCTTGCAGATGAGCTGGTGCATGCGCCCAACCAGATCATCTCCAGTTACTACAGTTTCGCGGACAATCTATACGCTCCAGCAGTTTTGTTCGACTTCAGTCTAGATATCGGGGAACCATAAGTCGGGGAACGGAATTCTTGTTCATCATCGTCCAGATTGAGTGCTGATTGGAACATTCTGCCTGACAGTGGAATTTGTGTCGTCATAGCCGTTTAACAGTCTACAGAAGTTATCTTTCCAGATCCTCAGTATCGAATGCGATTCTACATTTTCGTCCCTACAGGCTTCCGTAGGAGGTCTATGCCTACCGCATAACTGTTTGATCTTCTGAGAAGGCGGTGCTCTTCCCTTCTCTTCTGTTCGTAGAGCTCACGAACAGCCATCGTTGTTCGATGCAGCGTTGTCTTGTGGGCCTCCTGCTTGGCTGCATGTGCCTGTCTGCACTCGTCGTCAAAACATGTGTTCCTTCTAGATGGTGTCGTAAGACCCCTCATTGGCAGCTTCTTCGATGGTTTGTGCAGGCAGCGCCGAAGTTAGACTTTCTGGGAGACTCGGTCGGCAAAGATCCTAGCAGTCCGCTGCGACTGTAGCTTTCTCGACTCCGTTATTCTCGTGATATCCTTATTCTTACCTTGGCTACAACAAGGAAATGGTCCGAGTCAACATTGGCTCCTCGGAATGTTCGGACATCAGTAATACTGGAGGAGTGTCTGACGTCGATCGCAACGTTGATTGATCTGGGGGCCGCCATGTCCCATTATGGATGTTGAGGTGTGGAAACCGCGTTCTAGCAACAGAGAGGTTACGTCCCATGACAAAGTCCACCAGCCTTAGTCTGTTACTGGACATGGTGTCGTGTAGGCTGTGTTTCCTGATGACTTCATCAAAGATGTTTCCTTACCCAGCTGTGCGTTGAAATCTCCTAGAATCGATCTTGGTGTCAAAGCTGGGGTATTGATCGTATTTTCTTTCTAGGAGATCATAGAAGTCATATTTGCTACCATTATCTTTGTCCTCTGTCGGGGCGTGGGAGCAAATCAGGCTTATGTTGCCGAATGTAGCCTTGGTGCGGATTGTTATGAGGCGTTCGCTTTTACAGACAAAGCTTAAGACTTTTTGCCTAAGTCTGTCTCGAACAACAAATCCACATCCAAATAAACGCCTCTCTCTGCTGCAATCACCGTAGTATCCCCATACACCCACTTTTTATTTGTGAACTGAGCGGGTATATGTCAGCAGATGACATTACCGGGTACCAGCGAATTTGGTGACTACCCACAACGCTTGGGTACACAATTACCAGGTTAACTGCAACATTGTGCATTATCCGGATAAAATCATGAGCTCCTACTTTTTAGTCGCACCACGCGAATACTAAATGCTGCTCACTTTTTCCCATTCACGGCCAACAATGCACTCTGTATTCCATCACAGAGACTCTCGTAGAAGTGATTCCACCAGATATCCGCTCTGATCTGATTCGCTTTGTCATTACAATGTTGTTAATTGCAAGCTTCCCGCCTCAGCATGGGACTAATTTATGCCTTCACATTCGACAGCCTATTCATTTACCTTGCCTTTATGATCCTTACAGTAATTTATTGTGTGCATATATCGTGATTATTTGTTACTTCACGCACACTGTACACACATCATTAATTCACCAGATCGGTAATCTAAATTAGTCAAGTCCCGGTATCTGCGTCAGAACATTCCGCACCTCCTCAACGCAGTTAAACCATTTCACTGCAAGGTGAGTTTATTGATTCAATAAAGCTGAATTTAATTTATAGCTCATCAAGATAATTGAGAAACAAGCGCGAAACGCATTCCACGGCGTATTTACAAAACGGGTACATGTACAAGTTCTTAATTGTACAACATTGGCACTAGTTAGCAAATTAAGTCTTACGAGACATGTGCGAATTTTACTGCAGGAATTGTACATTTGTATGAATTGACGGATTAAAGGTGCATACGACAGGCAGAACGAAGCAAATAATGAAGGTTGTTTCGATGGAGAACCAGGCCGTGTGTCTGAGGCCGAGGTCAGGTTATGTTCTGCTTGGTGAGTGATGCGCGTTGTGGAATCACACGGATAGCATGTCTTCCAATCCTGACAACAGTTGGTGCATGATAAGAAGCTCTTTTGCAGGCCTACGCTGATGTTGCTTAGGTGGCACAATTTTGCGTGCTATTAAGGCCCCAGTTCCCCAGGAAAGTGTCATCTCATCATTATAAAAACTGTTGTGATGGAACGATTCACGGTAGTCTCATATGGGGACCATATGTCTATCCACATTTCAGAGAAGATTCGTTCATTCCTCAGAGACCACCTAATTAACAACTGGAGGCAGGTCCGAGGACTGAACGCCAATCCGAGCAAGAAAGAACTCGTACTTCATAAGAGAAAGAGGAACATCCCTGAGATCATATGTCCAACTCCTGATGTACTGGAACTCGAACTCTCACAGAAGACTCGATACCAAACTCATTTGGAAGCACAAGACGTAGTGCTTGGTATCGAGCCTTCTGTGAGAGTTCGCATCATGCAAAGAAGCCGTACGCAGCGTTCTACATGTGCAAACGCGCCTTCGGTCAAACAAAGGATCTCAAACGAAGAGTGGTATGCCTCCATTGGAGAAGTAACATATTTTCACACAACTGTCCAGAATCAATGGCAGCCCGTGGCTACTGCGTCGACCCCAAGCCCATGACCCTCGACGTGTTGGTTCGATTCCTAGTCTGTGCGATAAAATAATATTCACGGCCTCCACCTCTCTGTCAATGCTCAAAAAGCATTCCTGGCTAGAAAGAGCTTCTCAAAGTCGGCCGTTCGGAGTCGGCATAAAACTGTAACTCCCTTCGAGTCTCTAGAGAACAATAACACGCACAGTACTAGTGGTTGCGCAAAAAATTGTGTTGCAGTCACTTGCTCTTGCAATATGATGCAGTGGTCTCGTAGGGCCAGGGACTCCACAGAGGACTCCCGCTCCTGTATCAAAGCTCGTCTATGAGACGTCACAGTATAAAGCGATTTCCTCTGCTGATTCAAGCTTTTCTCCGGTGGTAGAGGGTAGTGGCAGATTGACTGTTTATTCTTTGTGCAGCTGTCCACTTTGTCATCTTCCCATCTCCGAACCTCAGGGCCGATGAGGCTGCTCTGTGACTATAGAATATGTCGAGAGATGGGTGGTTATGTGAGGGGAGGGACAGATTGGTTATATTTGTGGCACAACAGCGTCTATCTTCCCAGCAACCACTTGTGTTGTGCGACCTATTGTTCTCTCGCGAAAGGAAGAGGGACCTAAAATTTATGACGACTCCGAACGACCAAGTTTGCGGAGCTTTTCTTAGACAGGAATAATCTTGAGCATTGCCAGTGATTCAAATGTGGTGGGAACGTAGTACAGACAAGGGTCGATGCACATACCCACAAAGCCACGGGCCACCAAAAACTTGGAAAAAAGCGTCATTCTTGGCAGCCATAACTTCAAGGTAGGTAATTGACTTCGTAATCAAACAAATCGCAGTTTCAATGGTCTGAAATCAGTACTAGCGATCAGATAAGTGTGTAAGCTCTTTTACACTGCCTGTCCCTATGGTGGAGCCGCAAATATGTATCTGCAGCGAGAGCCAGGTAGCCATAAGGGCCATTTCCTTAACAACCTCTAACCTCTAAATTGGTGCAGCAGTGCGAGGAAAATCTTTAGCAGGCCAGTAACATGTACAAAATCACACCCCTCTGGGTTCAAGGCCGCAGCAACACGAAGGGAAATGAGATTGCCGACGAACTGGCCAAGCAAAGAGCATCCGGAAATGCCTTCACAGAAATGGTGGGCTCCCAATTAACTACTTCATATACCTCACCTACCAACAGTTTCTTTACGTAGCTTCCAGAAGGTACTGGAATCCGAGTACAAACTCTCTAGGAAGACCTGGTCCTTCTATATGAAAAGCAGGATTACCTAAATGCTCACAAGAAATTGCTCCAAAATAGCTAGAGTTAAAGCTACAAGCACATGGCACTGGCCCGCTGGCATACAAGCAAGTAGACTAGGAATACCCTTCAACACACACTGTCGCAGTTAGCACTCTCCCAGAAGAAAGTCTTTCGCACTTTCCCTGTGATTGCCCGGCATTAGCCAGGCAAAGAGTTATTGCGTTTGGCATGCCTTGCCTAAGTGACGTCTCCGAGATTGCTAGCCAAAGCACATCGAACGAATTTCTGAAATTCACATGCTGAACTTAGTCCACCCAAGCAACCCAGGCCTATGAGATGAGGTGGTTTACAACGGCGCACAATGCGCTAATCGCACTCAGATTAAATTCAATCGGGCTACCACTTAACCAACCACCCGTGGACTAGACCGATTATTGGACTGCCAGCGAAACTGCCACCACACTATGACCATTGTTGGTCCATTGCTATACCTAATGCCGTTAATTTGATCCCAACGTCAAATGGTTACTGGACTAGATTTGAAAACCACAGAAAAGCATTTCAACTTCGCTTTCACTGGGACACCTTGGACCCTTATAACCACGGACAAGCACCCAACCAACTGCGCCATCCGTGGGTAATGGAGCGGTTTCTTAAAGAACTACGTTGAAATTAAATAAAACACTGATCCCAATCATGCTGTAGTGCATGGAGGCATGGACATTTTCAAAAGCGGAAATCGCATGGTTTTGACACCATGCACTGTACGGGATGCACAGAGACAGCCTAGTCAGGCGCCTACAGATCTAAGGCCACGGTGGGCTAAGCGTGAGGAGCGTAGGCTCAAAGCACGTCCGGCACGAGGAGTCGACTACTCCGCAAGAGATGGACTTATGGTACATTCACATCTCGTTGTAGTCGGACGTGAACTGGTTTCAATTGAGCAAGGCACACGCAAAGAAGAGAGAAGTAATCAAACAGTGTGCACTTTGTTTATCAGGCGACCGATTATGGTTAAGCGTTTGTCTCTTGAAGCGTGGGATTCTTTTTTAGTGGCCCGTGGTATTGTGGGTATGTGCGTCAACCCCAACCTCGATGTCGTAGGTTCGATTCCAGCTCCAAGCGACAAAAGTAATTTTCACAACCCCACCTCTTTCGAGTCACTGACAATGCTCAAAGAGTATTTCTTGTCTGGAAGAAGCTTCTCAAACTTCGCCGTTCGGAGTCGGCATAAAACACAACACGAGTGGTTGCTGAGAAGCTAGGCCCTGGCCCTCTACGGGCTGTAGCGCCACACATATTTATATATTTATATAAGGAATAGAAGCAGTCGGTGCTTTTCGGCGCAAGAAAAGGTAAAGACACCCATAAAGCCCTGAATAAGGTGGCAGAACAGCTCATTTTTCTTTCGAGCTTGTCGCCTAAGGTCAACTTAGGTCTGTCGTGCTGAACTGTCACAAGCTCCCTGACCCAGCGCATCGGAGTTGACTGGATGGGATGGATAGATTTCCCCACGTCGCCCCACAGTAAAATGCTACATGTTGCAACTGAATATTCTTCGACATCCCATCACCGCCCACGTGCCCTATCCAGATGTAATCCGAATCCAGCATCCTCGACTCTGTTTTCAATATACACAGCCCCCAGGTGACTCAACATCTATCCTTATCACATCAATAATATTTAACTTCAAAGGACGAGAGCATATTTGCGTATGTATATTTCTCCGCATCAAAGCCATCGATTTATAAACAAAAACCTCTCCGGTTCTCGCAACAGGAAGAAGCAGCATCCATTCTGCTTATCGGATGTGTACACATGCAAATCGAAAGCCAATACGAAGTCAATGCAACAATCTGAAGCTCATCAATCGTAAGACAAATATTTGTCCTGATTGTGGCGGAGAGATACATCAAGTCATTCCATTCGATCGCATTGCGGTGGAACGGACGCACACAGTCCCTTGGCCCACATCATCCACGAGCTCAGACCGCCGACTTGCCGCACATATCGATTGCCTGACAGTGAGCCAGTGCCTCACGGAATTTCGCAATTAACAACGACGCACTTCGGTCGTCAATGCAGGTGTCAGTGAGCAGAGCCGAGCAAAACAAAAAAAAAAAACACAAAAACAAACCAGAGCGACGCACCCATGTGCGAACTGAGAAGTCAAGAGCGCAACGCCAGCCCAGAGAAGCAGCGTATCACCGCCAACCATGTAATGTATGAGTGGTGGGACCTGTTCTTGACGGCGTAACATTGATCTTGGGCTGACAGTGGATGCTGACAAGCGCACACGTACCGGCTGTGTGGTAACTTGCCTCAGAGCACTAGAACGGATTGCTTTCAAGGTCATTCCCAGGCATCACATCACATCACCATGCAAGGCCCCTGCATCAGGCGTGGTCGGGAAACACCGTTGTACCGTTGTCACGGGCTGAAACTGAAACCGATACATGGCCGAGATGATTAATGGGATTTCTGGGATGGGAATTGCACTTTGATTTGCATTTCCCTTCATCATTTCTGCCCAACCCCCACAACCACCGCCACCGATTGATGGCGGTAATTGGTTCAATTACAGCCCGTATGCCCCCGCTCCCTAAGGAGTACGACGGGGCGAAGAAGAAAGAAAAATCCCATGTTCTTACGCGGCGGAATGTGTTGGCCACATTTAATTACCGCGAATGTTAATAGAAATGAATTGCTGGGGTTGAACCAATTAATCTTGATGTAGTGGTCGCGGAGGAAATGAATCACTTTAAATTGATTGCGACGGACGCTAGGTGCTGCTGCGGGAATGGTCCACCGGGGATTAATAATGCAAGACTATGGCAATCCAGATTATGGTGCTTCGCGGCCGCAACGGTTGCATAAGCGACGGCAATTGCTGCGGTAAAGAGTGCTACTAGTTGCCGATAATTGGAGACCTTGAACGGGGATTGACAGGTTGATTTGTTTGGGCGATGCCTTCGTAAGGGTTGTGACGAGATGCTTGGGATAACCGATCGATTTGTCAGACCCTTGTCGATGTGGGTGTTGGGCAACTCAACAATAAACTTATTCATAAATCCGTCAATTGCTTTTGCATTCATTCGTCTGTTAGAGGGACAAGACATTCCTTTTTGTTATGGGACCTACACCACGCCACCACGGAACAAAGGGAATTTCCTGGTGAGTGGGCACGTCGGGGGACATGCCATCGAGAGAAAAGTCCACCGGAACTTTGATTGTACTCTAAGTGGAGTCGCAGTTGGAGACAAACTTATGCGAACCGGTAGACACAAACAGCGTTTGTCTTGTTATGCCGGAAGGTGATTGTGTATCAATGACTGTGAAAGTTTGTTAGTGGGTTCACAGTTTGATTGTTTAGCATGGGATGTTACCTTGTTCGAGTCAGGACTGCTTCAGATCAAGCGGATACAATTGCAGAGGAATGCCGTGGCGGCAACACAGGCAATTCTACGGCACCAAGACCAGATTTGAAAACCAGAGACCTTGCATTCACTGGGATTCGAACCTGGGTCGGGCGCTAACGAGCCATAATCGTCTGAGATGGTATGAACATAAAATGGGTCTTACGCATGACACCATAAGCAGAGGCTGTGGGGACGAAGAAGGTATTGAGGACACCTCCCACTACAGTTGTCATTGCCCCAGTCTCTGCATATCAATCTACATGTGAGTAGAGTCCCATTGAAACAAGTAAGTACTTCGGGTCTTTTCGACGAGTGATGGGAGGAGTAATGATGAGCTTTCCTGTGGGATTGGCCAAGCTGGATCAATATTGAAACGAGCGTGGTGTCGCAGCTTCTTCTTCTTCTTGTGGCGCTACAGTTTGGGGTGAACCTGGAACTCGGTCAACAATCCTCTCTAGCTGGCACGATCTTTAGCCAGCTGCCTCCAATTTCGCATCCCGAGTTGGTTGAGGTCCTTCTCCACTTGAGTGCGCCATTGGGTTCGTCTAATGTCTAATGACCGAAGGAATAAGATCGCAATTACAAGCTGCCGATTGAGATACCTTAGTGCTATTGTGGAAGTTACTCGCTATGGTAGTGTGAGAAACACCGCAGCACGCGAGGAACTCAATATCGAGCAGCTACTTCCGCGAACGAATAGAGCTATAACTCTATGGTTTGGACACGATGAACGAATGTTCCCTTCATCACGTTTTCCGAGGCGTGCCTCAAATGCCTCAAATGCCTCAAATCCCATTGGAAGATTCAGGAGGAGGTGGCTGGACCATGTAGCCATATTGTAATTGAGGTCTTGTTCAACCCTTTAACCACTTCCAGAGTACTTGAAGAATGCAAGTCCTTCCTGAATTTTGATCAGCAGGCAAATTTCTACAAGACTTGTCTGGGTCCTAAGTCACCATGGGATTGCTGGAAATCTGATTGCCAATGAACTTGCTAGACAAGGATCAGAGGAACCATTATCATGACCTGAACCTGCGCTGGGATAACCGTTCTTGTTTCGAGTTTCCATCAATGGTTGGACCTCTTGGCAACACATGAGAAGATGGCATGACGCTCCTGCATGCAGACAGACTAGGCGCATGCTCCTTAAAATCTTTAGAACACCCGCGGCATTCTTGTTATCTCTTAATAGAAAAGACTGCAGCCGACTTACAGTCATACCAACTGGACTACATCAGTACAAACATTTTAAATGTGATGACTGTGAAGAAGACGACGTCATCCCACCTTTGCTTGGATGACGAGGCAGGTCTTCGGCGCTGATTCTGTAGGCAATTTATCACAGAAGCACCTGCTGGTTTTCCGAAGAGAACTTCAGCAATTGTAAGTTGTTGCCTAGCGGTAGAACGAACCAGTTTTTCACTGTGTTCCAGTATAGTGTTTTAACGACAAGAACTGAGGTAAAAGCCTTGACCGCTACTTGGCTCAATGATATCTTATCTCTTGGCAAGGATTCTATTTGACCTGACGACACGCTTCGATGGAACACGGTGGAATTGTCTGCCAGTCTGTAGCTCTGGCAATGTTCAGAAACTGTAAGAACACACCTGCACCTGTCAGTTGTGTCATAGCCTTCTTTCGGTTGTTAGAGATTAAAGACGTTTGATGGTTCAGGTTTGAGATGGATGATGTTGTGACCATAGAGATTTGACATCTGGCATCGAGACTCTCTGAGCCTGATGGCACTGTGTGCTGCTGTGCACAACGCGTGGTGTCAAGTTTGGTTCGGTGCGTACGCCGACGAGCTCATGGAACGTGTTCTTTCTCCCACCCCGTTCTCAGTTCCATTACGTCTCACGTCCTGTCGTTTTAGCGTCCAACCAGCCGGTGGCCTTGATGAACATGTTTAGAGAGTAAAATGGCACCTCTGCTAGTACTTTTAGCTCATGGAAGTTATATTCCTTTACCCACAGAGTCTAGGACAGTGACAGAAGTAGTGAAGAGCCCCAGCAAATTTAGTCAGGGAGAAGTCCCATTTTGTTTTTATAGTACTTCAGATGGTTATGGACAGTCTGTGCTCCGACTACCGACTATCATCTTGAGTGGCTTTGTATCGTCCACCAAGAGTTTGTCGATTTTTACACTATTGTACCTGGCCCATTGCATGCAAATGGTCACGCTGGTGGTTGGATTTATCCACCTTTTTATATTATCCTGTCACACACTCTTCTCTTGACATATCCAAGAGGGTGGTCATTGTTTGGTATTATCTGGGCTGGTTCGATTTAGGCCCCTTTTCTGACAAGTTCCTCTGCTGCTTGGTTGCCGGTTATGTCCCGGTGTCGCGGAACCCAGCACTCTCCGTATGGAAGTGGAATGTCTTGCACTTATCGCAGGCAGAGGTTGAGCTCTGAGACCACCATGTTCATTTGTAGATGATAAGTTGAAAGAACTGAGTGTTTCCTACATAGAGATTATGCTTTGCTACGCAGCTGATGAGCTTAAGTTCGTTATCCTGATTGCCGTCGTGCAAGGATAAAAGGTCTTCCTAGTCAAGGAACTGGGAGTGACAGTCTTTTTTTCGCCACCCATCTCTTATGTAGGAGTCGGTGAACATATGAATTTGATATCATCGAACGTGGATGACAAGTCCCCATCTAAATGAACCCATCCCACCTACAACGATAATAAATGTAGCAATTTGTTGCCTTCTTTTGCCCGGCACAGCCTTCCTTTCCCTGCCCGTTCCACCGCTTTTCTGAGTTCATTGTACCATCCGCTTTGCACCTACATATCAGGTTGTTCGTGGTCTGCCTCAGCCCAAGCATTCCACGTGACGATCCGTTTTCATTTCAAACATTTCTTTCACACACATCAGTGCCTCCAGCCTGAACTCATTCGCCGAGGCGTCAATGACTTTAATACACATGGAAACGACAATATGGTTCACTTGAGGTCACACATCGCACCCCTTCACAACAAACCCATAGAATATTGCATTCCATAAAAGTCCCTCAAAGTCACGGGCACACGCGTGCTCACAAACAAGCACTTGTTGTGCTTCCATGGCTGACTGAGAAATGCCAAGAGCACACACATACCTCCATTCACCTCGTCTCTAACATAGTTCAAATCACAGACGGAAAAGAATCCGAAAACAATTCTAACACCATCCCCACGGCGCACAGCGCACAGCGTTCTTCGCAAGGAACACCGTCGAGTTCTAAAGGCCAACACAACAACATTCATGATGGAATTCTCGACATACTCAAAGTCAGCTGCGAATTACCTAAGCGAATACAATTTTCCACGCAGTCTGTCGCGGGCATTTTTTCATAAATTCCTTTCAATTCAAAATTACATGTCATTCACATCGTAATTCCACATCCTGTCTTCATCTGCTCTCGCAGACGTCTCCGTTCACATGTCGGCTTCCTGTTCACGAGCGAATACCTTCCAGGAGTGAACTGAAGGAAATAAAAATTAAATTCATCTACAGATCCCGATCGTTCTCAGCGTCAGCAGGGCGCAGGCATGTCCCTAATTCCCTCGTGTGTGCTTGAGGACCGGTTAAATAAATTATTTGCATTGATGGTCACCGGAACGCAGACGATGGGTACATGTTTATCGAAAGCATCTCCCCGGAAAGTTCAGGGACTGCGATGGCTTCCCCCGGCGCGGCGGGCAAAAAAGAACACGAGTGTGGAATGACAGCCCAAGGATTGACATTTCCATTTATGCAATGACAAATGGGACGGGGGCGCAACGGGGCGAGTTGACGAAATATCTGGGAACGTGGGTAATCCCTGTAACTCGATGCAGATAAGGATCGAAGGGACAGGGGCTGCCGACAGGACTACACACTGGTCGGATGAGAAAACATCCCATGGGGCTAGGCAGTCCTTCGAGATAGCTGTCGATGTTAGCTTCTCTCTTCTTTTTGGCATTACATATTTTTTTGAATTTTTCCGCCAGATAGCCGAACCGTTGGGGGCGCTGAAATGGGATTTTTCAAGTCAATACCTGGATTGGATTGGCTCCGCACGTTCGCATTCGGTAGTCAGATATGGGATTTATGGGGCATTACGGTGGACGTGTCGTTTTGATAAAAGTTTGCGGAGAAAACAAGTTTCCAGGGCTCTGATGGAGTAGATATCGATTTGGGCGTGCGGTCGAACTGTGAGGTGGGTGGTAGGCCACGTAATAGAGGATGATCGGCAGTGGCGAGATGAAAAATTGGGGTTCGTAAAAATGCTTCGGGGCAGATGAATAGTGCGGTCTGAATGAAGAGATGGTTGTTAGGTGCCTAATGCGAGCCATGTCCACTCAGCTAGATGGACTTCGTTGAGAGCAAAGCTCGGAAAAGAGAGCAACAGAATTGGTCAGGAATGAGTTCGGCTGCATGTCATGGTCGGATTTTAATTCTGAGTTTCCTCATTTTGGTGATTTTTTTGAATATAGTATAGTTCGTGGTTAAATCTTCTCCGGAGACCATCAACGCAAATAGGACCAAGGATTGCACTCCGAATTTTCTCTCAAAGCGACTTGACTTGCGACTTGCGACTTCCTTCTTTAGCCGAATAAAACAGCGATTGGCAAGAGTAATTCTGCACTTGATCTATCTAGTCGTACTGATGTTATTGTCGCTATTTACTGCGGAGCTGAGGTATACGATGTCCTTGAAGACGGCAAAGTTTCTGCTGCCCATTATAATGTCCGAAACTTTGTTGATGTGCGTCCTTTAGTGATGACAGCATATGCAAGTCACATGATTATATTCATCAATACCCGGCTGGTTGTGTTCGAGGAAACCTTTGCAATTGGGAATCTAGCAAAATCCAGCACCACAGATAGAGGGAAATATTATACCATCATGGATTTCATTACTGACGTTCAGAGTCGTAATAGAGGCAGTATGTCAAAAAGTTCATTCTGAACAACAACCATTCACTGTTGGGAGCCTTTTTGGATCAAATCGACTGAACCTTCCCAAGACTAGAATTACAAAAATAATCTCATAGTCGGAGGAAAAAAACATTGAAGAAAGACTATTAATTTAACGCATGATCATTTTGATCGAATGGGTCTAATCCCACATACTTACGCAATCGTATGTGTATCCTAAGGTGGACCACATGAAGAAAACCTAGGCAGATTCTAGATTTGGTTGAAGCTCTCTTCACTTGTGCCCATCACTTCAATCGCAGCCTCAGCCAAGCTGTCTACATGCTATAACCATTTTATTCGTTGGATCCGCAGATGCTTGAGTGTCTGTAATACAACTATAAACTGCACACTTTAAAAAACACATTCGACCATGACGTGATCACATGTTCGTGTCCAATATCTCTGTAGATCAATCACAACATCAACACCATTATCTCGAACTAAAACCACGAGCTTTCTTTACTGCAGCTTTCTTTACTTCCTCCCAGGCAGGACCCAATCTCTTTCGACTATCCGAATTTTCATGGATCTTTGAGCAAATCCGCGGCGATGGGCTTAGCACTGTGTTATATTTCAGCATAAGAGACTTAGACGTGGAGCTGGTACGTTCCAAGGGCAAATGCATCGTGAATTGAGATCTCATTGGAATTTGGCTTATGGTTGGTTTCAATGTTTAAGTTGTTGTGGGTCTTCTCATGCGACCGTGGAAACGCGCCATTGAGGTGCATCAACCCAATAAACATGAGAATGATGGAGGTTCCTTTTGACATCGCAAACTGACAAAGAACCGTTGTCCAACAAAAATTCTATGTCTGCCCCTGAACGGCTGGATCGCGCCAAATCAGAGGGGGTGAAGTATTTTTTGCATCGATTGAGGAAACCTAAACATTTCGCAGCATTTTTGCCGACCTCGAATATGTGATCATTCCAAAGTTTTCCGGTTTCGTCGATACAAGCGCCATTCATGGATAATGGCTAATTATAAGGGGTTCGCTTAAAAGACAGCGGACAGCATTGAGTTTTGAATTCCACTCTGTTGTTCTTACTCGAGTTAATTATGCTGTCTAGATCGGAATTCAATGAGCTTGACATACGCTGCCGTTCCAATACTACGTCCGAAGGGCAAGGTCGTGAATTTTGGAGCGTATATGAAAGGCTGAGGGTGCTGTCATCAGCGAAAGAGTGGCCTTGGGGGACACCAGCATTTATTTTGTGAACATCAGACTTGAACCCATCCAAAACAACTGGGATTGAACGGTTCGAAAGGTAGTTTCTAATCCATAGAAGCAGAGATTCATCAACACCATAAGCACGCATTTTCGACAAAAGGGCTTGATGCCAAACTCTGTCAAATTCTTTAGATATATCAAGCGCAACTATCTTGCTTTCGGCTGTATTGTGCCAGGATTGGTTCCACTTTTCGGTGAGATAAGCTATCAAATCACCAGTGGACCTGTTGCTGCGGGAGCCATACTGTCGGTCATAAAGAAGCTTCCGCGGTTCAAGGTATTTCATAATAATAATAATAATAATAATAATATGGGTGGCGCGACAGCCCGTAGGGCGCCAGGGCCTAGCTTCTCTGCAACCACTCGTGTTGTGCGTGCTATTGTTTTCTCACGAGTGGAAGGGACCTACAGTTTAATGCCGAATCCGAACGGCTTTCTTTGAGAAGCTTTTTCTAGACCAGAAATACTCTTTGAGCATTGTCAGTGACTCGAAAGAGGTGGGGTCGTGAAGATTGTTTTCGTCGCACAGAGCAGGAATCGAACCTACGACGTCGAGGTTGGGGTCAAAGCACATACCCACAACGCCACGGGCCACCACGGGTATTTCATAAGCTGACGATTTATCAGCGTTTCCCTGACCTTAGAATGAAGGGACGTAAGTGCTATGGGTCGGTACAAGGTGGGTGACGAAGATTCGCCCTTTTTAGGGACGGGCTGCACAAATGCTGTTTTCCATCTACTCGGAAAGAGACCTGAAGAGTAGGATGGATAAAAAAGCTTACCAAGGCGGGAAGGCATGGGCATGATAGTCTATAAGTCTTACCCCCTTCATTGTGAAGGTTCTCCTTGACAACCATATTCGTGACTCTATAGTCGAGTCTTCTCTATTCAAATCCCAACACGCTAACTCAAAGGAAAATACACAGAAACGGCTCTCCATGACGTAGTGCGGACAATCGAAAAATTTCTAATGGGTTGTGTCCATGCTCAGCACTCGATGCATACAAGGAACGCTAGGTAACAGCCAATCTACCAAATTCGTCAGCAAAGGTACTACGCAGAGCAGCGTCATCTCCCCTCTTCTATGGCTTGCTGTGTAAACAACATTTAAGACATGATAGGGATGGGCTCCAGGTAGTTTGGTACGCTGACGTTTTAGTTATTTTGTTACTAGGAAAGTTTCTGGATGGGATCAGATTTTTACCAATAGAGCCAAAATCCTCAACTTTCGCTCTCCCTGTTTGAATAACCAACCGCTCACTCTATCCTCCAGTCAGGCGTAGCCCTAGACTCCAAACTTACCTAGAGTATTAACGTAGAGCAGGAAGTCAAGAATGAGTACATTGCCTCCTATGTCTGTAGTAGCGCCTCCGCAAAAAGCTGGCCCCCCAACTCAAGTTCATTTATGGATGTCCCCGGCGGTAGTTCGACCGATTTTGACATGGCCTGCCCTCCATATAAATACAATATATCAAAACTCAAAAGCGTTCAGAGAACAACATGCATATGCGTCACAGGCGCTCTGCAGTCGACACCAACCGACGTCCTCACCTTAATGTTACATCTAGTACCACTTGATCTGCACATCAAAACCACTTCAGTGCACAGCGCCATCAGGGTCAGAGAGTCTGGGTCCTGGAAATACAAGCCTTATGGGCACAGTAACATTTTAGATCTATTTCTTAGTGAACGAGTACATCACTCCAAGGACTACACAGTCCCTGTAATTAATTTATCAAACGGGTTTCAGAACCTTATCCTTGAAGGAAAGGAGTGGCAGGGCAGGCAGGTGTGCAAGGACTTTAACTGGGTAATCTAAGCCGATGGCTCTAAAATGGACTCAGAAGTCGGTTCAGGTGTGTTCTCAGATTTCCTTAACTTCTGCAAAGCCTGCCGATAGTTAAATAATTTCAGCGTTTTTTAAGCTGAGCTTTTCGCTATCCAGGCCAAAATGCACCCACATATCCTACCTACACAAAAAGTGGCTACATGCATTGATAGCCAAGCAGGCATCAAAGCAAATATCTCTTACAGCAACTTGTAAAGAAATGCCGGGCCAAACTAGTATCACTAGAAGTTCAGCTCAATACATCGCTAATCTGGCCACATCGTCACTGATGAATGAACTGGCTAGACAAGGTTCATCCCTTCGAAGCTCACTTGCAGAGGAAGTAGTTATACCTCTACAAGCAGTGAAAGCGAATATCTAGAATCACGTCCTTCAGATTGCTGACCACAGATGGGTCAGGCTTACGAACTCTGCTACATTCAGAAAAATAGACCCAGAACAAACCAACATGATATTTTGCAAAATTAGAGGCGGTCTGTACAGGGCACTGCCCGATGGGAACTCATGCCCAAAAACTGGGTATCGAACATAGCTCACTCTCTCGCAGCTGCAACAAGACTGATGCGAAGGAGACCTTACTGCACTTCTTTTGTAAGTGCCAAGCACTCGCTAGACCCAAGCAGCGATCGCTCGGTAGACCCCTTTGCAACTCACTAGATGAGATTGACGCAAAGAGTTTGGGCACTAATATCTGGGTGGCTTTAAGAAGACGGTGACATTAAAACGGCACCCGGTGCTATTTACGTTCTCATGGGAACCACCACTACTACCTACCTTCCTAAACTACAATTGATTTGGGTTATCCTCAGCTCAAATCCAAGTGAAAGCAAGCTTAAAACGCTTTTATGTGGTCTCAAATCTAGTACGTGGCATTGTGGGTATGTACGTCGACGTCGTAGGTTCGATTCCTGATCTGTGCAACAGACATAATTTTTACTGCCCCACCTTTTTCGAGACATTGACAATGCTCAAAGAGTCTAAAAAGCTTCTCAAACTTGGCCGTCTGCATAAAACCTTCGGTCCCTTCCGCTGGCCCGGGTCAGCGTAGTGGTGGTAGTTCGGTGAGAAACCAGATACGTAATTCTATGTGCCGTCCTTATTGCCCTTAGCAGTATCCGACCTCGATGGCATTAACCCTGGCTTCCTTTGGCATTCCATTTTGACCATCTTGTCGTTCTTTGTAAACTTCAAACAAACACAAATTGCCACAAAACTCATAAGACCATACTTTTGTTAGAATTTATCAAATGGAACCCCACACGAATCCTTACTTGGACCCATAGTATTCTCGTTCTACATACTCACTCCTCAAATCGACTACCTTTAGGTCTAAAGAGCTGAGCTGAGGCTCTGACCCAGTGTTTCTAGTTCGCGGTGGGTCGGTCTTTCCCATCTTCTCAGACAACGAGACTCGTATTTCACGACACTCTTTGCTGGAACATTGGTGTTCATGCGATGGGCCAAGTTGGACTTCTTCTCCTTTCATTTTCCTCCCATCCACCTACCACAAGACCATGTGTCCGACGTAGAACTTTTTCTTCGAAGCCGCCAATAATCAGCTCTGCAATTTTGCTCATCGTCCAGCTTTCAGCTCCATACAGGAGGACTGGCAAGATACCCCAGTTGTTTCAACAGACCCCAGTAACACCGGTTGCCAAGGGTGAATGAGCATCGTGCTATCATCTACAACGGCAGCCACTTCTAAGAGACTCCATCACCATTCTTCAGATGTTCGTGTCCAAGTTTAGATCGCATCAACAATGACGAGAGAAAAACACCTTAGAACTCCAATCCTCCTCACCAACATAGACGTCCATTTAAAGATTTAATTTTCCCCACAAACGTCACCCCTCCACTGGCGCACGTGTGCGCAAAATGCTAAACGTTTTTTTTTCTAAATTAATAATCATTTTCCATCCATCTGAATAAACAAAGCGTCAGAATAATCATCAGCGTCATGCCACATCTGCGCCTGAAACACTGAAACAGCCCCGGCCGCCCCTCGGCCAATGGACCAACGCGGCTCCCAACTCAGACAGCTGTGTCTGTGTGTGCCTCAGTCAAATGAATAAATTAAAATAATTAATTACGTCTGAGTAATTGCGTCTAATCTGCATATACTCACACTTCCCGCAATGTTGTGATCGGACGCCTGATGCATGAGTCGCCCGACATTCCAGCAGTCTGGCGTTTCCGGCACTGATGTGATGTCGCCGTAACCACATCCGTGACAAGGGGCGTAATAGCGCTCTCCGCCGAAATTAAAGCACCTCAAAGACGGCGGACTTGGTTTTATGAATCTTTTTATTTCATTTGCTTGTATATAAGGTTACTTTGTATGTACATGGGTGTGTAGCCTGGTGACTAAGAGATAAGTGAAAATTCGTAATTTCTCAAGAAAGGGGTGAATGCTGGTAAGGAGTGATGTCCAGGCAAGACGCCGGCGGGCGGGTCGGGTCCTCTCCTGTGGTGGCAGTATGTGGATGATACTCGATGTGGTCGGTTACCATTGGTTGTAGTGGTTGCGGTATTGGCCGTCGTCTTCGCCGTAGCCACCACTGCCATGGTTAGCGGCGGCCAGGGCGTTGAGGTGGGCTGCACGGGCGTGCTGCACTTCGGGGGTGTCGACGGGTACTCCATTCTGGATCACTGGGATGTGAATTGGGCCGTGGTTGTAGGTGGGAGCATAGGGGGCACTGCCAATACCGCTGCCAGCGCGGGCAGAGGCTTGGGCTAATGCGGCGTAATGGGCGGACCTTGCTTGTTGCACTTCGGGGGTGTCTACGGGTACTCCGTTTTGGATGATTGGCACGTGGTATGATTGTGGCACAACTGGTAGTCCGGCACGGGCAGCGGCATGAGCAGCGAAATGAGCAGCCTTGGCATGTTGAACTTCAGGAGTGTCGACTGGAGCACCGTTGGATGGGAGATAGCCACGAGCTTGAGCGTGAGCAGCCAAATGAGAAGCCTTAGCCTGTTGCACTTCGGGTGTGTCTACTGGGACGCCATTAACGATGACTGGCACATGCTGTGGAGCATAGGCCCATGGTCCGGCGTAGAGGGATCGCTTGTAGAGATGATGACCGGCACGAGCAGCAGCATGGGCGGCCAAATGTTGAGCCTTGGCCAATTGTACTTCAGGTGTATCGACTGGGACGCCATTGTGCAGAGCAACTGGAGCAGGAGCGGCGACGGCATACGAAACTGGTGCGCCAAGAGCGACAGCAGGTGCTGGCCCCTTGGGGAAATTCGTTCCGACAGCATTGAATCCATTATGAGGATCGGCAACGTACGACACGGACTGAACCTGGCCATTGGCATCGACGTAGGAGTATGAGCCGCGGGTTACACCGTCATGCAGACGGACCTCGTTCTTTTGTGAGTTCGGATCCGCATATCCGTACGAGTACTGTCCCAGCTGGTCTTGTGTATGATATTGAGTCGACAAGGCACCGTACAACGAGGCGGAGCATGTTGATACCAACAAAGTGGCGAAAATTATCTGAAATGGGAGACCATATTAGAGCAATTTTTCTTGAAGGCAAATAATAAAAAATTATGTTCCCTAAAAAATTATCTTAAAACCGATTTTGTTCACACAAAGTGGGAACACTGCTAATTTTATACACGCGTACAGAAGGCCAGAAGTGTTTAAAAAAATGGCGTAACAACTGGGAAGTGTCGTGATCTCAAAAAGATTTAATTGGTCGATGAGGCACTTGTTGCAGAGGAGCCAATGGGTAAATTGCTTCAGCAATCAGTGATGCCACTTTGTAGCATAAAGATAAGGAGTCTGCGATCGCTTAAATTAAATCACTGATTTGTCATGTTAAAACCAATTTAAAAATGCTCTGAAGAAGAGGCACACCCGCAACACCAGTGAGAGCAAAGACTGTGAAGAATTTACGATGAGCATATGTGTCAGGTCGACAAACAAACACCCCACCAACAACCCCGACGTAAACACAAGCCGTCATTTCGATCCCGTATCGCCCTTCGCAGACAAAAGAAACGATATGTCTCTCACTCCGTATGTTTTCAGCGCAAGATATTTACGAGTTTCAACAATTTTATAGCCCCCATCAAAAGCATATAAAGTAACCCAATATTGATGCAAATGACTGGCAACCATGAATTGACTGCAAATTTATAGATTGAAGTCTGGTTATGACTCTATTAGGCGACGCGGTCGAATTGGATGTGGGGGCACGACTCTTCACCGATGGCAGCGATAAAATCTTGAATACAAAATGTTTATGGTTAACCTGTGCGATTTTGAGTTCAATTATTAATATTCTTGGGGTTTTGTGACTGACGCGAAATTGTGGGCTTTCCTTTTGATTTTCGGGCCGGTTAGAGATGGGTTGATTGGAAATAAAGTCGATGTTACGGTCTATGGATGTCTAAGCAGCCTTGAGGCAGTTTAATTTGTGCTTGATGAGTTGGGGAATGGGAATGCAAGCATTTTCTTAAGGCGTGCACGTGTACGTGGTGCACGTTTCGAGTCGTTGGGTTCGGCAGTTTGTTGCAAGATAAATTTGAAGTGTCCTAAGTGGGGGGAGATAATGTGCAATGGTGAATGAGTTGACACCTCAGGCGAACAAGAACAAGGACAAAGGCTATGTGGTAAATGTTGACATTAATTTGTATAAGAAACGGGGTTAGAGGAGCTTTCGGAAGCACAAATTGTGGCTAACTGTGGTGTGCGAAGACACGTACACACGTTGAGGAGAATAACAAATTGTGGTAATAGGAAGTTGACCACCTTTAGCGAAGTTTTGTGCGAGGAAAGCCATCAAATCAGACAGAAATCGAAGGCAGATTTGTGCACTCATGTCTATGATGGAGCACTCAAGAGGAGACGGAGCGCTGGTAAACCGCGGTAACAGGGTGTAGAGGCTTGTTGCCACGTCCGACCAGGGGAGAAGAAGGTAGAAGCTGTATGGTGGATTCGGCTAGATAAAGTCTATGATACCATCAACCGTGTTTAGCAACTGTCTTACGTTTGCTTTCAAAGAGCGTTAATAAGCATTCCATCCTCTGCTCTTTGTTTTCAGAATCAGTTTCATCTCTCGGGTGTATTCCGAAGACAGGGGCAGCCGGCACAGTGGTTAGACCAGAGGACACCTACTTTTTACGCCTCTCTCTGCTGTCAATCACCAGGACGACGGATAAATGGGGTCTTAGGAGGACAAGCTGTCATAAACCTGCTCGCAGTATGAGATGTTGTAGGAAAGGCGAAGGCGAGAAGATCATAAATCCGTCAGTGGTCTACGAATTCCATAGGCATTGACATATATACAAACTTTGGCTACTTTTTGCTAAAGACCAACATTAAATGCATTCTAGAGATCCTTTTCTGACCCTTGGTGCACATGTGGTTCACTGAATTTCGATGCGGTCGTTTGGAAGCTGATAAAATAAGATGACACCAATTCACAACGATCATCGAACCAAACTATGCAAGTTTGTAGCAATTTGAAATGATTTAACGGCAAGGAGGATGAAGCAAATTACCAGGAATAAAGGTGCAAGCACATCAATGAATACAAGCAAAGGTTCCAACTTAAGGTTCCCCATCGCCACATGCATACTCGTCAGAAAATGTTTAAGTCTACATCATACTCTTATTAAACTGGTCTACCGAAACGATTCTTTCACAAATTTATGCAAAATGCTGCTGTTCACCCCGAAAGCAATTACTAGCGTAACCTCCTTGGGATCCATAAATTCCCACTTAGCTCTGGATTTCGTATTTGCTTTTTTGCAACAAATCATCGAAAGACTACAATCAAGAATTATTGAACTTAATGAGCCATTTGATATTTTGCCACCGTTCGTAGGTCGGCAACCGGGTAAATCATAATTCTGTCTGGGCAGTGCCAAAGTGATTCGTGAGCGGAATGTAGATGGAGTGTGCAATGGATTGGTGCCAAGCGGTGCAACAGGTTGAAAGGGCGATGGGGCAGAAAGAGGTGCCGATTGGGAGGGTGTCTCGGTCGAAGTATACGTCAATTTCAGGTCGTCATTAGGGGCTGAAGTCTGGTGTTATAAGCCTCGGAAGAGATGAAAAACATTTTCAGCACTAAATGGTCGAAAGAGTGTCCAAGCTTATCGTGGGAAACTAGCTAAAAAATTAAAGAACATCATGGAATGAATTTCAAGCGAACTTACTGAAGCAAATTTCTGAATATGTTCTTATGAAATGTTTGCCTTATTCTGGCAAACCTCTGTGGTTTCTCACTGCCTCACAAGAGCGTGGGGAGCAGTTTGGCTCAGCTTAAATTATTTATGATTCCCAGAAACTTAAAAAACGAGTCATTTTAAATGGGTCCCAACAAAGGGTTTTGATGACACAACGCCGTCTTATGTGAAAAAAGGAACTTTGTATGTGATCAGGCATTTTCAATGAAAGCGTAGTTTACATTTTGCAAATTTGTGAAAACGATGAAATGCGTTCTTAAAAAAGATCCCGAGTCAAGCTTAAAAAAATGAGTCCTTTTGACTCTATACAGTGCCCGTGGTAACACTAGTGGGGAGTCACGAGTTGTGAGGTTTTCGTATTCTGAGCAAAACCTGACAGCGTATAAGCACCAGAGCAAAAGCTAAAATTGTAATGAACGTCGGAGCATGAGGCGGAGCAAAAAGGCGGAAAATGACAGGAATGGAGGATATATTTGTTAATGACTACAAACAGACAACATAGACACAAATTGTAATTGGCTTTTAGATAGCTTAAGAATGTAATGCATTTTATTGTGTGTTACGTAAGGAATTTATGAGGAATATTCGCTTCGCATCGCCTGTGGTCTTGCGCTCTTTAAGCACTATTTAACACACCGTGTTGAATATTCTTGTGAGTTGTAAAGCCTCACGTGGCAGGCATCCGAATTTTCGCATCACAAACATTTGTGAGTTATGACTACATCACAACGATAACAGAAGTGTTAGATTAGGACTAGTAAAGGGCGCGTTAGAATCTCTTGTTAATTTTAAAAGGGCACTCGGACTCAAAACTTTGTTATTCGAGCCTGCACTTAATTGGCGAAGACGTGCCTATTAACTTATACATCACTCGAAATTAACAGAGAACACCTGCAATTATTGTTTTCATATTTTGACATTCATGCCTTATAAGCCTTATTTCAACATTTGCCGAGCAAAGACTTGATCAAAGGCATTCTTGTCACAGATCAAAACTCAGGCCCATAATAGGTGCCATCGCAAGGCACTGCCTTGGCTATACTGATGGGAATGAATTTACAGACGTTCAGCCCCTCTTATAACTGCCCCCTGACACGGAAGTGTTACTAACGTCGCTGACATTGTCAAAGAAGATGTCTTTAATTTATGAATGTGACTACCGACTTCCGAGGTGTGCCTTAAATGCGATTGCATCAAGTAGGGGACCACTTGGCAGACCGAGGCCTCTCCGCCTCTGTTACCACCACGACACCTTTGTTGGATAGTGCTGCTCAGAAGATGATACTGATCAATTAAAAGTCCATGTGTGAAGCTGAAACCTAATTCCTGCTTCCAGTCAGTTAAACTGCGATCTACTTGACAGCACAATGGGACGAGTATAGTCTAAATGTTCCTGGAATCTTATAAGCCAGTGACTGTCTGGATACACAAAATGATCGTAAGATCAAAGTCAGAAGATGTAAACCTCACCCATTTCATGACTGAATTGCTACCGCTAAAATGAGATCAGATTAAGATGAGAACAAGGCACACCAGAATATGGACTTGAGTGAAACAGAACACCGAGTTTGAATGAATGAAAAATGATACACGATCACTTAGAGCATAGGCACTTCGTGAGAATGATCATATCGAGCGGTTGAATGATGTATTCAGTTTCTGATCAGAGTGCTTAGACATTATTTTACGATTGAATGAATCATCAGGGTGATCACCACAATTAGAATGATCTCGACGATCACCACAGCTACCGAGATCGCTACCAGTTACCATGTTTTGGTTTGCTTTGGAGATTGATGAAATTGTTTATTGGTCACGGCAGATTATTGATCACTTCGATCACCGTAAGGTTTTAAGAGGAAACGGACAAACGACGTAATTTTGACAACTACGTCGTTGTATTATAAAGAGTATTTCAATTGAACAATTGAAGCGAGAAATGTCATCACGATCAACAGATCTTGGCTCCACCGACTCCCGTGGAAGCTTTGATAGAGGGTATCTCTTATTATTGCCCCTGGGCATTGGCATTTCACCCAATACACCAAAAAGAGGCCTTGTCTTGCAAATTTAATGCACTACCATTGTGTCACCTCTGGACTATATAAAGAGCGCCCTCGGACAAATTTGCAAGTATTCTAAACAGAAGATTGTTTAATTCAGCCATCTTTTCAATCACCGATCGACAGTGATCACAACGAAAATAGTAGCAATTCGGAGCGTATTTCCGGTAAATAGCAGACCACCAAGCGGTTCTATGCCCATCATCGCTTGACTTCAGTGCTCAAGCAAAAAACAACGAAAACACAGACGAAGAACCAGATCAAAGAAGTAGACCGTCACCCAACCCTCAGTGAGAAAACTCTATCAAACGATCAGCACGACCGTGGATTTTTTTCTTCACATTTGCTGAATGAAAACGAAATCATGACGCCTGTGTTGCAATAAATGTCATGCATTTCCCACAGTTGTGCAACGATCTCGTGGTGTCACTGGTCAAAGAAAGCGATCATTGGGGCTAATGTGGTGTTGCGTAAATGAAAATGCGACTGGTTGCAGAAATTAATGATACGGCTGAACGCAAAAAAAACTGGCTTAATCGATGAAACAGAAGAGACACGCAAATCATTTGGTGATTCGATGCAGATTAAGGAAGCATACACTCGTAAGCCTGCTGATTGACGAGTGATTATCTAGGCAATTTCAGCGCGATCGAAATGAAACGAATTAATTGCGGGAATTAAATGCGTTCAGATAAGGAAATTTATGGACTTTGGGATTGTCCGAGGTGAAGTTGGTACAAGCTCTAGGGAATGGGATTGTTGGTCGATTGTCTTTGAGAATTTGTCAGTGACTCGAAGGAGGTGGAGCCTTGACTTGGAGAAGCTGCTAAATTCGGGGTTGACTACATCTAGCATGTAGCTCAAACGGCTGAATGGAGCAATTGGTGGAGAGCGTGTCAGGATGACATGCTCCTTTACACAATTAATCACAATTTGACGTTGGGATAAAATTAGCAGCACTGGGAGTCACAATGGACCAACAATGGTCAAAGTGTGCTGGGAACCCTATAACCTAATCCAACCTTTCCCCGACTCAACCACTTGTTGACTGTCCAATGTAATGGAAGAATCAAGATTCTTGCTTTAACAAGTTCTTGGCCAAGTTCTCATCAGGAACGACTATGCATTCACCTATCAGCCATAAATCTTACCAACAAAGCTCATAAGTGTCCAGTTTACAGCCTCCTTCACTTCTTAATAACCCCATTAATGACCAATAAATGCTCGCATATCACCCAACCATCGCTTCGGCCAGGCAGCGGTTTACGATTGAAATCATTTTTCACTTTTCTCAACAACCATTTAACAACCGTCTATTAGTGGTCAACGCGATTGCACGCAGACCATCAGAGACCAGCCGTCCGGTCAAGCATGTCACCACAGCGCAGCGCAGTCTGAAGGATTCGCAACAAATGCGGTTAGCCGAAGTCAAACCATGCAACACACAAACGGAAAATTGTTCACCAAAAAAGAGTTAAACTACCAAAGAACAAAAAATAAAGGAACAACAAAAACGTTTCGCAAGCATATGGTGCAACCACACGCGCCTGCATGCGGGCCCCAATAGCAGGCTGCCCCGTATCCGCGGGCAATCGATACAAATTGCACTAGTATCTTTCACCGAACGATGTAATTTGATAACAAACTCACTCAAGCACTCAACCACATAACGTCACAGTTTCGCAAGATACACACCAAGTAGACAATAGCTCAGCGGCATCGGGGTGTGCTTCGGTGCTGAACGCTGAACAACAAAATCGGACACACCTCCTGGCCCCACGTATCAGTTACGTGCACTTGGCCCTCGGTGAAGCCACCCCGAAACCGACGCGGCCCTCAAACGACCCTGGCAAACTGCGGGTCGACAACAGGTAAGAAGGACGGATCCGGTGATGTCCAGGACGGCACGATTGGAAACTAACAAGGATGCTGGTCAGGTCAGAAAGTCGGTTGCAATACTTACGAATGGTCTCATTCTGTGGACGAAGGACGTTCTTGGGGATGTAGAAACGAACGAGAGTTCTGTATGCACCACTGCAACACTGAGGGGATTCGACTTGCACGAGATCGGAATTTGTTGAACCTCCTAGAATCGACTAGGACTGTTAACGAACTGTGCCGATCACCTGAGAGGGGCCCCAATATATACGAGACAAGATACAACCGCCGAAGAATACGAATTGTTTTCCCCCCAGATGCAGAAGGTGGTGCCGCTGTCATGGTGATGGTGGTGGTGGTGGTTGGTGGAGCCGCTAACCCCACCGGGTAACTAGAGTAAGCCCGAGTCCACTTGTCTGCTCTGTATGTAGAGCTACCTTGCTTGCACCGCTTGGGGAATTTCATTGCATTCGATGCGTGGTAAGGCCCAAGCGCGCGATTTATCTGGGAAGGGAGGACGTAACTGAGTAACAAATACGTTGGCGTGGCCCAAAAACAAAACACATGCACAAGAGATACAGAGTAAATTCCTCAGCACGCTCGTACACACAATTGAATGCGCGATCAACCCATGACCTTGCTTTCGCGAGAGCGTTCTATATTTGCGTTGTCGTCGCATTTGTGCTCGCTTCCATCGCTCCCACTTCCGCCAGTTGCTTCTGGAACATTCAATCATAAAGACGGCGAACTACCTTACATGTGCGGATTTTACAATTGTTGTTATTTTCTATGTAACCTTAAGCACAAAACACTTTCTGACATTAAGGAACTAAACTTGAATCGCACGTAACACACATGCGCACATTCGGTTATGGAAATCTTCGGTGTACAGTGAGTCAGAGAAGTGTGCTTAGTTTTTGGGTTGATGTGATGGATGTTGGAGGGAAATTAATAAGTCGCCTTGAATTGAACTTGTTTGTATAGTTGAAGTGCACGGATGGCAATCATTGTTATACAGGAACACAGAAGGATGCTTGGATGAGGAGGAGAAGGAAGTCAAACACCGCCTCCGTTGCTCTCTAGTCTTTTCTCTTTGAAAGTCTAAGCGGCCAGAGCTACGTCAGTCAAACACTATGAAATGGATACAGGACTAGGCGTCCTCCAATCCGTGTGGTCACTCCGGAATGGGCCCACTTATGACTCAGTCAATTCTTCATCTCTATGGATCCGGCAAAAGTTGTTGTGCATGCGAACAGCACATTGCTCGATAAGGGCCCCCATTAACCTGCGGACTTCCTAGCCAGTGATGTTGATCTCTGTTGGCTCCGCGTTGGTCACAGGGGCCTTGCTGTTGGTCCCATACTCATAGAGATCAAGGCTCTTCCCAGAGCTTCATCTTCCAGTGCTTTCTGTCTGAAGCTAAGCGACGTGAATGGATAAGGGCTTGCTCGAGATTCCTTCAGCTCAGATTCATCCTTCGCAAGACTGTCCACTTTCTCGGGTGGCAGAATGGCTTGGTACCCAGTAAACAGCAATTGTGTTTGCATAACCTGACCAGTTTTGAAGCGAAAATGTCAGGTGCTATGGCTTCTAATGGCTCTTGGCTGTCGAAGGAGATTAAAATTGGCTTGCTGTTGGTCTTAATGCAGTCACATCGGTTCGGAATACGTTAGTGGAAGTTCTTCTCTGCGGTTAGTGTTGGTGGTGGATACTGCCGCTGTTCATCTTGTAAGAATGGAAGTGTGACCGAATGGTTAAGAAAAGAATGGCACCAGAAACTTACTACCATAAGCCTTGGCGTCAATGAGGTTACAGAGTGGAAGAAGACTGGATTTGTTCTAAGGGAATCTGTTAAGCCTGTGTAAGCCGATCTATGCATTTTTGCAAAATGTCTTTCTGCAGGGCTTTCCAATAGACCAGAGAACCGTATGTCAGTATGGGTCTTACCATAATGTTCCTTAGCCAGTATACCAACCACGGTTAAGGGCCCACAAACATGTAGTACGTATAGAACGTCACATACACTTTATTTTACGGTCAATCCAAGAGCACAGTCTTAAGCCGGGACTGACTCAATCTTATGTTTTAGAGCAATATCTCATGACGATATAAGATATGGTGGTGCATTGAAATAACAAAGCTATGTTGTGCTGTGCTGTGTTCGTAATCGAACGGAGATATTCAACATGGGAGTGGGAACACATTGTCACTACTCAACGGCAACTCCCCTCTGACTTAGTCCTCCTAAGGAAGGGGGAATTGTCATGAAATGAAAAATCCAGATCGATCACTCTGGTCACATATCGGGTACGTACCATCAGTTTCATCGGACCCGAATGAACCCCTGTGTCGCGGAGCCAAGCGACCTCCAGTTCGGTCGATCCTACACCATCGACGCTAACTCATTTGGAGTGATACCCAAGCGGAATCAGGCTAGTTTCACCTCGTCATGGTTCTGCCAAGCGCTTGCTTTCTTGATGAAGTCGCACTTAAGGTACGCCTCGGAAGTCGTGACGGTGTTGACACTCGTGCCTTTCCATAGTCCTTTCCACCAGCAGAGACTGCTGTTCAATATTGAGTTCCTGGCGTATTCCCATGTTTCTCACTCTATCACGGCGAGTAACTTTCACTCATTTGGAACCCAGTCACATGCCTCCGTTTCCACATTTACAAAACAGATGTAAATTGATTTAGCATACTTTCAAGTTTTCTCATGAGTATCATTTCTGGAGTACATACCCGGTCATCCCCCAGCCTGGACTCGACCATAGCTCTAAAAGATGCTCCAACAACTTAGCATAGGCTTTCCTGGGGAGACTTGAAAGAGATATGCTAGTAGTATGATCAATCTCTTTTGCCTTTATCAAAAAGAGGTTCAAATTCCTCCTCCCAATTTTTCAATCACTAGGTGTCTCACTGGGTCCCCAAATACCTTAATGACACGAGAAAGTCATAAAACTCGGTCTTTATTTATTGCCCTGAGCATATCTGAGCGGATTTCATGCGCACCAGCGAGGTGGACTTACGTACTCTTAACGATTCCATCAGATTCCATTTAAGTGTAAGTAACGCAATTTCATGTACATACCATTGGAGTGACGTTGTACATGCGTTCTATCCTCCATCCAGGCACATTGCAATTCTCACCCCCAAAACGTCAACCTTGCGTGTATTTCTATCACGTCAGCTTTCGACGAGTGCCCAATCGCTTGGGGTGATCGTACGAGCGTTCGGTTTCCGCGGAAATGTTGAATGAGTTCTTCTTAATAACTTGGACTCCTTGGGTATTTTCTAAAGACTTTTTGTACTTAAAATGCGCAGACGCATTCAGGCCCTTATGTGAAACGACAGAATGCTTTCTTCGATCATATCTTACAGACGAGATGATGCATGCGTCCAACCAGACCAGAAAGTCAAGGAAAACCAAGCAGCCAATACTCGACACAAGAAAGTAAGGGTGAAGGGCCTGACATATTGCTGGCTCCCATTTTTGAAGGTTCAAAAAAGGCAACTTTCAGTTATCCAGACCAAGCTGTCTTGTACCTTATAATTTCCTTTTCATTCCCAAACAGGGTTAGGGCAGCGACGGATCTTCGCTTTTCTCACCACACAAAACATTTTGATACCTTTTGTTTTCTCTTCCATTCATGCTAAAAATGAGAAAAATTCAAATTCAAAACATAATGTAAAGATCGTCTTAGGAGTTATCATGTTTTGCTGAGTTTAAGCTAAGAACTGAAGGAAAGCGTTTTTTCCGTTGTGCTAATTACTCTTTCATCTTATTTCATCTATTCGCTTAGGTAATTCGCAGCTGACTTTGAGTATGTCGAGAATTCCATCATGAATGTTGTTGTGTTGGCCTTTAGAACTCGACGGTGTTCCTTGCGAAGAACGCTGTGCGCTGTGCGCCGTGGGGATGGTGTTAGAATTGTTTTCGGATTCTTTCCATTTGTGATTTGAACTATGCTAGAGACGAGGTGAATGGAGGTATGTGTGTGCTCTTGGCATTTCTCAGTCAGCCATGGAAGCACAACAAGTGCTTGTTTGTGAGCACGCGTGTGCCCGTGACTTTGAGGGACTTTTATGGAATGAAATATTCTATGGGTTTGTTGTGAAGGGGTGCGATGTGTGACCTCAAGTGAACTATATTGTCGTTTCCATGTGTATTTAAGTCGTTGACGGCTCGGTGAATGCGTTCAGGCTGGAGGCACTGATGTGTGTGAAAGAAATGTTTGAAATGAAAGCGGATCGACACGTGGAATGCTTGGGCCGAGGCAGACCACGAACGACCTGATATGTAGGTGCAAAGCGGATGGTACAACGAACTCAGAAATGCAGTGGAGCGGGCAGGACAAGGAAGGATGTGGCCTGTTTCGACCATTGCGATGGCTCCGCCGGACAAAAGAAGACGACAAATTGCTACGTTTATTATCGAGGCACGGGGGAAGGGTTTATTTAGATGGGGTCTTGTCTTCCGCAATAGCCTTGGGGATCAGAATCAAGGCCACTTTCGATGACATCAACTTCATATATGCACAGACTCCGACATAAGGGATGCATGACAAAAAAAAAAAAAGAAAAAAGGCTGTCACTCCGAGTTCCTTGACAAGGAGGGCCTGTTATCCTTGCACGAAGGCAATCACGATAATGAACTTAGGCTCATCCGCTGCTTAGCAGGGCATAACCTCTATGTAGAAAACACTCAGTTCTTACGACTTAACATCTACAAATGAACATGGTGGTCTCAGAGTCCAACCTCTGCCTGCGATAAGTGCAAGACATTTCACTGGCATACGGGGAATGCTGGGTTCGCGACACCGGGACATAACCGGCAACGAAGCAGCATATAAATGGAAAGCAGCATAATGGACACATCTATCCACCTGTCTGACCACTTGGATGCTATAGCGCAAGTACAATAGTGAAACAACCGACAAACCATTGGTGTGCTATAAAAAGCTACTCATGATGCTCGTCGGAGCACAATCTAGCCATAACCATCTAAAATACTTTGAAAACAAAGTGGGACTTATATGTATGACTACACCTGCTGGGGCTCTTCAATAACCCCCTCCCTGTCTAAGCCTCTGTGAGTTAGGGAATAGAACGCTGATAGAATGGTTCTTCCATGACCTAAAAGAACTCGCAGAGGTGCCACTGAACTGTCCAACAGGTTCATTAAGGCCTCAGAGATGTTGGACGCTGACAGGAGGGGAGACGAAAAGAAACTGGGTACGCAGTGGGGACAAAGAAGGACAGGTCCCCCATTGGTTTCGCAATAGATTTACAATGTCCGAAGTGTGAAGGGTCCTCGGTTCGTCAACTCTCGCCCTTAATCAAACCTGACACTACAATCGCTCCACAGTCGACTCCGTCACGCTAAATACGTAAGAGCACACAACACCGTCAGGCTCAGAGAACCCTTTGGTCACAACATCATCCATCGCAAGCCAATTGGCAGCTGTTTGAATGGACTATGCGAACTAACAACTCAAAGATCGACGTCGATGCGGGTTTGTTCCTAGAACATTCCCAGAGTCACAGACTAGCACACAATTCCAGTGTGTCCCAGTTGAAACTATTCCAAGCGTGTCATCAAATCAAAAAGAAATCTTGCCAAGACAGAAGAAAGCATTGATAACCAAGCAGCGATCGAAGCTTTTACCTAATTTTTTGTCGTAAACTGGAACAGATTTAAAAACCGGTCCATTGTACCGCCAGTCAACAACCTACAATTGCTGGAGTTTCCTTCGGAAGACCAGCAATCGCTTCTGTGATGAAGGACCTACAGAATCAGCGCCGAAGTCCCGCCACCTAATGCAAGCAATGTCGGGACGGTAACAGAATAAGTGCTCTGCAGTGTCGTCGTCTTTTTCACAGGCGTTGCAGAGGGTTTTGTCGCTCAGGGCTAAACACATTTAGATATTTGTAGTTGTGTCGTGTGCTGCTGGTACGACTGTAAGTCGTTTGCAGACATTTCTATCAAGAGATACCAAGAATGCCGCGGATTTTCTACAGACGATAGGTATCATGTGCCTGGTCTGTCTGCATTCACGAGAGTTACGTCATCTTCTGATGCGCTGCCGAGAGGTACAAATGATGAAAGCGCCAACCAAGGACGAGGCTAATTCCAGTGCAGGTTCAGGTCACGATAATGTTTCCTCTGATCCTTTCTCGCAAGCTCATCGGCGATATCAGTTCCAGCGACCCCATGGTGACCTAGGACCCAGGTAAGTCTTGGCTAATTTTGCCAGTTAGGACTTGCATTCTTGAGCTACCCTGGAAGTGGTTAAAGGTTAGGCAAGGCCTCAATTACAACATGGCTGCATGGTCCAAGCACCTTCTCCAGAATCTTCCAATGGGACGCCTTCCTGATGGAGTGGGATGGAGGGGCAAGACTCGGAAGACGTGATGATGGACACATTCGTGCCACGTGTCCAAGCCATCGAAGCATAGCTTTTCCCATTGAAAGAGAGTCATTGAGTTGATTGCCTATCCCGGCGTATTTGAAATTCTCCAACTGCTTCAAAGGGACTCCACCTAAATGTAGATTGCATTGAACAGACGTTCTGAAATTTACAAAATCCTCTGTGTTGCCCACGTTGACCTTCATACACATGCGGCCACATGCGCGCTGGAGTTCCGTCTGGGAGGATGTGAAAATAATCAAATTATCGCCTCCGCTGCTCCGCAACACCCTCTGCGAAGTCCAACGCCCACGGTGAAAGGCGTTGGCTTAGCCCCGTTAACCTTAACTCTGCTGCTACAGTTTTTTGATTTGCTTCACAATTTGCTTACTTCGTCCGATCCTATTCTTAATGGCACGAGTATGAGGCCACTTTTCACTGTTACACTGCAAATTGCTTCCCGGATATGTTGCATAGAACATTTGTTGATTTTATTACACAACTTAGACTCGAAGCCTAACATGGTCGGCCCGTAACGTGTTGCTTGTTAGGCTATTTCCTGCTGATTCACTTGCAAGTAAAAAAACACAAGAAGCTTTAATGCGCACTTCTCTTCAATCCATCTCACATTTCGTATTAATTTTTCATGAATCCATTTCTGTGCGTACATTTTACAGGAATTTCTCTGGAGGATTTTAGCATGGACCATCAATCATGCCATCCCATCGATTAGGGAGTACAACTGCGAGTGTCAAAAGACGCCAAACAAATATTGATGGATGTGAAATTTTCACTCGTTGCTGGCAATTTTAAAAATATCTAGTGAAATTGACAGTGTTCCAAGAAAAAGAAGGATGCCCTTGAGCTCCCCAAGGACAAGCCAGACGACGTGGTATTAAGCTGCGAGTTAAAGCATGTATTTGATGGAAAATCGAGATCGAGTATTTCGTAGTTTCAGGGAGAGGGAGGGATAAATAGGGGTACACTGTTTTTGTGCTGTTGATCGCTAACAGTACTAAACACATCTAGAAGTACATCTAGAACCAGTGTTACAATAGGGACTCGTTCTTCGACGACCCTGTTTGTTGAACCTTTGGTGTCCATGCGCTCGATGTGGCAGAGCCAGTGTAATCGACGGACGTTAGCCTTCCGGACTACATTCACATCCTTGTACAGCTGGTAGAGTTCACAGTAGTCTTGTTCTCCATTCACCTTCCTTGCAGACGTGACCATACATCCAACGTGGAATTCTTCTTTCGAAATCACACAGAATCAGCTGTGAAGTTTTGCTAATCGTCCAGCTTTCAGCTTCATAAAACTGGACTGGCAAAATAAGAGTCTTGTAGAGTTCTTTAAGGCAGGAGTTTTGACGAACCGAAGTAGCAGCGGTTGCCAAGTGTGGTTCTACTTCGGATATCCACTGTGAGGTCGTTTGTGGAAGAATTTACGTTTGCCCTGAGGTTTACTACCTCGAGGCTTAAGTGATGTGCGGCAGATCGTTTCTTTGTCGACAACATATTTTTTTTCTTGTCCTCTTTTACCATAAGACCGGCTCGTACCGGCTCTTCATCGATTGCCGTAAATGCTTCCACTACGACACGTTAGGACCACGGGACGATGTTGATAGTCCCTCAGTATATCACAACAGCTAGACTTCCTTGTAGAAGATAGTGCCTACCGTGTTAACAGGAGCTGGCCGCACAATCCTCTCTAGTGTCAAATTGAAGTAATCACACAAAAGCGCATCACCTTGCCTAAAACCAGTGCAGGTTTCGAACTGCTCAGAGGCACTCTAGCCAAACTTCAAGGTGCATAGTATATGTGTTAGCGTGGTTCGACACAAACGTATCAATTTCCCCGGGATTCGGCCATCGCTTTGAATAACTCTTTGCAACGAATGCTGTCGTATGCGGCTTTACGATCGATAAAAAGGTGGTGGGTATCGATTTGTTTATTCTTACAAGGTCTATAGGCGATTTGCCGGGCATGAAGCCGCTATGGTACGTACCAATTAGTGCGGAGCAAAACGGCCGCTGACGTTCACACCGTACGATGAATAAGATCTTGCAGGGGACATTAAGCAGGAATATTCCTCGGTAGTTTTTTGTAAATCGAGCTGATATTCCAGTCTTTTCCAATGATGAAGTCGTTAATTTGATCCCAACGCCATATGGTGACTGGACCCGATTTGAAAACCAGATAAAATCATATTACCTTAGCTTTCCCTGTGATACGAACCGGAGACCCCTCTAAGTAAGGCCAGGCACTCAACTTTGCCATGCTATGGGGTAATTAACTTTGGTGTTCTAAAAAAATGCCATATGGTTCGTTGATAGTAGATCTGCTCTTTCAACAAGTTGATGTAGTGATGTGGCATTGTAGGGTTTAGCAACGGTTCCTGAATTCATCCCTTACCGATGGTACTGCTGAGTACCGATGGTACATTGGTGACGGGTAGAGCCAGTTCTGCCAAGCTCTCAAGGACATCCTGCATAGAGTCCAAAGACGCAAGTCAAATTGTAGAACTACTGTATAGAGTTGTACCTAAGACCACTGTCACTCAGTCTACTTAGACTCAGCATGAGCTCATTAAGGACTCTCACAGGAGTTATAACGGGGCACTGTGCAAATGGCACATATGCTCGCAGGATGGGTGCCCCATATAATGAATTCTGCAGAAGCAGCATGGATCACGAGGAGCAAGAAAGCACACATCACCTACTCTGCTCATGGAGCCCTCTGGCTAGTCGTAGGTTCCTACAGCTATGGGCCTACTACTTCAATAACCTTAATGAGCTTAACAGCAACAACTAAATCGCTTCGCAACAAGCACCAACTGGTTCCGACGTAAGAAGTCAATTCGCGTGGTATCACAATGGACATACTCTGACCTAATTGTGACCAACCTCAGCAGTCAGCCATTACAACCTAACCTCACCTAAGACCAACGTCACTAGCGCTGAACGTAATGATGACTCCCGTACTTCTCGTCCAAGTAGATAAGAACAGAACAAGCCATCAACCACTTGTAGAACCATGGCTTCAACCTACAGCTTTGTCAATCACTCCCACCGTTCTCGTTCTAGGTCTAGCCTCGGCCGATTCTCATATGTAAAGACTTAGTCTTCTTGGGTGCAAGACAGTTAAGTCTTGATCTGATCCATTGGTCCTAGGCTTGATAAGTGTGCGCATGTGATTTTTTCAATATAATACTTGAGAAGACCGTGCGAAGCTCAAACGTCAACACCAGAGGCACGATCTTCCAAAAGTCCCTTCAACTGCTTACTTCGGCGGACGACACAGATGATATTGGATGAACACAGTGAGTCGTCAATGAGGCATTTACTAGCATCGAAGCGAAAGCGGCTAGAATGGGTCTTGCTGTCAATGCAAAACAAGGAACATGTTGCAATCACGAAAGAACGCACAACATGAACGTCTCGTAGAGAGCGTTATAATGGATAGCAGAAACTTCGAGATTGTCAAGGACTTCGTCTACTTCGCCTATATTACTTTATACACAGTAAAACTATATACACAGAGACAATAACACCAGCACAGAGAGCAAGCGGAGAATTTCTTTTGCCAATTGCTGCGTTTTTGGGCTCAAGAGGTAATTGAGTAACAGAGCCATCGCTCGAAACACCAAGCTGACTTTATGTAGCAATCTGATCATCCCTGTTCTGCTCTATGACGCGGAGGACGCTGTTGAAAGCGAATGAAGGAAATCTCTGTCGTTTTGAGAGAAAAGTTCTGCCTGCGATCTTTGGTGATGTTGGCATTGATGGCGTCTGGAGGAGAAGACTACCTTTACGGGCTGTACAGCGGCATGCACCTAGTTACGCGTCTTCGGATCCAACGCGTTAGATGGCTAGGATGGAAATCAAAGCTCCGGTCCGAACAGTCTTTTGGGACAACGCAACATAGGCGCACACAAGTGGAGATGAATCTCAACCAACTTGGTGTGTGCAGCGAAAGATCATGCTGTCTGTTGCATACCCAGGTCCACCGCGCACTGTAGCATTTAACAAGGAAGAGAAGAATCTCATTGAAAACTCTGCTTTGGTAATTTTCATTCAAAACAACAGAAAACTGCATAAATCAGCAACAGACTCACTGTACACACACAGCATCGGAATACTTTTTTGTCATTCTTACGTTTGACTGTCGTTCCGCCTTTGAATCTGCCAGTGTTGGAGGCATTTTTTTTTTTTCTCTTCCATCAACACAGCTACACGGTCTTGCTCTAATCGACTGACTCCGATGTGGGCAATTTGTTGGGCGTTGCAGCGCCTAATCAATGGACTGGATCGCACATAGTGTAGCAATCGTTGTCGACAATGGACGCAGTCATCGGACGACCGACAACGACAACGTCAGTCGATATGTGTGCGCCACACTCCTAATGCTTTTGTTTCTTTCTTCGATTTTCTTTTCTATTTTTTTTGTCTTATGTTTTTTGCTTAGTGTAACTGAAGCACACAGCTTTGTAGCGGCAACGACGTCGACTACGCAGACGACGGACGCTACCATCGTGGGGGTGATCGCGCTCGCCTCAACCCAGTCAACTGTGATCGTGCCATTGGTACGGTGCACTCATTACAGATAGCCAAGCGTTCATGGGATTGCGTTGCACTGGGACCGGCCAGGCCAAGAATGTCTGTCGGCAAGCGTATGAAATTAAATTAATACCTGCAATCTCTTGAACGGTCCCCGGCGCTCGCTCTCCGACTGCGGTGGTTCGCTGCGGCGTGTGGAAATTCGGGCATTCGGGTATTTGGGCAGTCGGCCGCTGCTGGGGCATCGGTATCGGACATACCTTGAAATATTTTGTTTATGTGCATTCGTTACAAGTACAAAAAAAAAATAGACAAACGAGAAAAGAAACTAAAAGTGCACGCGCTCCAATGTTTAGTGGTGTACTGGGCTGGCATGCCTGCAGTTGATTTGGAAATGTGAAGGTGGATTGGTCACATCGAGTGTGGGTTGTATTTCGGGCAAAGCTAGTCATTGTGTTTCGGGGGCTGGGTGTGAAGTTTTGCAAAGGTGCGCTCAAATATTTGCCTCCAAAAAGGGGAAATAAAATGCAATACGACCGCGACGTCTCGACCAGACGACCACTGCGCGAGCATTCCGTTGTGATCTGGTTGGGAGGACAACAGGATGTGGCGCTGGTGGCATTGGAAAGTTGTCTCTTTTACGTGATTTCTTTGAGTTCGATTATCTTACTATTGAAAGTTCGCAACATTATCAAGTGAATTGTGCCCAAACAGAGAAGACAGCTTAAAGCAAACAAATCGAGTTTTCTGTTGCAACTTCACCTCAATGAGACACACCCATCAAACAAGTGCACCAACGGACTGGGAAAATTGAAATACTTTTAAATAAAAGCACTTCTCGAAATTTTCCCATCAGCAGTTTCGGCAGTTTGTGGCCACAAACCTCGCAACTGTCTGTTTGGCAACGCTTGCATCGGAACTGTGTGGTTTTATTTGCGGTCACCACAACCCGAATTCCCACATGAAGTGTGTTCACATTCCCATCATCAGGAGAGCATCGCTGTTCCTCGCCTGACATCCCTTATGCATGAGTGTTGATTTATGTAGATATATTTTTGTGGGGAATTTTGGGAATGAGAGGTTTTTAATTTAATTCGAGTTTATTGGTGGAAATATCTGGAACTGTGAGTTAAATTGATTGGAATTGCATATTGATGCACTTAAGCCAAATTAGTTCGCTGTGTTGTCACGTGGGGGTTTCAATTCAGAGAGCGAACGCCCAGCCAGTTATAGAAGGGTTCTTCACTGGTGTCGTTTAGACCATCAAAGAATTAGGAGTCTATGGTGACTGGATTGAAGCAGGTGCAGGATGCTTTCGCTTTCGTGGTTGTCTATACAGCTTCTACGGAAATGATGCATGCCTCCCCTGTAACTGTTCTCACTGCATTACTAATTTCTGATCTATCCAGAGGGATCAGGTTATTTGACATGTTTTGGATCGAGTTGAAGACAGTTTCTTTGAAGTTCGGGAAATGGTGGCTGTTGACCATCTGGAATTTACTTGTTTTACCAGCAGAGGCTTTTAAGCCCTAGCTCTAAGATAGTTAGTGGTACCTATAGCATATCACTTCATGCGGATAGTCTGATAACGTATTAATCGAATATAACAACCTTGCAGTTCCGCGGAATGCCAATAGCACAGAAGAATATTGTACTGTTCGGATATCTCGTCGATAGATGCAGTCTTAAGTTTAGTCTTAAGTTGGTTCCATCGGCATTGTCACAATCGTCATTTAGTCATTTACCGAGCCGCATGATCCATTAAAGTGGGTAAAGCTTGCACAAAAGATCTCCAGGCCACTTGATCCTCCGTCATCAACTCTTTCTCATCAGTACTTATTCCCAGGCGCAACTAAACGAGTTTTTGGACTTGATCCACCCACCTTGTCCTGGGGGTCGCCTTCCTGATGGACTCGCATTTAAGGTAGACGGTAGACGTGATGATGGAGAGATACGTGCCACGTGTCCAAGCCATCGAAGCATATCTCTTTCTGTTAGAGTACTCCCGTTTTTCTTACCATATCCCGGTGAGAAACTTCCACAACAGCACTAAGAAATCGCATCTCTCATCTCGATCATTACCCAAATTTGATGACTATAGGTGAGAGTTTGGTGGTGGCCCGTCGCGTTGTGGGTATGTGAGTCGACCACAACCTCGACGTCGCAGGTTCGATTCCTGCTCTGTGCGACGAAAACAATTTTCACGACCCCACCTCTTTCGATTCACTGACAATGCTCAAAGAGTATTTACTGTCCAGAAAAGGCTTCTCAAACAACGCCGTTCAGATTCGGCATAAAACTGTAGGTCCCTTCAACTCGTGAGAGAACAATAACACGCACAACACGAGTGGTTGCTGAGAAGCTATGCCCTGGCCTCGTACGGGCTGTAGCGCCACCCATATCATTATGCTGAATTGAAAATCGTTAAATTAGCTACGACACCAACAGCTTGGCCAATCGTACAGTAAAGCTCAGCATTGCTCCTCCCATCACTCATGGAAAGACCCCGAGGTACTACTTGCTTCAATGGGACTCCACCTACATGTACATTGCATTGAACAGCCGTTCTGGAAACCTCTGATTTGTCCACGTTGGCCTTCATTCCAGCATCTGCTTATACGGCCACATACCCATCAAGTGAGCGCTGGAGTTAAGCTTGGGAGCACGTGAGAATAACCAAATCATCGTCAATGTGAAACACACCTCACCGTGGTTGCGCTGCAACATCCAATCAATATATACATGTAATGAAAATCGGAGGTGACATAATGCACTCATGGAAAGACCCCGAGGTACTACTTGCTTCAATGGGACTCCACCTACATGTACATTGCATTGAACAGCCGTTCTGGAAACCTCTGATTTGTCCACGTTGGCCTTCATTCCAGCATCTGCTTATACGGCCACATACCCATCAAGTGAGCGCTGGAGTTAAGCTTGGGAGCACGTGAGAATAACCAAATCATCGTCAATGTGAAACACACCTCACCGTGGTTGCGCTGCAACATCCAATCAATATATACATGTAATGAAAATCGGAGGTGACATTGGCGACGTCCAACGCCCACGGTGAAATGTGCTGTTGTAGCCCCGTAACTCAGCTGCTGAAGTTTTTGTATACCGACTGAATGACCCTCAAAAGATGATAATCCAACTCACACTTTGCGGAACACTGCAGACCTTGTCTCAAAGCACGCAATCGTATGCCTTCTCTAAATCTTCAGATTGGTCAGGTAACCTCCCAATCCTTGTCGAGTTCCTCTCTTAGAGGGACGAGCTGGTCGGTTGTTCTTCACTGAAGGCCGCACTGTTCGTCTCCCAGCATGGAGCCAACCACAGCTCTAGAGCGCATCTAACACCTTATAGTCACCGGAGAGACTCAAGAGTGATAGGCCCCCGTAGCTGAAGCAGTCTCTTTTTTGAAAATAGGAACAATCACCCCAGTTTGACAATTGCGAGGTGCCTCGCCACGCTCCAATCCCAGCTTACTGACACGAGACAACCATTCCCTCTTCACCCATTTCCTTAAGCATTTCTGGCCGCGTTTCGTGCACACCGGCGGGATGACAAATGTCTACTTATCCACGTACATAATCGTCAAAACTTGTACTATTAAATTTAATAGAATTGAATTGAACTGTCCCTTTGAAGAAAAAAATCCTGAGTACAGTCTTTGGTCCTGAGGACCCTATTCGACCACGAACTATGTTGACAAAGGAGTCTTACTGTCAACAACTTGCAGCGATGATGCAAGGTCTTGTCCTTCACCTCGAATACCAAATATTCTGTGCATGGCGGTTAATAACGTTCATTCGTACCTCATCACTTCGCATGGGAAAATCCGTTGATGACGAGAAAAAAACTACACGTCTTGCCGCGGAGTAAGCTAATGTATCACACCTAAGATGGATGATGTTGGAGTTGATTGATGACTTTGTATCGCTGTCCTTTTGTCAACGTTTTACAAAGCAAATATTTACCACAACTGAATAATTTGTCTCCCACAACTTTCTACCCTTAAATCGGACGACCGCGGCGAACTGATATGATATACATATTCGGCATGCAATGACGCTTCAAGGATTTTTAAGAAACCTACCTGCCAATTTATCGTAAGTGACATTTAAGGATGCAGTTCTGCGCTTGAGATTCCCCCATTGAACATGTTTAGTAAGAAAACAGCAACGAACAACGCGGTTGAAGTCCATGCGTTGCCCTCAATGGTGTGATTACACCTATGGACACGCCAAGATCCTACACGAACAAAATCTCACCTCAATTCGTTCACCACAACACATCGCAGAGAACAACTTCGAGACCTTGATTGCGGACAGAGTTCCCTGATACGCAAGCATTGGCAATGCCGCACACAGATGGATCCAAGATTCAATATGAAGGGGGCGTTTCCGTGGAGTGCCTCAACCTAGATCTATGCTCACAGGGCAAAGTTCAAAGTAGATCGCTTTCAACTTGGCGGGATGCCAGCAACGATCCCCGTCAATGCATGGATCAAGTTGAAATGCAGCCTCGTAGTGACCCCTCCTTGATAGCCCTCACAACACCCGCTATGAAGTGAACTAATGCATGCAATGCTTCCCATGTGATTGTGCGGAGGGCTACCATCCCGGCCAACAAAAAAAATCTATTTAAACGAAAGAGCTTGCTAAGGCTTGGACTCTTAGGTCGCCGGTCTGACAAGTAAGCAAGTCTAAGCCTGGAATAAATACGTTCGTCTTCCCAATTTCACAGCGTCTTCCATGCGGAAGTAATGGTGATTAGCGAATCCCTGTCGTGGCTTATTTGCAGCGTTATACCCGGTCGGGATATCTGTACCTTAACTGATTGCCAGGCGGCAACTAAGTCCCTAGTGACGCTCTCTATAAAAATAACAATCGACTGCCGTGCAACCATGTACCTGGATTGTTCACCAGGCCATGGACACATCCTGGATAGCTGCAAAGCTAATGAGCTCATTGAATACGCCACCAGATGAAATGTTTTGTAAAATACGATACAATTCAATAACCTCTACGTTCAGAAAAGAAAATTTGGCTCCGTCTTGAAACTGGCTGGCTGTCATAATAGCCTCTCCTTGAATAACCTCTCGGGCGGTACAAAGAACCTGCTTTGGCCTTACTGCATAAATTGCCACTTCTTGCCTAAGTAACTACCTAGGGAGTATGCGCTTGCTTTGTCTACATCCTGGAGAGCTATTCCACCTCCAGCTGTGCGGTTGGAGGGACTCAACTATCGATAGAAGCCCTAAAGAAGGACACGAGTTGGCCCAATCCGGTTTCGGGTACCTCCATTTGTCAGTTTAACGCCGATGTCATATTGCGTGATGCCATGGTACCCAGAAATAACTGTCGATCAAACTCAGACAAGACTTGCATTCCCCAACTATCCTCGAAGTGGTCAAAGGGTTGAGTGAGGCTTGACACAGGTACTCCACAGTATAGTTCGTGACCTCATGACCATCAGGATCTTATGCAAACCTGTTAGATGTGAGCTTGTCAAACCGACGCAAACTTTCCTAACGGGGTGGGCTGATGGTGTCGTCCTCCACGGAGGCGATAGTGCCATGCCCTGCCTTAAGCTTGGTGCAATCCGGAATATGCTACCACATTCCTTTCCCTGCTCAGATTCTGGGTAGACCCCTTTTACTTCGACTTTGTATAAGAGTCGCAGCTGGAGTGCTGGCGTCTATACTAGAGATGTGTCAACCCGAGTTACCTCTAAACCAAGCTAAATTTATGTCAAACCGAGTTGAAGACTAAAACGAAACGAATGGAAATGGACATCACATCTTCCAACCAATCGACACGGTGTGAACACACAACTCTGTTGACTCGGTTTATCGACTCGGGTTGACCATCTATAATTGAACATCATAACTGCAAGCTTTTTAACTCGGCGTGATGTTCCGAATTGTACTTCGTCACATTCTATACCCAGTCCGACTTCGATGTCGGTTCTGTTTCTCGGATCAACTCGAGTTAAGGAAGTCGGCACATCTCTAGTCCTACCTAGCTCATCTTCCAATGCTGTACGCAAGGTCATCGAAGCTCGAAGACAACTTCTTTTTAATCGCTAAATGGCCTTGAGAGTGCAACCATGCTGGGGGAGAGGATTCAGAAGCATAGAATCAGGCGTACTTGGGAATGCCCCTTACGCATTCGAGGCACACTATTCTTTGCAGTTTAGTGAAAGCTGGAGTTACGTATTTACGCAAAAGCTTATTCATACAAGAGGCCTTATCATAGCCGTGTGATTTAGAGATCCAAGGAGATCCGTTGGGTGATAGACAACAGATTTGGCCGAAAATTCCCTGGAACTATGAGAAAGTTGGCTGTGCCTTTGTAGTTTTTGAAATTTTCTACACAAGATTACACCTAAGTATTTGGCTTCATCAAAAATGCGTATGGTGACACCGGTTCTGGATGAGTCAGGCCAATCAATCCACAGCGATTTAAAGAGGATTAACTGAAACCTCATTCCTAGTACACTCGTCATCAATCACGTCTAGAACTGCTTCGACTTTTAAACACACAATCGCGAGGCACAGTGATTTCGCCGTACCTTCAGAGGTGACCTGCAGACGCACAAGCTTAGGCATATCCAGAGCCTTTCTGAACAGACCTTATCAAAATCTTAGCAAATATTACAGACGTCCCAGAACAAAGAAGTGCCCTTAAAAACCCCTTCCATTATCATCAACTCAGCCGGGTTGCAAGTGACCAACCCACTCAAAACTCAGCGTTCCCTCGCGCGTCAATTGACGACCAACTCAGTGTACATATGTACGTCAATGTCTAGGTCAATTTATTGCAAGTTCATTACTAAGTAACGACAGTGATTAATAAAAGCCAGTCGCTTGGTAATTAACTCGGAATTTATCACCTAATTGGTAATCATATTCTATTAGCTTTGCAACTGCTGCGCTTACAAGCGCAAGTGCTACTCCAAGACACCACTTCAAGTGTTTCCTTTTGTTAGTCGCATTTGGGCAATGAGAGGAGGGGACGAAAAGTGATTGTTGGCTGCGCCACCGGATCGAAAAAGAAATGTTAGTTCTTGTGGGAATTCTGTTGCTCTCGATCTTATCGCGGAACCAACTCCGTTCTAGGGAATCCCAAAGTGGTTTTTTTAATTGCAACCACTTGATTTGGGCGTTAATTTGCTAGCGATTACTAGTAAATTCCATCATAATGCAGTCATCTCAAGGTGGTAAGTACACGTAAGAAAACATAAACACACATGTACGACAGCTGTGACAGTCCAAGATCTGGGCTGTGTTACTGAACCCACTCAATCACGCCGAAATAATCCTTTCCTATTCCCACAATCGACTTATTTTGCAACACAACATAAAGGGTGTCTCATCTTGTTAGCACATGCTGCGTTCCCAAGGAAAAAAAAATCCGGTTCCGATTCTGAAATCAGATTTGCCTATGGACAGGACAAACAAGCATATTCCACTCACATCTTTAAGATTAAATAGTTCCTAACGATAGCCGGGATAGCCTGTAACAACTAGTTCATGTTTCACTGACGACGGGCGGACGTAACACGAGCCGCCCCCCTTCCTTTCAGGTCATATAATCTGGGTCACTAATGGACTTTTTTTTTTGTTCACTTCACGCTACCGAGGGCACAGTGTACTCTGCGTTCGTCGTTCGTGACAGCGTCCTGGTCAGTGTCGCTGATAGTCCCTAAAAATACTTTTATCCAGTGTCCGTGTTACAAAGGCAGTGGAGGAGGAGAATTAGATATGCTTGCATATACTCACATGTCCAACGGAGCACTGCTTTAAGGTGTCACTTATGATAGAAGGCAGCTGATGTCTGTAAGTGGAAATTAGAAGCAATTTGATAAGGACTATGATTGGATGATGGGACGATGTAATGGCGATGGATTTTGTAGACCCCTCAGATGATGTTCTTTTATTAACATAAGAGCTAAAGCAAATTTACCATGAAAGAATCGTAGTTTGCCTTGTGTTTGCACGGGCGATACTTTTGGAGTTGTCACTTCGGGGATTTGGCAAACAGACAACATCAGTCAATCATAATGAACCCTGCACGAAACGGAGTGGAAAATGTAGGCACATAGGCATTTGTTGGCATGTACGGATGCTTGCAGCTACCTTCATTAAGAAGACTTTCAAGTAATTTTAATTTGAAGCATTTTCTTGGTGCGCTACTATTTCTTCCTCCTCGTCATACTATCAGTTTCTACGTTCGCTTCTTGCACATGTCTCCTATTTACCTAAAGGAGAGTCTTGTCACTTTCTTGGATTACTCGGTGGACATAGAGGCCGAACTGATGGATTCCATTTCATTCTCTCCTGACTCATTTACAGTGACACGAGTTCCCTCAAAAAGCCAGTTCTCTCCCACCTGCTTGAAATGCACAATCTTCGGTGTTGTCTTCTTCTTCGTGTTTGGCTGGCGCTACAGTCCCTTGTGGACCTGATTCTTAGCCAACGTGCCTCCCCATCTAGGCCGGTCTTGTGCTAGATGCTTCTTGGGTCTTGTACTTAGTCTTTAAATATCCTCCAAATACCTTGGTGGCTTTCGGCTTCATGTCAACCCTCCATACCCATGGATCGGGCTCTGCTCAGGGTGATAATTTGAGTTGAATGGAAGATATTGGGAAGTGGCTATGTAGTCACTTAGCACTTTGTGCCCACTTGCATGTCTAGAACTGGGGGTGACTTTCATTTTCCGGCCCCTCCTGAGATTGAACATTTCACTTACAAATAAAAAAGACTAGACCAGACTCAGTCAAGATTCTATTGAGCGTCTAACGGCCTATTCGACAGAAAACTCTGGTTATTGGAACACGAATTGTGCTGTTTGTACATCGACATGAGCCCAGCCAACGTCTACGAATCCTACGAGTAAGATTCCTTGTGCTCTTCGATTTTGGACTTCTTTTTCAACATCTTTCTAACAGGGGATCCACCAACTTGGTGAAGGAAACTGGTAGGGTTGAGCAAAAATCGTCACAAACATGTGATGTGTCAATTCGCCACTGTGACTAAAAGAATACAACCTATTGAGTGACAAATTGTAACGTCACAGGTTTTTGCCACCTCCCATCAAAATGTGTATTCTTCAGTGCAAGTGAGGTGATATAAATCCGTACTCATTCTCAAGGTTGCTGTGTGCATTTTTGCGAGGGAACCTTGAACTACTTATGACCAGATTCCCTTATGCTGTCGCAAAGTCTGTGAGTTTTCCAGAGCCTACGAAGAGCTAATGGAGAGACTCACCAGTATACCTACGCCAAGTACAAACGCCAACAACATGTGGTTGCATTACCGCTCGGCCATCAAAGAGGTAGCGGAAAGTACCTTAGGCTACCTACCACCTCCGACAAGAAACCCGTGGTATGATGGCGAGTGTGAGCAGAAAAAACTTGCAACAGACGAGGCATAACAAAAAGCGCTGCAACGGACACAGAGAGCAGCGCAAGAGGAGTACCTCCCAGCTCAGGACAAGTCTAGGGACAAACAGAAAATACGGGCCTTCTACAAAAAAAGCCATAAGGCTAGCCACAGGCTTTAGGAAAGGCACCCAGGCTCTCCGAAATTGCGAAGGTAATCTATTTACAGATCCACAGGGAATAGTGGATGTGTTTAAGCAGCACTCCCAACAGCTGCTTAGTGGGCCTGACCAGGAGAGAGTGATAGGGAACCAGGAAGTCCCAACTCCAGTCGACGAAGTAGTCCCCCACCTAGCTTTGAAGAAGTCGGAACAGCCACTAAAAGGCTGAAGAACAACAAGGCCGCAGGCTCAGAGGGCTTACCATCGGAGCTTTTCAAAGCTGGGTGCAATGTAATGGTAGGGAGAATGCACCAGATCCAAATTTGGGAATATAAAAGCATGCTCTACGACTGGCATATCAGCTCCATATGCCATATCCACAAAAAAGGCGATCCTACCTCCTGCAAGAATTATAGAGGTATACCCCTGCTCAATGGCGCCTATCCAGCGTACTGTGTGAGCGTCTAAAGCCGTGCACCGCACTAATCGGCACATACCAGCGCGGCTTCCGGGCCGGCAAATCGACTATAGACCAAATATTCACACTAAGGCAGATCCTGGAGAAGACCAGCGAGTTTCAAATCGATACCCACTACCTTCTCATCGATTTCAAAGCCGCATACCACTGCATTCATCGCAAGGAGTTATTCAAAGCGATGGCCGCGGAGTTATTCGGAAGGCACCATCTTCTACAAGTCGGTCCAGTTGTTGGGATACGCTGATGACGTATAGATAATCGCTCGTTCCCAACGCGCCGTAGTGGAAGCTTTCACGGCAATTGAGGAGCAGGCAAAATGAACTGGTCTAAAGGTCAACGGGGACAAGACAAAAATATGCTGTCGAGAAAAAAACGATCCGCCGCACATCACCTAGGCCAAAACGTTACAATCGACAGCTAAAATTTCGAGGTAGTAAAGGAGTTGCTCCATCTCGAGGCAAACTTATAACTCCACGAATGACATCGTAGTGGAGAGCCGACGTCGAATCGCCCTTGGCAACTGATGCTACTTCGGTTTGTCAAAACAACTGGGCTCGAAAATCCTGACTCGATGGTCCAAGGCCATGCTCTACAAATCTCTTATTCTGCCAGTCCTACTTTATGGAGCCGAAAGCTGGACACTAAGCAAGACTGCAGAGTAGATTATTGGAGCCCTCGAAAGAAAACTTCTGCGTCCAATATATAGTCCCGTCTACGAGGAAGGCGAATGGAGGAGAAGACGCAATCGTGAACTCTACGATCTGTACAAGGATGTGGATGTAGTCCGAAAGGCAAAACTCCGTCGACTACACTGGCTCGGCCACTTCGAGCGTATGGACAACAACGCTCCAGCAAAGATGGTCTTCGAACCCGAGCCTCTTGGTTCGAGAAGGGGTGGAAGACCGAACCTCCGGTACAGAGACCAAGTCATCGCTGATGCTTGGCCTTGATGACTGGAAGCAGCGTGCCATCACCAAACTCGTTCGTCTGCCTGAAAAATCAATAAAAGTAAAGATACAAGGCCGATATAAGTCAGTGTGTCATATGTGAGTGGATATCTATTTCAGGACATCGGTCCTTCTTACCTCGATGGATCATCATCATCGTCATCACATTCAGTCAAGTTGGCTTTCTAAACTGTCCACTGCCACTGTGAGAGGAGAACATGTTCAGCTCTTAACAACGGTTATGCGTGAAATTTTTGTGGCCCCTTATCAAAGGTACATAATCAGTACGAATTCATGGCAAAATCGCACCCTTTCACTCACTAAGTGGAGAAACCCTCAATTTCCATCCAGTTAATGACAGACAGGTCTTGCTGTTGTACAGCCCCTTTATCACGCCCAGTTCCGCCGAGTGCCCGTCTAAATGAGGATTTTACAATCCTCACAACTTTCGAAAACGACTTCAAGTGGCGTTGACAAATTTAACAACAAGGATAATATTTTCCTCAACGACACTCCCAGAATGGACGGGCAATTGCTCAGCCTTTGTTAACACATTTATAGCCGCCACCCCCTTGGACAAAGAGATAGTTATCTTCAAATCAGTCCTTCAGACAGGCAATAAAACGCCAAACTCAGTGCTTGATTCCACAGCCTGACCCACGTATACTCCACAGCTTGGCATACACTCAAGTCTTTATCACCGCACCGCACAAGTTTACATAAAATCTGAAAATTATGTTCGCTGTACATACAAATCTCGAATTTGTCACTCGTCGTCGTGTCACTTGTTTGCATACACACCGCAATCGGATGTCTGACTGGTCGTATCTTGGGATCCAATGAATAAATTATCACACCCGCCGCAATGGATATCAATTAAATTTACGACAACTCCGTGTGGTGCTCGTAAACTATCGCCGACCCCATATCCACACCCACTTGGCAGAAGCGAATTCCATTCGCACAGCAACTCTGGCGACCTTAAAACGGATTTAAGTCAAATTCAATTAATCGCCCCCCAATCGCCGACCATCGACCACCGACAGATGCCGAGACCTCTGAGACTCTTGTTGACACTTGTACCAATCCGCAGTCAAACGCTCCAACATGTTTCAATTAGCATTCGCACAGCGCCAACGGTGGTGACAGCTGCGAATCCAGTTGTGAGGCGTTTCAGCCGCACCGCGCCGCGCCGCCGCTAACATATGTTCCGAACTAATGACCCATTAGAGGTTAATAATCGGCTTGTGTGCCCTCTCGAGCACGCCCCCCAGTCACCGCAAGGCGACCGGTCGACGCGATATCGGTACAGGATCTCAAGTTTCTTAATTACACTCTAATTGATTGAAATGATTGGAAATTATGATTGAAAATATTTGCAAAATTGACTGCTATTAGAGCGGCGATGTTTGCCTTGCTGCCTGGCGAACGGGGCCGAGTCGGTGGGGTCGATGAGTTCGCTTGAGCGGACCCTCTGCGTTTGATTGCGACTATTTACAGATTCAGAGTGAGTGTGACTTTCATCTCACGTCGTCCCTTGTTGGGGCGTTTATTTATAGTCCCACTTATCGATTTTCAAAATGAATTCCATTTTTGTGATGAGAGGCGCAAAGCCCGTAAACTCGGTCACCCAGCCCCAGTGAGTGAAGCGGGCTGGTGGGAAACGCTGCTCCTCTGAATCAGTAATGATAGGGAGTGGATCTCTGTCAGCATCGTAAATTATAGGAGTGTACGCACACACACACACACACACACACACACACACACACACACACACACATTTCATCTTGTTAAGAGTGCAACATGAAAGAGGCATTTCCACTGGGGGATAATAGTCCGGATCCATATGGCTAATGAATACGGTGTACGAGTACACATCCCGGTTCATTAGGTTCTGTGGAACGTTCTGTGGAAATGTGCTATGCTTTTATTGCCTCATGCATGCAAGGGTACGCTGAGGAAGATTCTTTGTCCCCCTCCGTCCGTCTATCTATTTTTTTATTCACTCACAAAGGACTGAGGAAATTGTTATCGACTCAACGTGGTGCTGCGAAACAGATTGCAGGAGGTGCGCAATTTGATTGGATGGTGTTTAATTAAAATTGCATTCTAATCGAATCGACCCGAGGGATGTGCAGCAGGTCTTACGTGGTCGGAGAGTAAAGTAGATTTTTCTAATGAGTTACTAATGAGTTACTCGGCGTTCACGTGCCCACAGGGAACTGGGGTGCTATATGGGACTTTTCCCTTTGCCATGTCGTGTGCTTGGTCACGAGTTGCTGACAACAGTTCGTTCTGTTTAACCAAAGAAATTGAAAGGAAGTCATTGAATGACGAGGTTTAGAGGGGAAAAGTTTGCACAGACTAGATTGGCCTTCATTCTCCTTTGACGAAATTTGCTGACTGCCAATTAGAACGGCGCCTGATTGAGAATGTGTAATTGCAGGAATGACAGTTTAATCAAAGGGTGAAACAATTATCCAAGTTTGTCAAGAGCCTGTCGGGACGAGTTGGTAGCAGAGTCGCAGTCGGTACTGAGAATCTGGTAAGATCACTTCTGTAGACAGTTCAACGATGATGAGGAGGAAAATACTGCTGTCAGGCAGAACGTTCGACTGAATTTAGACGATGGTAGACGAGAATTCCGTCGACTAGACTTAGACGAGGTCAGGAAAGAAGATGTCTAGATTGAAGCAACAATCTAGACAGACGGTCTGACCACTAAAATCTTGAGAGGATCTTTTTAGGGCGCATGCACCAGCTCATCTGTAAGATATGATCGGAGGCCCACCAGGAGATTTTCTGTATCGCTTGGCAGTCCACAAGAAATGAGACCTCTTTGACTACAGCGTAAGTCTCCTTAACATCGCGGGTCGTATTTTTTCATCGTAACGATGGTGGCTTCAGGCATTGAGAGTACACCATCGATCAAATCTTAACATTACGTCGGATCCTCGAAAAAACCCAAGAAATGCAGATCGACATCCACCACCTATTTGTCGCATATGACAGCGTGCAGAGAGACTATCTAGACGATGGCATGCTAGTTTTGACATTCCTGACAAATTCGTAAGGTTGTGCAGGATGACGATGGAGAGCTCTCTCTGCTCCATCAAGGTCGGTAACGCACTCACCGAAACCTTCACTGCCAAAATAGGTATTGAGCAAGAAGACTCGCTGTGATGTCATTTCTTTCATATGTTACTTGAGAAGATCATCTGTTCTGAGATCAAAAGCAGAATAGCTTGAGAACCACTGTTTCTTTGAGCTCAAGATGCGTCTGTGTAATGGAGTACTATTTCGAGGGAGCAAGTTGACTCTATATAACATGCTGATCATCCTAGTCGTATTATACAACGCGGAGACATGGACAATCTCAAGAGCAAATGAAGGAATGTTTGGTAGTTTCGAGAGAAAAGTTCTGCGTGCGATCTTTGGCTCTGGACGGGGAAAATCGAACTGCACGGAATGTGGAGCGACATGGGCCAAGATAGGCGTCTATGGATCCAATGCATGCATCCAATGTAGAGCGTGGACCTGACCTTTGTCTTAACCAACAAGCGTCGTCCTTAAGTTGACTTCTTCTTTTCGCACGCATAGTGGGTTGAGAGCCCTGTCCACTTGCATGGCCCACCTGAGTCGCGGTCTGCCGCTCCTGTCCATAGGGCGGACTTAAAGATTTTATATGAGCCGAAGCAAAGCTTTCGATTCGCTCTGCACGAGCTTCCCTCTACATGTCCCGGCTATCTCAGTCATTAGACCTATCAGCTCCTTGCTTGTCGGTGTCCCTTATAAGCGTATACAGTTCATCATTATATGCATGGAGACGTGGCCGAACATTAATTTTAAAACAGCCTATAGTAACATCCGCTTTCGAAAAAGCTAATGTCTCTTCGCACTATACCACGCCTTTAATATTAAGGTCATATAAAGGGTCACTTGTCCTTTTCGAGTGAGGGTGTTATTAATAAATTGCTTTTTTAGCCCAAAGAAGCACCGATTTGCAACAGCCTAACAGCCTTCATTTGATTTCAACATTCCTGTCTCACTTAATAGGAAGACATAGTTTTTGGGTACCTCTAAGCCCCATCTGGAGGTGACGTTTTGTTGAGTTGTCGTGTCCATTCTTGTCGACAGCATATTCTTAGTCTTGCCTTCATTTACTTTTAAACTCATCTTTAATGTCTCCGTACTCACCAAAGCACCATTGATGTCTAATTTGTTGGTTTTTGTGTTCGAGCTTTAAACAATCCTTTAAAAACGATGCTCATGAAAATGTCCTCTGTATGGTTGCAAAAGGCACCTTGTGGTTCGAGAAGGCGATCAAGACAGGTTTGATTTTTGTTTGAGACAATTTGTTGACTTGCTGTAAACCTACTTTTGAAACTCACTGAATGGTACACACAGCGTAGTGAGGAATATGAGGCCATTTATTAAAAAGCGTGAAAGGGTTCTCCCACTACCTGGGTGCGATATGCACTCGTTGTGCGATTTGAAGTCATACTTCGTGAACTAAGGGAACAGCGGAGATTTGAGGATTTTTCCATTTGAAAAACGGAGGGTCAACCTTGGTGGGTGTATAAAATAAACGGATGCTGGCAAAACATAGGCTACAGTCTTTAGCGGATGGCAACTGACTGAAATGAGCATTGTCAGGAAAGTGTCGCCTCTCTAGTTTATAAAGGCCTAGGTTCAAGCAAAGACAGGGATCAAGTCAACGCGGATGCAACAATGCTGGTCAGACTCACACCCTCCACTGAACTCAGGTCCGATAAGAGTATCATGTATTGCGTTCAAATCTTTCTTTTTCCTCACTCACATAACGTAGAAGACCGCTGTCCATGTTCTCTACCCAAACAAAGGTTGAATTATCCGTCACAACAATCTGCCACTTTGAAGTACAAAACTAATTTGAATCACTCCGATCATCCGCCACCTTCTCATTCAACCCTGCTTAGTGACATCGAAACCATTGTTAACTCAGAGCGATTAGATTGTTCCATTTGTCAATGTGATACCATGGAATTAGCACCCCATCGGGAGATCATTTAAGCTGCGAGCTCAAAGGACACAATAATCTTCGCCCGATAACTTTCATTAAACACAAGTGAACCTGTCAAAGTACACCCTCTAGGGCAGTTAATTATGCAAAGTGTGTCCCCAATGAGTGCGAATAGGGCCACTGAGCAGGCCAATCGCTTGTGTTGATAATCCCTTGATACCATTCAGTAATTACCACTGAATTCCACAATTTGCAATTAATTAACTACTCCGTGTAGCTCGCATCCCGATTTAAATTGATTAAACGTTTGTGAATCCAATTAGCCGGGCCGAGTGTAAGGATGGATCTCGCGATTGTGTCTCCGATTTCGGGGCGCTCGTTGGTTGCAATTGAAATTGTTTCACTAGCAATTATCGATTTGTCTCGAAAATAAGTCACTAGTGGTTAGGTGGTTGATTGTTAGACACAGACAGATGTTAACGGAATTGGCAAATGAGATATACGTATTTCGAACCATCATCCTGGTCTGATCCGAGTTGGGACGTCGGGTGGAATTGAAGATGGCTGTGGGGAAATCGTGATACCACTGTGATCAGGTCAAAGGCATGGGTACACAATCAGAATTCGATTTGTCTGAGTAATACGAATGTCTACCATGTCTGTCCCACAAGCAACCACTTTGTTGATGAACCTTGTCTACTTTCGTAGAATTAATTTTCTATTCTTAGAATGTAGGAGTTTTAATAAGATCGAGTCATATATATAAAAATACATTCTCTAAGGTGTCACCCTTTATCCACCACGTACACACACATAATCATGTTATTGTTTTCAATTGTTTTAATGCACAAGATCGTATGACGTACAGTTATGTTAAGTTAACATTAATATAAGATCACGCTATGTACACTCGTTGTTATGCTAAGTATGCTAAGCATTGTCATCAGTTAGTTGCAATAAAGCGATCGTCCGATAAACACTTGTTGCGTGTCTTTTTTCTGGGTGGCAGACCTTACAAGAAGGAGGTATCTGTTGTTGTTATCTAAACAGTCACCGTAACAAAACTCTTTCTTGTTGCAGATTGATAGGGTTGCCTTGGTTTTCGTCAAGTTTCAGCGAGTTCCAAGAAACACTCAAATTACGGTCCTATCTACCAACCAAAATTTTTGTATTTTTTATTACGAAGATTTTGTGGTAGCAGCCCTCAATATCCCACGGAGGTTGACCAAAACAATAACAATCGGAATCCAAGAGAAATGCAAGATCATGCGCACATAAATTAAGTTGCAGCTTAAGGAGTGCCTCATTTTCGACGTATTTCATGACCACGTCTTCAGAACTGGGTCCTTTTGAGATTTTTTTTTTTTGAGATCCCAAGGCTCTTGCACACATGATGCCACGCCCTGTCCTGTCACTACATAAGGGTCTTCTATTAAGTTTTTTTTTTTCTCTTTTTTTGACATTCCCAAGGACATCAAGCATCGGCCTACACGATTTCTATCAGTGTAGGGATATCAGTCACTGCATAGGCCGCCACAACACCACCCTAACCCGAGAGGACCAACAGGCACATCTAGATGGAATGGAATGTTTAATAGGAAGTGATATTGATTTCAACGATTTCGAATGCATTCGACAGCGTAAGCCCGTCCATATTATGACACAAATTGTCCACCCAATTCAACATATGTGGTCCTACTAATAAATTAATATTTTTGTGCTTTACTAACCATGCTTAAGTTGTTTTATATAACTCAAAGTTAATTCCGCAATGGAGTACCTCAAGTTTTTGTTCTCTGTTCGTTATTTTTTTCAATGTTCATTAATGATCTTCCTAGAGCGCTGTCTTATTGCAATTTCCAAATATATGCAGATGGTATTCAAATCCACCTTAGTTTTCCCCTTGGTATGGTTGAAGATTCAGTTGCTAAATCAAACGAGGATGTGTGCTCGGTTATGATGTGGGCTGAAGAAAATTCTCTCAAGCTCAATCCTGACAAAACCAAAGTCCAGAAGTTCTTTCAACCTTCTCCCCATAAAATTAGTTCGTATATTCTCGAATATGTAACCTGTGTTAAAAATCGTGGTATAATGTATAATAGTGAACTAACATGGACGGATCATATCGACAGCATATGGTAGTGTCCAAGGTTTTTGCGTCCCTTAGGGGTCTGTCAATTAGCAAATTTATAATAATAATAATATAATATATAATAATATGCGTGGCGCTACAGCCCGTAGGGGGCCATGGCCTAGCTTCTTAGCAACCACTCGTGTTGTGCGTGCTACTGTTCTCTCACGAGTGGAAGGGACCTAATGCCGAATCCGAACGGCTTTGTTTGAGAAGCTTTTTCTAGACATTAAATACTCTTTGAGCATTGTCAGTAACTCGAAAGAGGTGGGGCCGTGAAAATTCTTTCTGTTGCTCAGAGCTGGATTCGAACCTACGATTAGCAAATTTATACTCCTATTAATGTCAAGCTAAAACTTTCCAAATCACTTATAGTGCCTCTATTAACGAAAGGGTGCTAGTTGTTCGCTAACTGTGATAAAAGCTCTATACAAAAACAATCAACGCGACTGCACGGTATGTTTTCAGCCTTCAAAGATTTGAGAATGTCTCGGTACAAGGCCGCATTCTCCTAGGATGTGAATTAGACGCATTTTTAAAATACAGGTCATGCATACAACTCTTTAAAATATTTCATTGAAAACCGCCGGACTACCTCTATGAGAAACTAACCTTTAGTCGATCGAGTCGTAATATTATGTTGAAACCTTTTGTCCATACATGTTTAATGTCCTGTAGCCATTTCGAATACACATAAATTTAGATCAGCTTGTTGTTTAAAAGCTATAGGAAAGTTTTTCAAAAAAAAAAATACATAAAATTCAGAAAAATATATGAAATCTTTATTTGAGTCGATAGTACGGTCCATATAACTTAATGTTTGAAGATTATTTCATGCATAGGTTGACGTTGACTGCACCTCAAATGGTCCATCCGCTTGGTCAAACAACTCCTTCCATCATTCCGCCCGTGTCTCACGAGTAAATGCCTCAATGCTGTCTTTCAATGCGTCAATTGAAGCGGGCTTTTCTATATAGACATGAGCTTTAACATAGCCCCACAAAAAAAGGCGTTAAATCGCACGATCTAGGCGGCCAATTGACTGGTTCCGAACGTGAAATAAAATGTTCATCGAACTCGTCTTTCAATAAGTCCATCGTTGCGCGTGCTGTGTGGCATGTGGCACCGTCTTGTTGAAACCACATATCATGCAAGTCAAGCTCTTGCATTTTGGGCAAATAAAGTTGGATATCATCTCACGGTAGCGTTCACCATTCACATTTACGTTACGATTCGCATCATCTTTGAAGGAGTACGGTCCAATGATGCCACCAGCCCATAAACCGCACCAAACTGTTACTTTTTCTGGTAACATTGGTAGCTCTTGCAATGCTTCTGGCAGATATTCACTCCAAAACCGACAATTCTGCGTATTTACGTACCCATTGAGCCAAAAATGAGCTTCGTCGATGAAGAAGAATGAAGAATGAATGAAGCGCGATGAACTTTCTTAACAAAGCACGCATTTTGATAATAAAATTCAATAATTTGCAAGCATTGTTCATTTTTAAGACGATTCATGGTTAAATTATAGACCAAACTGAAGATGTTTGACAGTGAAACAAAACACGAAACGTGAGTTAGCTGTTTAAGCCAGCGTTACCAAAAAGATACTAGCTAAAAGATAACTCTTTATGTTCTTAATGTACGGAGATACATTACGATCATAGATGAAATATAAATGATACGACTCCAAAAAGCTTTACCGTACAAAGACAATACAATTAAACACACATTTTTACGTGTATATGGAAAAAAAGGAAACATTGATTTTAGTTGAACATGTGAAAAATTAATTTTTAAATAAATTTTTAACATTTTAAGGACTATAATTGTCGTGTCAAAAAATAAACGAAATTCAGCGGTTGCATTATACTGTCAAAACGTTTAATTCGATTTTTCAAGAACATTAAAATGGCGCTTACTGCAGCCCAATTTTGAAGCCGACTATGATTGCCAAATTGAATTGGATGACCGCCGAAATGTGGTTTCAACAGGACGTCACTTCGTTGCACACCAAGAATGATGTATACAAGATTACGACTTAATTGAGAGTTGTGAAGTAGAAGGGGATGAGAGCGTTGATTTTTTCATTGTTTACATACAAATTGCGGATTCATTCATTCATATAAGTCTAAAAATGATGATGTCTTGTACTTTTTTGTAGAGTTGTAAAGTCAACAAAGATTTATTGCAAATAGCCCTCATTTTCTGGAATTGTATGCCGATCTCGTTTAACGTCACCAAAAACATGGTGGATTTTTATACAGCGGTATCTTGTGTACATCATTGTAGGTTGCACACAGCTCACGCCGCATTGAAAATTTTACACAAGGGATTCGTTGGGAAAGTTATCTCACGTAAAGTGAACCGGCCAACATAATTGTGCGTAGAGTTGTCTTGTGCAGTCGCATGTCTCCGTGAAGAAACCTCAAATCACAGTGGTCTTCAAAGCCAACACACTTATCAAGTTATCTGTCAAATTCACACTGACTCATGCGCATGAGTCATGGAAAATTTTACATTTCAAATGTATTCAGACAAGCCGATGCCGTCATCATCGTCAACTTTATCCGTTCCGAATGATATACTAAAGAGGTTGCGGGGTTAGATCTCCAGGCCACTCCATCCTCCGTCATCGACGCTAACTCATCAGAACTTATGCTCAGGTCCAATCAAACTAGTTTTTGGACTTGGTTCAACCACCTTGTCCGCGGTCTGCCAAACGATCGCCTTTCTGATGCAGTCGCGACATTCGAGTCACGTGGGTTGGACATGAAGCACAGCTCTTTTCGTTCAGAGTAACTGCTCCACATTGAGTTTTTCGCGTGCAATGTTAACTCTACACATAATGCAATCAATAGGCCATTCAAATGAATTAAAAATGGCGATGATATATATATTTTATGATAAGAAGCGCTTAGTGATAGGCCCCTAAGTATCGCCACTAATCGAGTGGCTGGTATTGAGCTCTCGTGATATGCTGCTGCGTCGCATGAGCTGAGGTGCTGATGTCATTGTGTGGACTTGTAATTCTATGGCAGTGGTGTGCTCTAATACGCCACTAAGAGTCCTAATTGGTCTACCCAGTCCATGCTGACAAAGTGACAGATCGTGTTGTTTTCCCTATCTTAATGTATGCTGTGATTTCGAACCGTGCTTCTACTTTTTACCAAATATTCAATGTACTCTTCCTAAGTCAAATTATCACGTGATATCAAACTTTGTTCGAGTTAGAGAGACTTCGACTGAAGACAATGCCAAAACATGGCAAGCAAAAAATTCGACTTATAGGCCTTGAGAGATTGCACTGTAGTTAGATGTCAATAATATAATATGTGTGGTGCTATAGTGCTTAAAAGTCCAGGGCATAGCTTTTACAGCAGCCACTAGTATTGTGCGTGGTATTGTTCTTTCACGAAAGAAGGAAACCAACCCTTTTACGCCGACGCAGAACGGCCAACATTGAGAAGCTTTTTTCTGGACAGGAATACTCTCTGAGCAATGTCAGTGACTCGAAAGAGGTGGGGATTTTCTCGTCCCAAAAAACGAACCTAATCACATAGGCCCAAGTGCATTGGGCTCGAGGCACACACACACAACGCCACGGGACACCCTATCCTCCAGAAGCTGGCCATATTCGGTTTGTTTGAATGATCACTCATGTTGGAATGGTTTCTCCCAGCTTCCACGATTTCGCTCGCCCAGAGAACGATATTGTCTTTGTCTCTTATTTTCTCTAGCACTGTTTCTGCTACTTTGCTACACGGACTAGTCGGAACTTAGAATTACTGAAGATGGCTCTTCGTCGGTTGAACGCTAAGGAAACCGATTTGTCTGCCGACTTATGAATCTAATAGCTCCGATCTACAAGAATAGAGCCCCATTTGACTGCGCCAACTAACGAGGGATCAGTCTCCTTAACATCGAGAACAGGATCTTCTCTGCCATTTTGTTTGAGCGCTTGAAACCATTCCTGAACAATCTAATGGGTCCGTATCAGTGTGGCTGCAGGCCAAGAAAGTCCACAATAGGCCAAATTTTCATCCTACGGCAGAACCTGGAAAAGACTCAAGAAGTGCAAATCGACACACACCATCTGTTCGTCGATTTAAAGGCCGCATATAACAGAGTAGAAGAGGGGAGCTAAAAACTGCCATGTCTAGTTTTGACATTCCTGCCAAACTTAATAGGCTGTGCAGGATGACGATGGAGAACTCTCGCTGCTCCATCAAGGCTGGTAACAAACTCAGCGAGACCTTCAATGTCTAAAAAAAGGTTATAGACAAGCCGACGCGCTGTCTTGTGTTTTCTTCAACATCGTCCTGGAGAAGATCATGCGAAACTCACATGCCAACACTAGAGGCACGCTCTTAAAAGAAGTCCGTGCAATTGTTAGCATACGCCGATGAAATTGAAGTGATTGGTCGAACTCAGCCATCAATGAAGCGTTTGCTTGTAGTGAAAAGAAGGCGGCAAAAATGGACTTAGCGGCGAATGAGGACAAAAGAAAGTATATGCTGTCATCAAGAAAAGACGCAAAACATCAACGACTCGGTCGGAACGTCACCAAAGGCAGCTACAACTTCGATGTAGTGAATTACTTCATCTAACTTGGCTCACAAGTACAAAACAAGTATCACAAGTAGGAACAACTTCAGTACCGTGATTAAACGCAAAATAACTCTTGCCAAGGGCTGTTTCTGTGGGCTCAAGAGCCAATTGAGTAGTAGAGCCCTCTCTCGAAGGACCAAGCTCACATTATATAAGACCTTGTTCATCCTTGTTGTATGGCGCGGAAGCCTGGACTCTTTCAAAGGCGGATGTAGACGCACTTGGTGTTCTCGAGAAAAAAGTTTTGCGTTCATTTTTCGGTCCAAGTGTTGAAGGCTTGTGGAGAAGAAGATACCACTGACTGTACACGCTGTAAAGCGACATGAGCCTAGCCAGGCGTTTACGGATCCAACGCCTACGGCGGCTGGATAATGTGGGGCCTATGGATAACTCTAGTGTGGCCGAAGAATATTAGAATCTGAACTGGTGGAGCAACGCAACAGAGGACGGCCGCGTTGAAGGTGGCGCACCCAAGTGGACAACCTACTTGGTATGTGAAACTCCAGACAGCTAACTAGAGACCGCGTTGGGGAGGCTTGTTGGCTGATGCCCATGTCCACCCTGGAGTGTAGCGCCATACAAAGAAAAATAACAAGTCAGAAATTGCCCGTCTCATCCATCGCCCAGGTTTGTCCGCTCAGAGAAGTTTCCATATCCGCTTGCTGAGTCAATGGGTGAGAAAAATCAACTGAACGACTGCCACTGATTAGATTTCGCCTACCTTTATATCGATTGCCCAGCTTAAAGTCGCCCCAAAGTATGCACTCACCCTCAGACGAAATGTGCGCTTCCTTGTGGACCACTCACAAAACACAGAAAAGAACTTGCTTATCCCTTAAGCTGTACTTACGAATCGTCTCCCACGCGCTAATAGCCGGAAAACAAACAATAACACCAAATACGTCACTCAAAATATATTTTGCAAGTCGTTAGCATAAACGGGGGATCGCTACAGAGCTGGCCGAGACGCGTGCAGTCGACCACGGATATTAATTAATTAGTCATTTAAATTTGTAATTGAATCCTCTTCACCCCCAGAAATCTGCTGCCACCCTAGGACACCATCAAATTATGATAATTTCTTCTTCCCTTCACATGCCCATACCGCTGGCGCGGTTCCAAGGGCTGTTTGCTGACAATTTTTGTATCGTCCCTTGAAAAAATAAAAGAAGAAACCTTTACGATTAAGACCGCAGCCATGCTCCGAATATTGAAATAATAAACGAACGTGGGTGCTTCCACGAATGTCCTCATCAATATTCAGTTATGCTCATTGTATCATGAAAATCTAAATACACAATCGGATTGCGTTCGGGCCAACTCATAGGTGAAGTGTGCGTTTATGCGAATACGTGTAGGTGTTTTTGCCAGCCCCGCAGGGATCAACAGCGCTGAAGAGTACAACGACAGGAAGACGCAGAAGAAAAAAAAATCAATTCTTGTGACATCCCCAGTGGGCTTGGCAGATTATTCGATTTCCAAATCCTTGGTTCATTTTCAATTTTGTTGGCAAAGTTAGGTCCTTTTTCGTGCTCGATTTCCACCTCCCAGGGCAAAGGGTTAATCTGCAATTTGAATCACTTCTGATTAAAGGGGAATTTTAAATAAATAAAGAGCAACAATAACCCTTGAAGCGCCAACCCTTGATTTTTCTGATTTTTCTATAGTTTTTCACTTTTCTGGCCGGTGTCCCTTTTGAAGGATGTGCTGACAAGATGAGGTTTTTATTCTCATGCGGATCTGGAAAACCATCACCATTCAAAGACTTCTTCTGCCAATTTGGTTTGAACAAATCGGTCTTCTTCGGGGGTGGAAGGAGACGAAATCTCAGTTTCGTACATCGTAACGAGGTCAATAGCGTTCGGGGGGAAAGGACACTTTGGGCGGACCACCAATCGCTTGTTGAGATCCGTAAACCTCTTTCAATAATTTGTCAAAGAATCTCTACTTAAGGTTTGAAGATTTTGAGTGGAATCAAATGTTTGGCTGTACATACACACGGATGGTGCTACTGGGGTTGGTGCGATGCCTTTCAGTCAACTCTTATGGAAATTGGCTTTATGAAGCACACAAGCATAAGGACTCTTCCGAGTATTCAGTGGTGGAGAGGAAAACAGAAATGCTTTTACGGAAAATGAGAGTTCGTTCAGAAGGAAATATCAATTGAAGAGGGACATTTTTGTGATAACTGTGCTAGTTACCATTTCATGTGTTAATTGGGTTTCTGAATAGATAGTCAAAGGCTTGAAGACGTTACGTGAAAAGACTTGAACATTTGACAAGAACCGAATTTCTTGAAATAGTTTCTGGAGTGTTCTAACAAACGAGTCTGAGATTTATGCTCCTCTTTTGAGGTCTCGACGCGGAAGCAGCAGCTATGTTCGGGTTAACAGTACTCAATAAAAACTTTAAGTGACTCGAAAGAGGTGCGGCGACACAGAACAGGAATCGAACCTACGACGTCGAGGTTTCGGTCGACAACGCCACGGGCGCACAGACGTCGAACTTCTTGTTCTTCTTTTTATAGCGCTACAGTCCAGGTTGATCATTTGCCTAAGCCAACAAGCCTCCCCATCTGGCACTACCCTTAGGCAGCCAGCTTGCTTTGTCCCACTGGTTCAGAGTCGAAGACTTTTCGGGCTGGAACAGTGTTTTCCATGTACTCAACGCCGCTGTACAGCCCGTAGAGTTCATAGTTGAATCTTCTCCTCCAGAAAATGTCAACTCAAATCAAAGATTGAACGCAGAACTCCTTCTTGAAGAGTCCAAGCGCGTGTTCATCCGAGACGTCGAACTTACTATTCCGAAATTGTCAGCTATAAGAACATTAGATGCCTCATTGCTATCTTGGATTCTTACCAATGCCCAGACGGTATTATACACTTCTTCTTCTTCCTTGCTTGGCGCTACAGTCGGGGGTGGACCTGGGCCTTAACCAACATGCCTCTCCGGCCAGCACGATGTTTTGCCAGCTGCGCACACCAAATTGGTTGAGATAATTCTCCAGATGTGTGCGCCATCTCGTTCGAGAACGCCCTGACTCAGAATCAAAGACTCTCCGGACCGTGTGTGTGGGACCGGGTCCGCTCTACATGACCCAGCAATTTTAGGCGTTGAATCTGAACATGCTTAAGTAGGTGTATGCAGCTGTACTGCCCGTTCGTTATTGAATCTTCTCCTTCTTCTCCTCCAGACGCCGTCAACTATTCTATTCTACTTATCATACTGACATAAAAGACCAAGGGTATAATCACACCAATCCCTGAAAAAATCGAGCAGGGATCGCTCTTCTGAACCGAAGATCCTCGTGTTCGCGAACGACATCCGATTCGTAGAGGAATCGCCTGCCACCTGTTCCTCGTACCGCGTGGCCAAGACATCCTTTCGCGTCCTGGATCAGGCCAATCGAGGTCCAAATAGAGGAATGCTTCAGGTGGAACAAAGCCGTTGTGGCGCAACTTTTCATGATACATATAAATGGGGTTAATAAGCCCCGAAGATCAGATTGTTGGTAGTAGTCATACTTCATGCAATGTGGCATCTTATTAATTTAATGATAAAATTATCTATCCTTTTCACGTGTGCCCTGTTGTACAAGACCTCGTTGGGATAGTACTTCTTGTACTCAGACTCTGGTGGTCGATACGACCGGAGACAAGTCCTGAGACACCTTCTCTCCAACACCCTCATCTTTTTCATCTGGGAAGGAATCACGTTAAACCACAGTGGACAACCATTTACTATACACCATGACTGGCCTTATGGGAGCCATGTAGCAGATTACCTTCATTCTGGTATGTTTCTGCCGCTCCTTCCGTGGCGTTCTGTCGGAAGCGCGTGCTGGGTCGTACGTGCCCTGGTCAGGGACCGAAGTAACTCAAAACCTTCAATGTTTGTTCACTTAAGCCAGAGAGGAAATCTGATTAAAGATTGTCCACGCAGTACTAAAATAGTGTTGTTGTGGATTGCTTACTCATTGTACATTATTCACTTCTCCTTTCACCGCTTTGTCGTTAATCTCCTCCTGCGCTCTTACTCGTGAGTTGAGTTGCACTCTGTAACTCAGTAATCACATATGACATTCCATCCCTATTCTTCATTTGAAATGCTCATTTCTTCCTCCTTGTTTAACGCATATTTTCCGAATACTGATAGAAAGTCTAAGTTCATTTAAAATGGGACAAGCCCTAGAAAATATTGGGTATCTTCACTATTCTTCATGTTGCAGAGGTTAAAAAGGGGCTAACTCAAGTTCACCTCACAGTCTGAAAATAGTACTGTCGACAGAGTGACTGTCAATGAAGCACGATTTTTTCATTTAAAAAATTGTTTAGTTTGCTCTCGTAGTTCCTGAACAGTGACTATTGTTTGACATATTGGACATATACATGTCTGCCAAAATTCTCCAAGATTCATTTAAATTTTACTCTTGCAAGTTAAGGTTCTTGTGTGCTTGGAAAGTAGGTGGAATCCGCCTTCAGAAACTAATCTCTTCCATTCCTCGCTTCGGTAATAGTTTTCAAAACTACGTTTGTTAATCTGCATTCATCTCTAGTATTTATTTTTACTATGTCGTTGAAGTGCATTTTGAGCGTGTATGATAGCAGGGGAGGAGTTAACGTTCGGGGTATTTTTTTGCAGCCGGAATATCCTCTTCCAAAAGTAGCGTTGATGACAGCACACTCAGCTTTTCATATTCGTTCCAAAATTCACGACCCTGCCCATCGGACGTAGTATTGGAACGGCAGCGTATGTCAAGCACATTGAATTCTGATCTGGACAGCATAATTAACTGGAGCAAGAACAACAGATTGGAATTCAATGCTTCCAAAACTGAATGCTGTCTGCTGTCTCTAAAGCGAACCCCTGATAATCAGCCATTATCCATGAATGGCGCTTGTATCGACGAAACCGGAAAACTTTTCATCCTCGGTATGTATGGTACATCAACACAACACTTAGTTGGAACGATCACATATTCGAGGTCGCTAAAATTGCTGCGAAATGTTTAGGTTTCCTTAATCGATGCAAAAAATACTTCACCCCCTCTGATTTGGCTTTAATCTATAAGGCGTATATTCGCCCTAAGTTTGAGTATAACGCTCATATCTGGTCTGATGCCCCCAATATCTCCCTGCACCTACTAGATGCACAAAAGCGAGCGATAAAACTCATAGGAGTCAACGATATCGCGGGTTCATTAGACTCGGTTGAACATCGACGTACCGTGTCTTCGTCGTCCGTGTTTTATCGTTATTTTAACAAACGATGCTTAAGTGAGCTAGCCAACTGCATTCCTCCTCTCCTTGAATTCACCCGCAATACACGTATCGCCAGGAATGCACATCAGTTTACCCTTAAACCTGCTTTCGGACGTACAGTGAAATTTAGAAACTCGTGTTTAGCCGCACCACACGAATATGGAATGCTCTTCCCAGCTCAATACTTCCCATAGATTACAATCCGCAAATGTTTAAGACCAATGTGCAGAGGAACCTTCTCTCTTTCTCCCTCTATACCTTCGGCCCGTGCTGTGTCTTGACCCCGGACAATTAAGGGTATTCATAACCCCTTGAGCACTCGCAAATTATAAAAAAAAAGAAGCGTCCGACGCTGCAGTTGAGTGCAACAAAGTTTGTTTTGCACATTGCGATGATGCGACGCTGCAGCCCGTAGGGCCTATCTTCTCAACAACCTATAGTGTTGTGCATGCTATTGTTTTATCACGAGTGAAACGAACGTACAGTTTTATACCGACTCCTAACGAACTTGTTTGCGAAGCTCTTTGAGCGTTATCCGCGACTTGAAAGAGGTGTGGCCGTGAAAATTATTGTTGTCGCACAGAGCAGAAATTTAACCTACGACGTCGAGGTTGGGGTCGTATCTAACAATTTTATTTGAAAAGAAGTTTTGTTCGAAAGACTTAATGTCCTTTGGATAGTTATTTTTTGTTTTTTTTTTTGACCGAAGCAATGCCAACAATCCAAAAACACTTATGCCCGATTTCACAGTGCAACCTTATTTGCTGTTTGAGCTAAGTGCAGGATCTCGCTTTAGGTTTAGCGAAGCATTTTTAGTTTTCACAGTTCATATATAAGTGTGGCTAAGGTTAGCCATGGACTGAGTGTCATTGGGAACTATTAAATCCACGAACCAAGTGAACGATGAAAAAATAGTGACTGTGATTGAAGGCGAACAGGGCCCAATTGAAGAAAGGAAAATAGACCGAAGAAAGTTGAATCCATCACTTGACATCAACTGTGAAACTGAGCAACGGATCGACACTTAAATCGGGCCTCAAGTTCAACAAAATCATCCAAGCAACTTCTTGAAAGCCAGCCGTTGCGACCACATGAACGACTTTGTGTCCTTGCCACCATAGAGTGATTTTTTCTATTTTATTATTTTGTTCCTAGTTTTACTGCCCTAAAACCTATGAATATTCGCCACCATGGTCAACAATCAAGTGTAAATATGTCAGGCTGTTGATATACATTAATTTGTCTATGAAAGTTTTGAGACAGATAAAGATAACTCAAAATAAGACGGTTTTTTGGTAATTCAAAGTTACCGTAATGACTAGTTGTAAAAGTGATGTATCGAAAGCGTGGTGCAATTTAAGTCCCTTCCACTGGTGAGTGAACAAGAGCACGCAGAGCAGGAGTGGATGGTTAGGTTGTAGTGGCTAACTGCTAAGGGCAGTCACAATTAGGCAAGAGTAGGCCCATTGTGATACCACGCGCATTGACGTCTCCTAACATCGGAACCAGTTTGTGCTTTTAGTGAAGCGATTTATCTGGCCTATGCTGGCGGTGTTTAGCTCATTAAGGTTATTGAAGTAGTACGTCCCTAGGTGTAAGAACCTACGACTAGCCAGAGCGCTGCACGAGCAGAGTCGGTGATGAGTGTTTTCTTGCTCCTCCTTATCCATGGAGCTTCTGCAAAAATCGATACTAGGGCACCCATCCTGCGAGCATGGGTGCCAATTGCACAGTGCCCGGTTATGACTCCAATGGGGCTTAATGAGTGCTTGCCGTTCTAGGCTAAATGATTGCCAGATTTTTTTTTAAGGCAGGTGGGGCTTGTTAGCTATTTTTTATTGGTGGTTTTACTTGTGTGAATCTTTAGAAGATGATAGCTATCTAGATCGAGTTTCCTGGTATGTCACAATGGCCCGTCACCCACGTGAGGTGGATGTTAAATGCTCAGCCATTTCATTAAGAGACAGTCTGCAATTAAGGGATGTTTTTGAGTGAAACATGACATTGTCCAGCGATTTTTAGCGGCCTGACTGTCTGAACAGATCGTGATATCCATTTTTACTATCACGTTGTTTTTGAGCCATGACAACGCTTCTTTAATCGCTATGGTTTCTGCCTGAAAAACCTATGTTATTAGCTGAGAAGCTACCATGTATACCGGTATGAATTTTTTTTTCAAAATGAAACACTAATTGTTAATGGAAAAGTGAAAAGTTTTTATTCAAAGTATTGGTCATTGTTTTTTACACATTTTGACCACCTTTCTGGCAATTTGTGAATATTTGCCAATAAAATTGTTCGTCTTTTAAAGCAAACCAATCAGACACCCAATTTTCGACTTCTTCGTAGGAATCGAAGTGCTGCTCAGCCAATGCGTGTCCCATCGATGAAAACAAATGGTAGTCGGAAGGAGCCAAGTCTGGTGAATACGGCGGGTGGGGTAGCTGCTCCCAGCCATGTGTTTTGATTGTATCCTGAACCGGATTTGCTTTGTGTGCAGGTTCTGGCCAATTCTGGTCGTTTCTCGATCAATGCATGGTTCAAATTGATCATTTGTTGTCGGTAGCGATCAGTATTAAAGGTTTCACCAGGTTTTAGGAGCTCATGGTACACCACACTTTCTGGTCCCACCAAACACACAGCATTGTCTTCTTGCCGAATCGATCTGGTTTTGCAGTCGATGTTGATGGTTGTCCCGGATTAACCCATGATTTTTTCCGTTTAGGATTCTTAAAATAAATCCATTTTTCATCGCCACTAACAATCCGATGCAAAACCGATTTTCTTACGTGGCTTTGAAGCAAAATTTCACAAGTGTTTTTTCTGTTTTCCATCTGTCTTTCATTCAATTCATGTGGCACCCATTTTCCACACTTTTGGATTTTTCCCATAGCTTTCAAACGGTCGGAAATTGTTTGTTGTGCAACATTTAACATTGCTGCCTTTTTCTGCCATTATTTCTGAACCGTTGAAACCATCTCTTGCATGTTGCTTCTGATAGAACATGATCACCATATGCCTCAACAAGCATTCGATGCGACTGTGCAGCACTTTTCTTCAAATGAAAACAAAAAACTAATGCTTTCCGCAAGTCATCACTTTCTGGTACAAAATTCGACATTTTTAACGCGATGAAAATATGTGATTTTGTCTGTTCAATGACTAAATAAATAATTTTCACAGATGTCATAGCAAACAAACAAACAAAAAATAAGGGCTCGTTCACAACAAATGTTCCCTATCGAGACATTTGTATCTTGACGCTCACTTTATACCGCTATACATTGTAGACCGGGCTGCAGCGCCACCCAAATTATTGTTATGTAGAGTAAGGTCTTATTGTTTGTTACAATTCAGTGATGAACTTATTTATTACAGATCCTAAATTTCTTCTTGTTAGTGAAGTACCAATATCAACAAGCTAGGGAGCAATTAATTCCGTCACTTTGACATCAGAACGAGCTTAGATAAAAACACAAGGGGCTTGAGAAGAAGGACCAGTGGCAAACGAATCTATAAATTATGTACATAAAGTGATGTCTGTGATGTCAAACACTTAAATTGATTGGTTTTCCACAACTTGATCTAACCTTCCTTTCAATATTCTCCTCACATCTTAGCTTGCTGCCACAAAGAACCAAAAGTTGGTTTGGTTCGATTAAAGCTTTCCCCTCACAACGTCTCACTTTGCAACATGAACTGAGTTGTATTGAAAAACTTCGTCTAGACGGTTACCTCACTCCATGCCTCGATGCGTATGGTCAAAGAATAACCATCTGTCACTTGGCCCTTATCAATTGATGACTCCCTTTCCAACCCCACTTCCACGCCCGCTTCATCCCGAATCAATTTTAATCAGCCAGTCAGCCAACTTCACTTTTCTTGAGCCTCAAATCCCTCAGATTGATGCGAAACATACAGACGCCATCAGCACAATCACATTGTTTCGTAGTACGTAGTATCAGCAATTAATTCCAGACCCAATCTGTGTCCACAGTCCACGGGGCGGTCGCTTCAGTCACAAAACCAAGGAGCCAGACCAGAATACATAAAATTCAATTAGCTAACGCCAGTAGAACTTTGAAAGGGAAATAACTTCAGATTTATCGATGCCCTCAAGGTTCGCCATCATAATTCATTCGAGAGGTCGACGTGATTTATACTGATTTGTTCGAAATAGTTGACTAACTTGATCACTTAACGTCAAGAAGTTCCTTGTTTCACAGAAGTTTCTCTGCGTGCTTTTCGAATTGGAATGAGTGCAATGTATTCGTCTAGTGCAATCAAGGGTGGAATTCCAGTGCAGCAGATTAAGGTGGTTTACAAATGTATTGCTGAGCACTTTAGCGGCAAATGCAATTTCCCACACACCCGGTTCACGGCAGCATACCTGTAGCGCAAGATGATACGGAAATTGAATGTTTTCACGTCGGTGAGCACGCTTATTTCGGAAAGAAATTAATTTATTTTTTCCTTTTTATCTTGGTGGCTGCTGAATTAAGACGATGGCTGTGTTGTTGTCTCGGAACTATAATGTTACCGCCGACGTTCGAGTCGGGGTAGATGCACTTTTCTTTCCTTGCTAACACTTCTGTCAATGAACGTTTTAAAACCTTGCCATCAAGCGAATGGAGTCGGTGGCCCGTAGAGTCATGGGTATGTGTGTCGACGACAACCTCGACGTCTTCGGTTCGATTATCTCTTCGATATCCTCTTCGATTACCTCTTTCAAGTCACTGTATAGCCTGTCTAAAAAAGCTTCTCAAACTAGGCCGTTCGGAGTCGGCATAAAACTGTGTAGGTCCCTTCCATTCTTCAGGGAGCAATAGCACTCACAACGCAAGAACCTAGGACCTCTACGGGCAGTAGCACCATGATCTAATTAGAAACTGACAGCTAGTCACCCTGCGCCAAGGACTGATTGAATGATACACAAAAAGATTTCGTGCGTCCAAGCGAAACACACGAATGAGCATTATTAATCCCTGTGACAGGAGACATCTTCATCGCCTGATAGGAAGGAATGTTTCTTGGACACGTTAGTTAAGGTTAGGTAAGTGGAATGATCTTCGGTCATGATAGACCCATTGTGATACCCACTTGAGAAAGTGGACTCGTCTTGATTTCGTGTCTCCGTGTCCTAAATGTATCTGGGCTTTCGAGGTTGTGTCAGGAAATCGTTAAATCTCATGTGAGTCCATTCGTCCTGTGAGGCACATACGCACAAGCAAAATTAAATCAATCTCTACTCGTCCCAACCTTCAACTAAAAGTTGAGCAATGTCTGCGCCCTCTGTTGCGTTGTCCTATGGGCGCAATGTCGAAGACTCTTTCTGTTCATGCGCTCTACAATCACATCTTAAGCTTTGAATCTGTAGGACCCTATCTAGACGCATATCGTGTTGTACATCGCACCCGGTACGAGTTTGAACTCTCGTCTTCAAATTTCATCAATCAACGTAAACAGAAGCAAATACAGAAGCCTTCTGGCAATCTTAAGACTGCATATGTGTCACTGCTACCTTATCAGAGCAAAGACGGTGCTGCAGACGAAGTACTCTACAGTGTCATCATTTTCCCCACAGGCCTCGATTGAACCAAGCAAATTTAGGTGTTCGGTAAAACCGGCAGTCTTTTTTTTAAGATAACATGAATTGCGCGGATAATTTACTGACGCTTGTGCGCATGCGTTTCGTTTATCTACACGCTGGAGGGTCATTCCATCTTCGGTTGTGCTCTCGAAAGGGCCAACAATATGCGAATGCAGTCCCGGCCCAGTTTAGGGGGCAAAAAGTGCATCCTTTGATCTCTGTGTAGCAAGTTCAATGGCGAGCTATTTTGCCGAAATTGCGGTTTATAGAAGACTTGCTCTCCCCAACTATTCTGGAAGTGATTGAAGGTTTGAGCAAAGCCTTAACCACTGGTTGGCTGTAGCTACATACACAAGAACTGCAGCAAAGCCTTAACCACTAGTTGGCTGTCGCTACAGACACGAGTACTCCTAAGGTTTGTTATGAATCTGTGTTCGTCTGATCATCAGTGTTATCTTAAATGCCATTAAGACATTTGTTTATTCCATTCCATTCAAACTGTCACTGTCACTTTATTCACTGCACTCAACATTTTCATCGATATATACATTTTCTACCGAAATTCGGAGTCAATGAAGACAGGGAATAATAGGATAAGTGCTATAATTTGAGTCTACATATTCGTTGTGTGATATTGCAGTGTCAACAAGACAACGGTTTGGGAGAAGTGGCGAAAATATCGCTGCCGTTCAGGCGACCGAAGCAAATGAAGCAAGTCAGTCAATTCCAAGGCGTTATCAAGAATTGCTCATCGCTCAGACCACATTATGGGGTATTTTGCGTAAGGACCTTGGCTTACACCCGCACAAGATCATGCTGACTGAAGAATTGAAGGCAACGTACGTTTTTTGTCAAGTCCTTATTCTATTCTTACTCCAGTGCACACTGGATACGTTTGTGACCGCATATGCAGTCGTTGGGATGAAGGTCAACGTGGACAAAACAATGGTGATGGTAATTTTCAGTACGGCTGTTCAATGCACTCTGTAAGTGGATACCCGTTGAAGGAAGTGAAGAAGTTCAAGTATCTGTGGGTCTTTTTCACAAGTGATAGGAGCAAGCTGGATTAACGTTGCAAGAGCTTGGAAGAGCGATGATCGTAAAGGACGAGTTTGGTGTCACAGTCAAATTAGCGGTTTCCAACTCAGTATTTGTTCCAAGCCACACCTAGGCTCATGAAATAATGACCGAAAGAAATAGATCGCGATTAGACAAGCTGACGAAGCGTGATTTCTTTCATGCTGTTGTGGGATTTAGTCGCCGGGATAAGGTGAGAAACATGGCAGTATGCAAGGAACTCAATGTGTTTCGATGGATTTGATACGTGGCTCGAATGTCCCCATCTTCCGAGGCGTGCTTTAAATGCGACTCCATCAGGAACGCGTCCTATTGTCCATTCGCTCGATGTGGCCGAGCCAGTGTAGTCGACGGATGTTTGCCAGCCGGACTGCATCCACATCCTGGCACAGCTCAAGTTCGCGGTTGTGTCTTCTCCTCCATTCGCCTTCCTCGCAGACGGGACTATATATTGGACGCAGAATTTTTCTTTCAAAGGCACCAAGAATCTGCTCTGCAGTCCTGCTTACTGTCCAGCTTTCGGCTGCTTAGGAGATGAGTACTACCATTATAATCTAAACACTGCTATTACGTGCTAAAATTTGGACAGTGAGAGTGACTCCACAGCTCTTAAGGAACTCGACTTCCTCCCTAGCGGCATAGAGCGCCTACTCCAGATCGGAGTTGAAGTCACAAACTCAGTGGCAACCGAAAGACTCTCCGGTATGCTCCCGTCGCTGTCGAAGACAAACTGCCAATTATAGACTATCTACAACCACAGACAAGCAAGGCCTTTAAAAGCAAAACAATGGGAGTGTCGTAAATGATGATGGGGCGAAAAGTCCAACATCGAGTATTTCTCGCAATCTTTCGGATCAGGCATTCTGAAGAACAAGAACTTAGAGACATGGCCAAAGGCCAAAAGGCTGGCTGAATGCACTTTTGCTCGTAAAAATTATAGAGATAATATGACTGTGGGCTTTTCCTTGAAACATGAATTCGTTTTCTACTGTATATCTGCTCCATTTTCGGGAGAACAATAGCAGCACAGTCCAAAGTGCCAGATAAGTCTCTCTGCTGGTAGAGATTGAAGCATCACTGGTCTTTTAACTAACCCCTACATCCTGAACACAACTAAGCCCAAATATCAATCAATTGTAAACCAAACAACGGCTACATCTCGACAAGAGAAATTATCATTCTGTGATCCCTCAGGATAGACTCGCAAAATTGTCTCGACTAATTCATATGCAGATTTCCATTATCGATTATTCGTTGGACACTGCTGAACATACCCCAGTGCATGCGGTGTGCCGTGGCTCCTCTTTTTCGAAATGAAACAATCCCGGCACACCACAATGACATGAACTCAAACCACAACTCACTCGCATTCCATCCAAAACATCCGCTCCAACGCAATAGCAATCCACACACTGGCACTGCACTCGGTACGTGTGCCAATTCATCGTCCATCGCCTCATCCGGAACCAGGCTAGAGCCTAAGCGAAAAAATCGATTCCATCCATCCCTCCGTCGCCCACCAGTGCGCACATTCCCAAAACAAATACATCGAAACAGTTCAGCGTATGAAAAGCTAATCATCACGAAAGGATGAGATCCTGTGCGCAGGATAAATTAACAGGCACCACCGGCTGCGGGTGAACGGGCGTTAGCAAGTGCGAGCACTCACTCCGGCTGCTGACGATGAAGACAATAACCAGCCCAAAACGAGTAGCACAGCCATCATCCCGGCGTTATGCATAAATTATGCCAAATGTCAGATGTGTGGGCTTAAGTGTCTTCCTTTCGGATTAACAAGAACACTCAAGAGCGTGCACACACCCGTGTACACTCGACGTACGTCAGCAGTGCGGTAACGCAGATACTTCTAGACCAGCTCTGGTTCTGGTTCTGGCCCTGGTTTTGGCTCCTCTCGCTTCACTTAAGTTATGGATTCGATGAAGTCACACACGCACATGTGGGCCTGTGTGGGTGCGTGATTCCTCACCTACAACTGTTACACGCGTTCAGACATCCTGGCACCATGAAATCTGATTTCATTATCATAAATGGAGCAATCGTACTGTGCGGGCGGTGGATGCCGGTGGATGGCGGAGGGCGTGCCTGCCTACCTTGGCTACGCCTGCCGCAGGCTGAGTCAATGTGTGTTACGCAACACGAAAAACATTTAACAGGGAAATTTATAATCATTCTGGCGAATTCCAGTCGCCACGATCTCTGGCCCGGCGGCGGAAGCGAGCGGTGGCCGAGGCACTTCTACGGCGTGTGTCGTGGCCTCAAGTTGTCGTCTCATGAGGCCCTTCAGTTCCGAAAGCAATTTCGGCCCGAGTCCAAGGCAAGGTCGACCAAAGACAGCATTGCCTCCTCACTTGTCAGCCGGCGACGACGGTAGAGGTGGAAGAATGAGTTCTCTCGAGAAGGGCCATTTATTGCCGCCTCCCTGTGGGTGTGGGTTCACTCAAACGGGTTGCCACTGCCGGGAGTCTCAAAGTCTGTTTTGTAGTTTTTATGAGATCAATTGAGCGTCAAGTTTGGGCAAAGCGACGACGACGAGCCCACCCACCAACCATTCGAGCTTATTCCGTGCTTTTTTTTCGCCTGTTCCCTGCGAAATTCCAATGGATGGTACTAGTAGTTCCGGCTTTTTTATCGCTTTTGATGGCACACAGCCCCACCGGCACACACTCGTTCAGGAGCACGGGGGAGACCGTGGATTGTTTTTCGGTGCCTGCACAACGACAAAGCCAACTCTCATTTAGGTTTGCCGGAATGGAAATTCTAATAAATGTCGAATTTATGGCCTCAACTCAGGCAGTTTGCGGATTTATGCAAATGGATTTTTATTGAAGTTAAAAATTGAAATGAATAAACCGGTGGAGACTTTTAAATGCCCAAGAGCGCGGAGGGCAAAGCGAAGCAGCCACTGAGATGAATGGGAATGTGTGCGCTCTGATTTGCTGGTCCGGGCGAGGTGAGCGAATTTAAAAGGACGCCTGGAGTTGGAAGTTTTTTGTGTTGTGCATTCTGGCTGTCTGCTGAAATTTGTTTTTTCCACCATCCGCTCCGGGAAACATTTAGAACACCTGCATCGTTGTGTTCTATTAAATTTCTAGCTGGGTTAGCGGGCTTTAAGTGAAGGGATGTGAGGAAGGAACATGAAGGAGTGCTGGTGTACTTCACCTGTGCTGTGAGTTGAGTAAGATCCTTTTGTGCAGTGCCCAACTGGGGGGTTACGTTTTTGATTAAACAACTGGAAGAATCGGTTGATATCACATCCTTAGGAAGTACGGGACTTACTGACTGCTGGAACTGAGGAGAATTGACCTCGAAAGGATTTTTCTCATCTCTCACGCGGATGTGTTGACGGCGAACAGCTGCCGTAAGGAAGGATACAAGGACTTCTTCAAGGAAGGCCTAACTTGAGTAGAGGACCTGTCGTGTACAGAGAAAAATGCACAATTAAAATTTGTATTTTCTTAGAAGTATAGGAGCATTTTAATACACTTTACAATTTGTTCCGAGAAATACCAACCGTCAGACGATACATACGATGAAAAATCTTTTGAAACGTCACTAAATGACAACCGCCAACGCTGAAGGAGAGGGATAAGCTTAGAGTTGAACGACTACACCCACCGCGTCGACCTTAAAGTTTGTTTATTCCACAAGAACCTAGAGTAAGTGCAACAGTATCCGGCCACCTCCGCATATGACGCTGTGCAAATTCTTCTTCTTTCTATGCCGCCATAGTCCGGGGTGAATCTGGTCGTCAGCCAACAAGATTCTACCACAAATTTCGCCGCCAATTTCGCTATGCAAGTTGGTTAAGGTCATTCTCCACTTGAGTGCACCATCGGCTTCGTAGTCCTCCTCTATTGCATTCCCCCATTAGTTTGAAGTTAAAGACTCTTAGGAATGGAGCAGTGTTTTCCATGCGGTCTACATGGCCTAGCCATTTTAGGCGTAGGGTCCGTAGACTCCTGGCCAGACTCGTGTCGTTGTACAGCCCGTACAGTTTGTGGTTGAATCTTCTTCTCCAGAAGCCTTCAACGCAGACAGGACCAAAGACTGAGCGCAGAACCTTTCTCTCGAGAAGACCAAGGACTTGAGATAATTGAACTATTAACTTGAAAGATGATGTCCTGAAAGTTGTAGCTGCCTATGGTGACGTTCTGACCTGGTCGTCGAAGTCATTCACCGCTAAACCCATTTTTGACGACTAATAACGCGTACTGATATAGATAAGAAAAGTCGGCCTTGCTATCGTCTTGTGACGTTTGCGCGAATCAGGCTGATGTTTGTGCATGTAGCCGATTGTTGTGAGGCGCTCGCTATTGTATCTAAAGCGTAGGTCTCCTTACCTAAGTCTACCCGAACAACAAAACCGCTGCCTTTGTCCTTTGCAGCAATCGCCGTAATATATGCCGCAGTTTTGCATCCTCTTGTTGGCCAGCCCATCCCATCGGACCCCTTGGATAGAAGCCTTATAGGCTTCTAGGGCTTCCGCAAGTTCATCAGTGGCCTGTTAAAGGACCTCACATTAAGCGTGCTGAACCGAAAATCGTTGTCTTTGTTTCGTTACCCACGATCGTCAGCAGTAGTGCCATTGAAGGTTTTTTTACACGGTGGGGAAGTTAACCGCACTCAAAGCCCCCGAACCTGGAGGACTGGGTCCTGGTGTAAAATACTGGACAAAGGGTAGCTGCATACATTGGTTCACCTCTTATCGGTTGCAGTAGAGGCTGTCCAGAGGGCGCCATAATTATGTCAATTTGACCTGTACATTTACAGAACCATTGCTGGCATCTCAGTGGTGGCACTCACTGGTGGCCCGTGGCGTTGTGCCTATGTGCGTCGAGCGACGAAAATAATGTTCACGTCCCCACCTCTTTCGAGTCACTGACAATGCTCAAAGAGTATTCCCTGTCTAGAAAAAGCTTCTCAAACTTGGCCGTTCGGAGTCGCCATAAAACTGTAGGTCCCTTCCACTCGTGAGAGAAGCTAGGCCCTGGCCCTCTACGGGCTGTAGCGCCACCCATATTATTATTATTATTAATTTGCTGGCGTCTCGCCAAGTGAAGAGCATTCAACAACTTTGCTCTGGATGCACAGGCTCATGCTTCTCCCCTGTGTAGCTAATTCAGCTAATTATGAAACATTAAAAATTCTGTCAGTGAGAATGTTCACACTTTCCAAACCCTGTCATCACCTCCGCCCCTCCTATCACTATATCTCCATGGTCCACACTAATACCAATAAGGGAGAAATGGACTAGAGCACGTGTAATCTTGTATGAAGGAGTTATAAAATACGCCATTAGTGCCTTCGGCCCGTATAAATCTACCGGAGATAATGACATTTTCCCCGCCCTTCTCCGGAAAGGAAGTGAGCACATTATCCCCACGATAGTACAAGCTAATACTTACCGAGAAGCTGAAAATAGGTTACGGTAAATGGCATACCATTAGCAGTCCGTAGACCAACTGCCCAGTCCAAATCCCTCAGACCAATAAGTCTGATCTCATTTTTCCTAAGAACCATGGACAAAATACTGGACAAACATATAAGGGATGATCCACTACCGGGACCTACCAGCCAGGTAAATCAACCACACACGCTCTCCAGGAGTTGGCAACAGGTTATCAGGAAGACACTCATTGACAAAGAGATCACAATTGGTTGCTTCCTTGACATGGAAGGTGCATTCGACAGTACTGATTTCAAGGAAATACAACGTTGCATCCTCAGCACAGGAGTGGAGAATACTACATGCAGATGGATACATCATGCTCAGCCACAGAAAAATCAATGCTACACGGGGCAATGACAAAATCAGTATCAAAGCTACAAAAGTCTGCCTTCAGGGCATGTTACTATCTTTCCTCCAGTGGTTCATAGTTGTGATTGAACTAATTGTCATTCTTATCAATGAAGGATTATATGTCCAAGGATATGTTGATGATGTTGTGATTTTAATTAGGGGTGATTTTCAAAAAGACACATTCTCGGATCTGTTACAAAGAACACTAACCTTACAGCTAACTGGTGCGTAAACCTCAATGTTAATCCCAAAAGGGAGCACAATAGTCACAGTCACCAGAAGAAGCATGAAAAAATAGAATTCTCAAAAGAGGTCAACTACCTAGACCCTCGCAATTGGAATTGTAACAAGAAAACATCTATTGACAATGCCAGGACCTCCTTCTGCACCAGCAACTGTCTCATTGGTAAAAACTGGGGCATCAACCCTATTGTCTATACACAGCCATCACCAGACCAATACTCACGTATGCTGAACCAGTCTGTTGATGTAAAACAATCCAAGCAAATACACAAGCGAAGCTCAACAAACTGCAAAGACTAACTTGTGTTACCATCACAGGGAACAACAATAGCACTAGTAGTCATCTCACCCCTCTATCTGTAAATAAAGAAAGAAAAGATGGTTAAAGTCTACAAACAGATCACAGAAGATGACGCTAACCACGGGGCAGTCCGACGTAACATACACAATAAACTGCACAGACACGAAACTCAAATGAATATCTGTCGCTGACAACTGTCTTCTCAGACACAACTTCAGCCAAAATTATAGGGTTACTCTTCCCTCACGACACAACTGGAAGCACAACAGACCCACCTTCATCCGCGAGTGCCTCATATGGCACACAGATGGCTCCAAAGTAAATAAAGGTGTTGTAACTAGAGTATGCATATTCAATACCAACATACCACAGCACGATCATTCACAACTAGGTATTCCAAGCAATTGAACTCTGCCTCAGAGAAGAAATAGACAGAGCCATGACTAACAGGCACATTTATATTCCCTCTGACAGCGGAGCTGCTCTTCAAGCCCTCAAAAGCTACGAAGTCACCGCTAAACTATTACAACTGTTGGCGAACCAGTTGGCGAACGCAGAGTCCATTTCATTTGAATACCAGGTCACAGCGGTCATTCAAGAGCAGACCTACTAGCCAGAGAAGGCTCCGCATCACCATTCAAGCCATGACCATTCTGCGGCATACCCATTACCACTGCTAAGAGCTAAACAATTCGCTCAGCGGCATGGCCAATCATTGCTGGACACACACGAAACAGTCAACCCAAAATGTTCCTGCCAACTATTTCTCTTAGTAGAACGAAGCAGCTCGACAGGCTTACAAGTCTGATTCGTACAGCCACAAGCATCTTTACTGGGGATGCTTTCCACCACGGGCCACCACACCAAGATGACACCTGCTGTATATGTAATAAGGACGAAGAAACTGCAGAATACACACTGCGGAATTGTAACTGCCTAGTTATGACACGTCATCAACACCTAGGCGGATACAGCGGACAAAACTGCCGATAGTTCACTAGAAAACATGCTAACTTTTAGCATAGCTTCTTGCCTGAATTTTAAAAAATCAGAATAGACCCATCCGAGGCTGCAATGATCAGGCGATGCCATCCCACCCCCTGGCAATATTGTGTTTCTCAATCTATATTCTCAATCTATATTCCTTGAAAAAGTCCTCCTACCTAGCCTCGACGAAGTCGACACAGCCTTTAAAAGGCTGAAGAACAGTCATTGGTACGTACCAGTTCGGCTTCCGACCCAGCCATTTGACTATAGACCAAATCTTCACACTCAGTCAAATCCTGAAGAGCTTCAAATCATTTCCCTGTGGATTGCAGAGCCGCATAGGAGAGCAAAGGTGCCGGCCCGTCGCGCTGTGGGTATGTGCGTCGACCTCAACGCACTTGAACCTCGAAGTCGTAGGTCTAAGTGACAAAAAAATTTGCTAACGGCCCAACTTCTTTCAAGGCATGCTCAAAGAGCATTTTCTGTCTAGAAAAAGCTTCTCGTACTTGGCCGTTCGGAGTCGACATAAAACTGTAGGGCGATTCCACTCGTGAGAGAACAATAGCACGCACAACACGAGTGGTTGGTAAAAAGCTAGACCCAGTCCCCCTACGGACTGTATACATATTATTATTATACAACAGCATTCATCGAAAGGAATTATTTGAAACGATGGCCGAACTCGGATTTCCGAGAAACTAATATTAATCCATTTATATTCAACCACGCTAACACATTCGCGATGAACAGTGCAGTTTGGCTCGAGGACCTCTTAGCCGTTCAAACCCGGACCGGATTTCGGCAAGGAGGTGCCCTTTCGTGTGATTTCTTCAATTCCCACTGGAGGGGATAGTGTGACAGGCTGCTGTACACACGGAAGGCACTGTCTTCTTCAAGTCAGTCCAGTTATTGGGATACATCGATATCGTCGTGCGATCCCAAACCATTTAGCAGGGAGGACAAGACAAAATATATGCTGTCAAGCATAAAACGATCCGCCGTACAACACCTAGGCCAAAACATGTCAATCGACTGTTACAATTTTGAGGTAGTAAAGGAGTTTGTCTACATCGGGGCGAACGTAAACTCCACGAATGACACCGTAGTGGAGAACCAATGTTGAATCGTCCTTGGCAATCGATGTTACTTGGTTTTTCCGAACTCCTGACTCGAATCCTTACTCCTCATGCCCCACAAAACTCTTATCCTGCCAGTCCTGCCTTATCGAGCCGAAAACTTAGCACTAAGCAGAGCTGATTCTTGGTGCCAGCTCTGCGTGGGATATTTGGTCCCTTCTGCGAAGAAGCCGAATGGAGAAGAAGACACAAGCGCAATTATAGAAAAAACTTTTCTAGGCCATGCCACCACAGTCCCAGGCGAACATAAGCCACCTCTCCAGCGTTGGTACGGTTTTTATCCTGCATTCAAATACTAACGCCTGAGGTCCCTCTCCACTTCGTGTGTGCCGTCAGTTTCGTGGCTGTCCTCTATTGCGTTGTTCCACTATCAAGCACCATGGCCTGCAGTACAAGCACCTTCCAACGCGATGTACATACTTAGCTATGTATTCAGTGGACTATTAGTTTGTTAATAAAAATGAACTATCATTCAAACATTGACGCTACTCGCGCCGAACTAAAGAAAAAACTCAGACATCGTCAGAAGTCTTAGATAGGCTGACATGGCTTCTTTAAATTTACCTCATGCCATGAATAGGACTTCTAGTCAATTGATCACTATACTATGCAGCCATAAGTCAAGCGCGCTAGCCTTGGATCTTGAGTAGACGTCTGAGCTAGACTGGTATCTCATTAATAACTAGCACCCACGGAAGGCTTGGTCACTTAGTGGAGGCCACATCTTTAATGGATGCACAGCCTTAGGTTCCACTATTGATGTACACATACGTTGCCAGGGCTTTGGTTCTTCTATCAAGGTATCTCCCGCTGCCTCGAGTAGTCTTCCTGACTCAGGCACCGGTTACACTCAAAGACAGCACATTTTTCAGAAACTTGTATTTCCGACTTTGTGATAAGGTATCAACCCCACAACACCATTATTTAACCAATTCGAGGTAAATTTATATTCGCTCTTGCTGTGAGTGACAAGTTTTAAGGTTACCATCACTTCTGAAATGGTTTCGTCAATGGTCCACCCCTGTGTTCAAAAGTTTTGTAACCAAAATCGATTTATCTACCTTGCCATTTCCATAGCCAGCCGTGCTTAATCAACAAGTCAATCAGGCGAAAATCCCCCATTGCTAAGAACCGATCCGAAAGACAAAACCGTCCGCCGACAGTGAGCTCACGAACAAGCCTCTTAACCACGACAACAGGTTCAAGTCAAGCCGAACATCGATTGGATACCTTATCCATTTGATATTGGCCGCAATCCCCTGTGACATGGTTATTCTAATACCCAGCCGAACATAAATCTTGAACCGCACACCCCGCACCGCAATGTACATGACACTTCATGCACACAATTAATCAATCCATCCCAGCGCGCAAACCACAACAGTATCGCATTATCTACGAGGCACCCCAAGTCAAGTCAACAGCATCCAGCACCCAGCACCCAGGGTAATCCGCTCGACGAGCTGAAAACTAATTACTCAATCAAAATCCAAATTCAATTAACGTCACCTCCGGAGAAGATTCCCCAGGAGCGGTGTCAACAAGGACATCTCGACGTCTCGGTCGCAGAGGGAGCGCACGCATGGAACATTGCCGCTGGCGTGATGTGTGTCAATGTCTAGGCCACGCATACGCACTGAATGGGAACCGGACGAGAGCCACCGGCGACGTGATGGGAGCCGAGCATGACACACGGAGACCATTCAATTCATTTGGATTAGAGAGTTCCAGTTCAGCAGGTCCCGTCGACTAGACGGGCGGCCCATTACCTCACCGACATTCGCTTTCGCAACCCAGCCACCTGGCCATTTGCGGTGGCAGCTAGGTGGTGAAGCGTTCCGACTGCAACTCCACTTGGCTATCAGCACGTAGCCATCAGAAAGTGTGGGAAGGCAACAGGCATCACAATCAAAACAGAGTCATACTCCAATTACCCGCACTCGCGAGCAGAGAGTAGCCCCGCCGCTGCTGCTGGCGTATCGATTCTGATTAAATGGCCTAAACGACTGCAGTCGGCCGGCGAAGGTGTGTGTTTTGTTATGGGGCCCGACTGTTGTGTCCGCCCGTCCGATATGCAAACAGGAAGGCCGAGAGAGCGGGGCCTCCTTGGCAGGCAACGACCGCGACAGCGTCGGGCAGCCGAGGCAGGTCGGTGACTGGACGTTCAACGAACGACCGCGCCACGAATGTGGTCGATCTATCTTAAGCGCGTGCAGGTGACTAAGTTCATTAGAGACGGACGTGGTGGTCGGAACGAGGAGAACCACTTCGCTTGTCGTTGTTTGTTTGAGAGTTTTGACATTTGGACAGTTGGCCAACGCCGAGAATTGGAATGTTCCGTGGTATTTTAATGGCATTCCTCCTGGTCGTTGGGCAATGCGGACGGTGGACAGTTTGTGTCGGTTCTTATTTTTCGGTTTTGGCGTTTGGTCAACGGGTGCATTGGCACGGTCGAGGGGGCGGGAGTCGTGACAAGGAAATTACCCCTTGCGGCGAGCGCAGAACATGTCGCTTTTGACATTAATTCGGTTTTTGTTTCTGTTTTGTTTTTGTCAGGGTAAGTGGGCAGCGTTTGAGAGCGGAGTGTCGCACGGGGGCGGTGCGGAAAACGATTGCGGTATGTCACACCTGTTGGCAGAAAGGCTGCGAGGGTCGGCTTTTGTGGGAAGTCTGTTGCAATCGAATGCGGGATGCGGAAAAATGTCAATCAGGCGATGGAGGAACGAGTGATCTAATAGATTCCTGTGGACGCCGTAACATAACTTGTTTCTGGTGATTGAAGGTAATGTTCCTGTAAACGTCTTATCAATTGTGGTCAATTAATGGGTTTCTGTATTTCCACCGCAACTGTGTGGAGGTTTCCGATTACGTTGCTTTATTGAAACTGATAGGAATTGCTTGTTCGACAAGTAGCACCAGAGTCATACATAGTTGCTACTGAGAATTTGTTGGAAAAGGCAACTGTGCAGGCTGGCAATGAGGACAAGCTAAATGTTGCTCAGCCTGAGAAGCGCGCGATTGGGGAAATGGAGAGGTATTACAACTATCCAAGCCTCTCAGGAGGCAGAGGGACCACTCGTAGTAGAGTCGCAGGCGAAACTGAGAATCTGGAAGGATCACTTCTTCACACTGTTAAGCAGAGAAGTTTACACCAATACCGCTGACAGACAGAAAGATCCACTCTCAATGGAAGAAGATACACGATAATTCCGCCCCTCGACCTAGACGAAGTGAAGATAGCGATATCGATAGCGATAAAGTCGAACAAAGTTGCTGGTGAAGACAGAGTGTCTGCAGAACACTTTAAAGCAGCTGGAGCTGAGCTGATAGGGTGTCGTTTGCCCAAGAGAAAGGAGACCCCTTTAATTAGGCCAATTTTCAAGGGACATGCTTGCACAACATCGCCTATAAGACCCCCCTGCCGTTGTGGCCAGCGCCTTCAGCCGTCCGTCAATAAATTGTGCGGTTCAGGCCTGTAAAGTTCACCATCGATCAACTCAACGTCTTACAAAAGTGGCTCTATGATATTTTTCAAGACAAGCTTAACTAAGTCAGACTGTATATATCAGCTGTGTACGGAACATGTTTGTGAGCATAGAGCGTGAGGTGCTTGGGGACTATCTCTAGCTGTTATGTAGCTGCGGTGCGATTGACTCTATTAACATCTGATATGTGCAGATGTTGTTGCTGTGTCGTCTCTCTTTTATGGTCAGTGCACTACACCATTGATGTTATTATTATGATGTTCTTTCGCATTCGTCTGCTGCTGCTCCCTACACTGGTAAGCTGCAGTTCTACACACTTGTCGACTGCTGTTCCATATACATATTGCTGGATTATGAATACGGCAGTCTGTTGGTAATGTTGCAGAGTCACTTGCTTACTTACTTATCAGGCAGACGAACCATGAAGGGTCTGAGCCTGAGCAATTGCTGCCTTCCATTGATGACGGTCCTGGGCACACTGCTTCCAGTCATCAGGGTCAAGCTGTCTTACATCCGCGATGTCTTGGTCTTGGTCTCAGGCATATAAGGGCAACACGAGAACATTTCTCCTAGCACTGTATGTGGATCGCACGTAATGGGTAATCATACAAGGAGTTCCAACGAAATCCATCTTATAATGCCCCTAGGCCGACCAATATTTTACTCCTCAACTCCTTGAGTTGATGGAAGGTAGCGTAATACCAACAGAGATTTTATGGAGCTCGTTGCCGTTTGCATGAATACGAATGAAACGTGTGCCACGACATAAATAAACGAAAACAAAACTACGTTCACGTTCAAAACGAAAACAAAACAAATAGTCCCACACACTTTCGCATACCAATCGGCGAGGATTCTTCGTATTCAAACTGTATGCCGACATCTCAATAAAACTATCACAAGAGATCCGAAAGGAAACAGAAGCAAGTCCAATCGTATTAAGTTTCAGTTACGGGTTTGCATCCCCATCGCCCACACTCAAGTGGACCTTGGCTCTCAAGCACTCGCATTGTTGCGACATTTCGTTTCATACGAAACCCACTTCTCTTTGAAATGTATCCACTAGTGCATTCGATTTGCTCGAGGATACTCCTACTTTTTGCATCTGTTGAAATTCCAGACGCCTGCTACCTGTTGCCCGATTTCTACTCCCTTGTACGGTCTCTTGCTCTATGAATTTAAATTAAGGAATTACAAGTTGTGCTGTAGTCGCCTCGGGTCGTTGGTAATTGGAGCGTTGTTCAACACGAAATTATGTTAATATCTCTCTCTCGGTCTCTTGCTGCAGGACATGCATAAAGGGAAGGATGCCCGGCTTGTGGGCGTGTGGCTCCGGAACAAGGCATATATGCAGTTTGAACTCAAATCGGTTAGGTACTGACCAGAGAGTTGGCTGGCACATGTGCTGTGGTTGGATTGAAGCCATAATAATTGACTTCACGTATTACTGATTGATAGTTGCCTATGAGGGCAGCCACGTATTGTGTATGTTGCCTTGGTAGTGAAGCAACAATTTTGAGGTACAACAATAGAGTTGACTGTGTTTGGTGAACATGAACATCTTGAGGGGCACACAATCCCAAACATTTGTGATGTCTGGCTCAAGAGAAGCCAGGTGGGAGGGTGGAATTTTAATAAGTCGCAAATTGACCGACGCCTGGAGAGAAAATTCTAGATTGACATATAAATTGGTATTAAGGGAATGGGATCGGTGTGGGATTAAAGGCAACGAAAATGATTGCTACCGAGATGTGGGCAGTATGGATTGCGAGGTCTATTGATACAAGGAATACTATCAGGTGTCATTATGTACATCAAACGAACATTGAATCCATCCCCACAACGGCTTTGGCGAGTGCGAGTTTATTTGTTCTCCTTGTGAGAAGGAGGCAAAAAGTGGCATCGGATACCTCATACCCGGTATACTAGCACTAGGGCCTGTGAAATGGTGGCTGTATGAGAGCACCTGAGCCGGTCTGGTTCAGCCCGAAGAAACACAATGTACACAATTCCAGAAACCACTCGAATTAAGGTACGTACAAATCCTGGCTGAGATAACAATCTCGCGGGATTGGATTCAACGAGATGGAAGAGATTGATTAGAAGGAACTATGATCCTCATCGAAACGCGAATGGAAAGAAGTTGTGCAAATAGCGTGTCCACAATGAACACCATCATTCCACACAGGTATCCATAATAGCATGTGCTACTGCTAGAGTCCAGTCTAGTCTCATCGATAGATCTCTTTGGGGTGCCATTGAGTGATGAAACCACCACAGAAGAAGAGGAGCACTTGCACTATTTCTCGTGACCGGTACATTGAGCCGCGAAGAGACAAATTAGCTGTGCGAGCAGCTAAGCAGCTGTCTTGGAAGGAGTTCAGCGAGAAACTGCAAAAATAGTTCCCTGGCTAAGTATTGTATGACTCAGAGGGAGGAGGTGTAGAATACACCATCGAAGGAGTCAAATCCAATGATGGCGCATTTCAATGAGGGGATATTTTACGCAGATGGACAGATGGAGCTTCTTAATCTTGAACAGGGTGGCAGATCCAAGGCCTTACGCGAAGAATAGTCCAACGAAGGAGGAAGTCATTTTGGCGATTGAATCACTATAAGTGAGGTGTGGAGCCTGGCGTTTGGCAATCGGATGAACCTATGATCGTACCCAGGATGGGCGATGTATAGCTTTGGAGCTACTTGCCGTGATAGGGTTAGAAACACAGCACTACGCTTCAATGATTTGATCGCGTGGCGAATGTCCCTATTATCGTGACTTCCTCGTGGCGTGTCTTAAATGCGATGGCATCAGGTAGGTGACCACTTGTGCCAAAGTAGCGAATATAAAACAAAATCGAGTAAGACGTATGGTCAGATGTGACCAGTGCTGGCATCTTACTTAATGTGGCGCTACCGTCCGGGATGGACCAGGGCCTCAACCAACAAGCGTCTCCAGCCAGCTCGATCTTTAGTTAGCTGTCTCCAGTTTCGCACGCATAGTTGGTTGAGGTCCCTTTCCCCTTGCGTGCGCCACCTGATTCGCGGTCTTCCTCTACTGCACCTATCCTCGGGGTGGATTCGCGGACTTTTCGAGCCACAGCATTGGTTTCCATCCGCTCTACAGGACCTAACCATCTCAATCGTTGCATCTTCACTGTTCTGAGTAAGTCGATGGCGCCGAACAGCCCGTGTAGTTCGTCATTATATCTCCTCCTCCACTCACCACCTACGCAGACAGGACCAGAAAATTTCAACTTGAAGTACCCAAGAGCAGCTGCATCCGCTTTTGGCAAAGTCCATGCCTGGGCGCCATATAGCAGGACTGGGACAATTAAGGTCTTGTAAAGCGTAACCTTGGTTGTTCGAGAGAGGGCTTTGTTTACCAATTGCTTTCTTAGCCCAAAGAAGCACCGATTGGCAAGAGTTATTCTTCGTTTGATCTCAGCACTGGTGTCATTGTCTGTGTTGATAGCGGTTCCTAAGTAGACAACGTTTTTGACTACCTTAAAGTTATATCTGTCTGCTGTGACGTTCTGAATGTGACGACGGTGTTGTTACTTGGTCTTACCCTCGTTTACAGCTAAACCCATCTTCGCAGCCGCCGTTGCAATACCCAATACCCACAAAAGCGCCATTGACAACACGCTGCGTTCTTCCGATAATGTCAATGTCGTCGGCATATGCGAGTAGTTGGACGGACTTATGAAAGATTGTTCCTCTGGTGTTGGCGTTCGAGTTTTGAACAATTCTTTCAAGAACGATGTTGAAAAAGTCGCATGACAGCGCGTCACCTTGTCTGAATCCTTTTTTGACATCAAAGGTCTCGGTTAGGTCTTTACCGACCTTGATGCATTGATGCAGCGTGCATTCTCCATCGTCATCCTACACAAACGGACGTGTTCGGTAGGGATGCCAAAACTAGACATTGCTCTGTATAGCTCGTCTCTACAGATACTATCATACGCGGCCTTAAAATCGATGAAAAGGTGGTGGGTATAGAATTGTTGCTCTGGGCTTTCTCCAAAACCTGCCGAAGTGTGAATATTTGGTCGATGGTGAATTTTGTTGGCCTAAGGCCACACTGGTATGGACCGACAAGGTTCTTGACGAATGCCTTTAAGCGTTCACACAGTACGTCAGATAAGATTTTGTATGCGATGCTTAGGAGACTGATGCCTCTGTAGTTGACGCAGTTCAAAGGGTCTCATTTTTTATGATTTAGTGCTGACATCGAGTGGGAAGATATGGTATGATGTGCAGCTGTAGCTGATGACATGCAGTTTATTTGAGTTCGTTGGCAGGTTGTGTAAGTGTGCAGATTTAGCTCGTTGAGGTAGCGTTGCCCAGGGATTGTGATTCTCAAGTCCCTGATTGCCTCGTGGCGATATTTCCGATAGTTGCCGATGTCCAGGATATATTTTTTGAACAGCGTTACTCTTGTTATTGCTGCGGTGCTTTCTCCATTCCCTTTCGAAGTTGGGATCGGATTATGTTCGTGATTTTTTCTTTTGAAAATTGCGAGCTCTTCCATGCTGATCTTGGAGATGGTGTGCCATATTTGGAAGCTCAACGTTAAAGTCGTCCTATTAATGACTTGTCGAGTAGCAGCTTTATTCTCGAAATTGATCCATTTACCCATTCGTCACAAAGGATAAATGCGGTGGAGCCTACAATGGCCTTCTATAATGGACCTTACGTTTCCAATGGTGTAAGTATAATGCCACTCGGTGAAGGTGTACAGGCGGACAACAAAAATGGGCAGCAGGTATTTATACCATATATACAAAAGGGAGCACACTTGAGTACAAGTTTGTGAAGAGTGTAATTGATACTATGCGCAGAAATAATGAATATGAACAGAAATAATAAAGTTAAGTCAAAAGTCTTGTTGCAGTTTACTATTTACTTCAATTCTAAATAAAATGGTAAATATTTCAAGGCGGCTAGCTAGATCCCCACAGAAAAAAACACAAAAAAAAAATAATCAAGTCCCATGTACTAAAATTTGCACTTCACATTAACTTTGAAAATAGGGCTTGTATTCAGCTCTTGGCCCCGACTTGGCTCCCGACTTGGTGGTCCGGTTAGTGGATTGATTTACTTCCACATGGACATAGAATATTCTGGCATGAAGAAAGCTGTAGGCTATTCTAATGAGGTTAGAGGGAAATTCAATCTGTTTCAGGTTTCAGGTGAGGCCCTCTATCAGGACCGTGTCGAAGGCTACCATTATCGCACTAGCCGATTCCACACCTGTAATTGCCTTGCTAGTGCTTATAAGATCTAGGATCACATTAGACAGCACCATCTGTAAGGATTTGGGATGCATTTTGCATGACCAATTGATAATGTTACCAGGCAAGGTTGATGTCTATGGTAAATAGATTTTATTGACGATTTCCAATGTGGCTACCTTCTGTGGGCGATTTCTGAACATTCGACGCTAAATGTCCTCAGCAATCGACTTGATTAAGTTTATCCTTTGTTTTGGTGATGGATTTCTAAATTTTCGGAAACTCACTTATAAAACTGCACTTAATAGTAGTTGTTCTGGTGATTTTTGAAGATGACCAGAAATCAAGAATACATGGTCATTTCATGAGCACCCATTAAAATTCTAATCCATATACATGGCCACGTCTCGATTCAGTTCAGCCCAAAAAATGACTTTCCGTGGAACGGGACATCCTAACAACCCAACAGAATATCCGGATATTTTGGGTAAGAATTCTTCAGTGACTGTGAACATACGAATGCTGAGCATTCCCCTCCCCCACCCCCCTCCCCACTACCGAATGCTAGACTCAGAGAAACACCCGTCTCAGCAAATTGAAATCATATCCTTAGACGACGAGGAGGACACATGTACATCGTGTGCACCTTTCCATGTTTCACATAAAACATTCCTTGCCTGAGTACATTGTATTTCTCAGATGACTTGAGGTTAAGGTGAAAAGTGACCCCCACACACCAGGAACATCCGCCCACAACGCAGTGCCGCACACCGGTGAGGGATGCAAAGTGCTTGTAAAGTGAGTGGCTCACGGGTTTCGCCTGCAAAATGCTTGAAATTCCAATGAAATTGGTTTTAGCTCTTATGGAATTGCTGGAAATCCAATTCTAATTTCTTGGCTGGATTCCTCCTCAAAGTGGTTGGAATTCACTCTAATTGAGTTGGAATTTCGTTTTGAATTATTCCGTTTTTTCGTCTTGGTGTTCTGTGCTGTGCTTGTTCTTCTTCCGAAGCGCAAGTGGTAATGGATATGATTCCTTGTAATCACTTATGGAGTTCAAATGAAAGTTGTTTTTTACTTCATTTTGTGTTGGCTTCTAGGAAAGTGTTCAATAGCCTGACTACAGCTCTGAACAACAATACTGGGGTCGGTTTTTTTTCTCGGAAATACACGCACTTGTGTTGGGGTTTCTGTGGAAACTCCCGGTTTAAATTCTTGGTTTCGGTCTTTTTTCAGTCTTCACCCATTCATTGCATCACGCTTTCATTATTTTTTCAAATAAGATCCATGCTCAACCACAAATTGGACTTGGAAAATCAGCCGGACTTGTGAGATAACATCTTAAGGCGTCCAGTTGCCGGTAGTAGTGTTGTGAAAACCGAGAAAAAACAGTGACCACAGCTAAGCGATTATCGTGGATATCAATTACATAGAAACGGCTATATGGCGCAGTTGGTTAAGTCCCTGCACTTGGTTATAGGGGTTCCAGGTTTGAATTGCAGTGAAAGCAAATGTTAATATGCTTTTATCTGTTTTTCAAGTCTGGTCCAGTCACCATTTGCTGTTAGTATCCAATCGATGCCACTAGGTATCGCAGTCGACTTCTTCTATGGTGGAAATTACATTCCAAAATTCCACAGATTTCAGGTTATTTAAAAGGCAAGCAAGGAAACGGGACACAGTCCTTGTGCCACTCTTTGCGTCTCCTTATGGAAACCTACTTTCCTGGATGATCTTATAATTGTGTCTCCACATCTGTCCTTTCCGGAAACGGAACCAAATGACATTGTCAGTGGTGGCGGCCCGTGGCCGTTGTTGGTATGTGCGTCGACCATAACCTCGACGTCGTAGGTTCGATTCCTGCTCTGTGCGACAAAAATAATGTTCACGGCCCCACCTCTTTCGAGCCACTGAAAATGCTCAAAACGTATTTCTTGTCGAGCTTCTCAAGCTTGGCCGTTCTGAGTCGGCATAAATCTGCAGGTTCTCTCCACTCGTGGGAGAACAATAGTACAATACGAGTGGTTGCTCAGAAGCTAGGCCCTGGCCTTTTATGGGCTGTAGCGCCACACATTGTCTGACATTGTCTGTGAACGCAGGATTAAATGGGTCATTGATTCCTTTGACCTCTATAAATTACTGAGAATCGATGAAATCATATCCATCATGTTTCACATTCGAAACAGTCTAGCTCGGGCCATTATTTCCAATATATTCCAATATACTCCATTATTCACAATATATGTACGTTTATGAAGGACAAAGGCGAAGAAACCACATTGCAAGAGGTAGTGCTGATGTCGAAGAATACACACTTTGCGACATGTCCAGATATTGAGGGTGTTCCAATAATGTTAAGATCACGGCGATAAAACATTCACTTGAAAGGACCATCCACTTCAACCAATTCCCTCACTCCTCATGCTATTCGAACTCAAGGTGGCCTTGATTGGTGAGCATTGAGAAAGCAGTTGTGGAGATTTGGGGGGATTTTGAAGCCAAGCTTTCCGAGATGGTAAAGTACCACCTCCTCAATAACGAAGTCGAAACGCTCAATTGCTTTGACGCCGTAGATGTCATCAAAGGCTATCGGGTCATCAAGTGCGAAGACGACTTCTCCAAGAAATTCCTTTGTGGGTGTCTGTTACACGTGAGACAAGAGCTCATTCTTGCAAGGGACATTCTACGTGCAAAGATCACCAGGTTACATATAGCATTGAGGAGGGACGAAGACATCGTTTTCTTATCAATGCTGCAGCTAACCTGGTGATCTTCCTTAAGGGGGAAGACATCAACGTGGGTATTGTCCAGAATTCATGGGATTAATTAACACAAGCACCAACAGCTCTTCTACAGCCAAAACAACAACAGCATTGGTAAGCCGAGAAACTGCATTATAGCTAAGGAACATATCAAGACTTTCGTGTGTCTTAAATTTAGCTCGATTGACAGTCATTAAGATTAGGGCGATTATACGAAGCCTTCATCTGCATGGCACACATCCGCCCAGCACAGCCTGAAGGACTCCTTGAACTGCTTACGGACTGTGGGAAAAAACCAACCTACTGACGTGATGCGACGCCAACGCACGACACGCGTTGTGGGTGTAATATAAAGGTATGCTATAAAGGTAATGCCCCAACCTTCACATTTCCTAGCACTACTTTTGAATCTGGTGCTCAGAATCCATTCACCTTTGGAAACTCAGCACCGCCTGAAGAAGTTCTCGAACTGCTTACGGACTGTGGGAAAAACCATCCTGCTGATGTGATGCGACGCCAACGCACGACATGCGTTGTGGGTATGGTTTAAAGGTAGTCCTATGCTACAAAGGTAATGCCCCAACCTCTACATTTCCTAGCACTACTTTTGAATCTGGTGCTCAGAATCCATTCACGTTTGGAAACTCTAAAAAGTTAACTTCCTTAGCTGGAATAATAACAGGGACCAGCGGCGTGTAATAGAACCTTCGACAAAAGGTGAGGCCTCCAACCCAAATTGATCCTATGAAGGTACCCAGCGGCTGATTCTGACATACGGGTCACTTGAATAGTGGACTTCTTCTTCTTCTTTTTGCGGCGACACAAACCGGGGTGAAACTGGGCCTCTCCAGCTGGCACGATCTTTAGCCAGCCGCCTCCAATTTCGCACTCAAAGTTGGTTGAGGTCTTTCTCCACTTAAGTGCGTCATCGGGTTCGAGGTCGTCCTGTATTGCGTTGTCCCACTGGTTCGGAGTGGAAGACTCTTCAACCTGGAGCAGTGTTGTTCATGCGCTCAACGTGGCATAGCCATCTTAGGCGTTGAGTCCGTTGACGTCTGACTAGACTCATGTCGCATGTCGTACAGCCCGTAAAATTCGTGTTGAATCTTCTTCTCCAAGAACCTTCAACGCAAACAGGACCAAAGATTGAACGCCGCACTTTTCTCTCAAAGAGACTAAGTGTGTCTTCATCCGCTCTTGAGATAGTCCAAGCTTCCGCGCCATGCAGCAGGACAGGGATGATTAAAGTCTTATATAATGCGAGCTTTGTCTTTCGAGAGAGGGCTCTACTACTCAATTGCCTCTAGAGCCCTAAGAAACAGCAGTTGGCAAGAGTTATTCTGCGTTTAATCTCGGTACTGATGTTGTTCGCACAATTAACTTGGGAGCCAAGTTAAATGAAGTAATTCACTACCACGAAGTTGTAGCTGCTTATGGTGACGTTCTGACCAAGTCGTCGATGTTGTGTGTCCTTAATTGATTACAGCATATACTTTGTTTTGCCCCCATTTTTGCCGCCTCCGCTTCACCACAAGCAAACGCTTCATTGACGGCTCGCTGAGTTTGGCCAATTACGTCAATGTCGTCCGCGTATACTAGCAATTGCACGGATTCTTGGAATATCGTGCCGCTAGTATTGGCGATTGAGTTTTGTACGACCTTCTCAAGTAAGAGTTGAATAGTGGACTGGCCTCGTAAAAAAATGCTCAGCAGGGGCATGTTGAGGAGGAACGGCATGCATCCGCGGGGGTGGACACCAAATAGACGCCATCACCTTAATGCTACATCTTCTGCCATTTCATCTACAAATAAAAACCCCTTTGGTACACTGTGCCATGAGGCTCATAGAGTCTTGAGACTCAAAAGAAGGATTGCGCTCAAACAATCTGCTCCAAGTTGTCAAGTCCCTATTGAAAAACCCAGAAATACGTCCTTTCATGTTATATTTCATTAAAATAGTGTGCATCATTTCATCTTTTAGGAAATTGAAACACTGAGGGAATAAACAAATGTTGTTAATGACATTTAAGAGGGGACTGACGGTCAGACGGTTAGGACTTGGGAACACAGATTAAAACAAACCTTATGGATGGTGCTACAGCTAGTAGAGTGCCAGCTTCTCATCAACCGCTGGTGTTGTGCGTGTTATTGTTCTCTGCAGAGTGAAAGGGAACTACAGTTTTATGCCCACTCCGAACTGCCAAGTTTGCGAAGCTATTTTCAAAAAGAACCACTCTTTGAGCATTTCTTTAACTCGAAAGTGGTGGAGACGTGAAAATTATTTGGCTCTATACACCGAGCTTCAAGAGCATTTGGGTCGACGCATATACCCACAACGCCACGTCCCGCAAAATTGAAATAGTTTTCTTTTAACTTAATCGCAATCGCAGGTTAGATCACAGTAATTGTTGGCACAACTTTACCACCCAGTATTTTGGGCATTGTCTTTGTTTTTTTTTTTTTCATTAAAAGATGGCGCAGCACTGTTTTTCAATCTTAAAATTTAGGATGTAAGTTTATTAGTGGACCCATGAAGAGTCAGAATCTGAGCACGGCGACCGTAGGGGGTACTCTGCTTCAAGTCATCAAGACCAAGGTGGCTTAAATCCGCGATGACCTCATCTCTTTAGCGGAGCTTCGGTCTTTCTTTCTTTCTCGCACCAGTAGGCTCGAATTCAAAGATCCTCTTTGCTGAAGCGTTACTGTCTATTCGCTCGATGTGGCTGAGCCAGTGTTGTTTTGTCTTCCGGACAACATCCACATCCTGGTACAGCTGGTAGAGTTCGCGTTTGTGTCTACTCCACCGTTCGCCTTCCTCTCAGATCGGACCCTATACCCTACAGAAGTTTTCATTCGAAGGCACAAAGAATCAGCTCGCCGGATTTGCTTATCATCCAGCTTTCAGCTTCATATAGAAGGACTGACAAAAGAGGATTCTCGTAGAGAATGATTTTGGTCTTTCGAGTCACGAGTTTTGACCCCAGTTGTGTTGGCAGACCAAAGTAACATCGCCTGCCGTGGGTGGTACTACGTGTGATCTCCACTGTTATGTCATTTGCGGAGCTAACGTTATCCCCGAGGTAGACATACTCCTTTCCTACCTTACGTTTATAACTTTGGATTGAGATATTCTGAGACTCAACGTTTTTTGCACGACAGTATATATTTTGGTGTGTCCTCATTGACCTTAAGACCAGCTCGTTTCGCCCCTTCTTCAATTGCCAGAAATGCTTCCATATGGCACGTTGGGAGCGACTTTATAGATGTCGTCTGGGTAGCCCTACAGTTGGTCTGATATATAGAAGATAGTGCCTTCCGTTAGTGCACCCAAGGTATGTGTGTCAGTTTAACAATTAATGCACTTTTCAATGATATAATTTGCAACCATTTTTTATTGATTCGTTGACGTTTCGTTTCAATCAAGCTTTTGTTATTAAAGTTAATGGTTACCTTAAAATAAAATATATCTGCGGCCAATCCCATTGAACTGCTCGCTATTGTTTTTTTACAAATTCTTGGAACACGTAAATACTACGTTTTTTTTTTTAATGTTTTTGTCCAAAATGAAACGATATTTTTTTCATTTCAGTGAAACTAGCTCACATGGAATTATTTCATAATAATTCAAGCACGAACCGGATATCCGAAATGAGTGTGCACTCTGAATGATATATCGTGATACAAAAATAAAATGCATTTTCAAATGCAAATACGGTTGGTGGTCGTGTTTTTCGACGGAATGGACTATGCAACTGCTTTGAAAACTTTATTGTTTGAATGTGAACCACACCTAAAAGTTTTTTTCTGCATTTCATTTGACATTTCTCAATTTCACATTAACTCAATTTGAACCATGGAAAGATACACAATCGAGCAACGCGTTAAAGTTATTCAGGCTTATTGTGAAAATGGGCGTTCAAATCAAAATGCACTTCGTGATTTTTTCGGTCAATTTAATCGTCCAAATGTGCGTACAATCGGAAAAAATCGTTCAAAATTTGAACACACCGGGTCTGTAGGAGATGTGAAAAAACCAGTACATGCTCGTACAGCTCGTACTGCAAAAAATATTGCTGCTGCTCGCGATAGTGTGGCTGAAGAGCCATCCGCCTCAACTCGTCGTCGTGCCCAGCAATTGCACCTCTCACGCCCGTCGTTGATGAAAATTATGCATAAAAACTTGCATTTACATGCTTACAAGGTGCAATTGATTCAAGAACTAAAGCCTCTTGACCATTTCAAGCGTCGTCAATGCTCAGAACGGTGGCAAAAAATGGCAATAGTGGATGATAAATTTTCGAAGAAATTTATCTTCAGTGACGAAGCAAAAATGGGTTTAGCGGTGAATGAGGGAAAAACGAAGTATATGCTGTCATCAAGAAAGGACACACAACATCGACGACTCGGTCAGAACGTCACCATAGGCAGCTAAAACTTCGACGTAGTAAAGGCCTTCATCTACATTGGCTCCCAATAAAAATAGTGCAAACAACATCAGTACCGAGATTAAACGCAGAATAACTCTTGCCAACTGCTGTTTCTTTGGGCAATTGAGTAGCAGAGCCCTCTCTCGAAAGACCAAGCTCACATTATATAAGACTTTGATCATCCCTGTCATGCTGCATGGCGCGGATGCTTGGACTATCTCAAGAGCGGATGAAGACACACTTAGTCTCTTTGAGAGAAAAGTGCGGCGTTCAATCTTTGGTCCTGCTTGTGTTGAAGGTTCTTGGAGAAGAAGATTCAACCACCGAATTGTACGGGCCGTACAGCGCCATGAGTCTAGTCAGGCGTCTACGGATTCAACGCCTTAGATGGCTAGGCCACGTTGAGCGCATGGACAACACTGCTCCAGCCCGAAGAGTCTTCGACTCCGAACCAGTGGGACAACGCAATAGAGGACGACCACGAACCCGATGGCGTACTCAAGTGGAGAAGGACCTCAGCCAACTTAGAGTGTGAAATTGGAGGCAGCTGGCTAAAGATCGTTCCCGCTGGAGAGGATTGTTGACCGAGGCCCAGGTTCACCCCGGAATGTAGCGCCAAAAGAAGAAGAAGATGAGTCACATTTTAACCTCAGTGGATTTGTCAATAACCAGAATTGCCACATTTGGGCGATTGATAATCCAAGAGTGATTGTCTAAAACTCAATGCCCCCACTGTTAGGTGCGGTTTATGGGCTGGCGGCGTCATCGGGCCGTATTTTTTTCCAAATGAGGCCGGAGAATGGTGTTAGCAATCGTGAAATGATAACAAACTTTTTATGGACCGAATTGGAAGATATGAATGTGGACGATATGTGGTTTCAACAGGGGTTCTTTTGTGAAACAATTTCAATGACCATGTTATCTCACGTGGTGGCAATGTCAATTGGCCACCAAGATCATGTGATTTCACACCGTTGGATTTTTTCTTTGGGGTTATTTGAAAGAAAATGTGTACGTCGATAAGCCAGCAACAATTCAAGAGCTTAATAATAATATAATATAATATGGGTGGCGCTACAGCCCGTAGGGGGCCAGGGCCTAGCTTCTCAGCAACCACTCGTGTTGGGCGTGCTATTGTTCTCTCACGAGTGGATGGGACCTACAGTTTTATGCCGAATCCGAACGGCTTTGTTTGAGAAGCTTTTTCTAGACAGGAAATACTCTTTGAGCATTGTCAGTAACTCGAAAGAGGTGGGGTCGTGAAAATAGTTTTCGTCGCACAGAGCAGGAATCGAACCTACGACGTCGAGGTTGGGGTCGACGCACATACCCACAACGCCACGGGCCACACATTCAAGAGCTTAAGGATGAGATAATTCGACACATTAACGGCGTATAACCTCAATTATGCTTGAGCGTCATCGGACCATCGGATGGAGGTGTGCCGTCAAAGCCGCGGCGACCACTTGGCCGATATTTTGCTCAATACATAATTGAACCATACCATAATACCATAATAAAAAGAGTGTGTTTTATTCAAAATCGGCCCTTACAATTTAACCACCCTTTGTTTATATGTGTATATCATCATCCCAGAATAGGGCTATTAATCCCCCCAACAACTGGACGAACTACCTAGATGCAAGTTGGCAGGATTTATGGGGGTATGAGCCCAGTCACAGTCACACTCTATTTCAAGGTAGCGCCACGCATTTAAAGGAAATCTTCTTGATCTTAACTCCGAATATATCAGCGTATCCATTAAAGGAATGATCACCAGGTAGTTCTTGCCAACTGCAGCTGTGGATTGCTGACTATTGTACAGCTCATTCGCCATCTTCTGTAAAGAGATATGAGTCAGACTTAGAAACACGCAAACCGAAAAACAAGCGATTACAATTCAAGTAATACACAACAAAATTCACGCAAAGTTCCCTTCTACCATGCTGGATGAATTGAAGCAATAAACACAAACAAATTTACCCAAATTTCCTTCTACCATGCTGAATGAATGAATTGAAAAAAAAACACTTACATGTCAACGAGCGCTTTTCACACAATCCCAGCCATCATTCACGAGACAATTATTTCACAAGATATATTTCCATAATTCAAGAGACAACAACTGTCTAGAATATCATAAATCTACATCTGACTATCAAAACTAGACAAATACAACTGGGGACTTAGGTGCGATACATTTGTATATATTATTCAATAACGAGCAGTCGGAGCATTCTGCCAACCACCACTCAAGCACAACGGAACGAGGCTGACGTCTGCCAACTGATTGTATGTTTGAAGTGCCATCGTTATTAGAGACTCCTATCTAGTGTTCATCTGGCAGAGCATCATGCACAGAGCCAGAAGTCATGTTGTCAGATATTCATGTGTACCTTGTCTGGTAAGTGTTATTAATGAACACACTCCTGGGCAGGAAAACAGATATCCTGTACATTGCAGCAATCATGTGACTTTACAAATCTCATTCCGCGAACTTTGCTTTTGGTTAGACAGCATGCCTACGCCACTACTTGGGCAAAATGTAACGAATCTATGTGCACACCAGTTTCGTTGAACGGAGCAGAACCAGCAAATGACATGAGAAATAAATCTGTCCAAATTCAAGACTAAATCCGCTTAGAAATTCTTGTCATTGCTTTAAGAGTGACTGTGCGAGGGAAAATACCTCCACGGAAGCGGATTCGAATCTTTTGACAGAAAATAGTTACATCTTCATTATAAAGACATTCCAGAGCAGATGTCCTGAAATGCAGAAATATATTACATCGGGAGGAGGGATTATTTCTGCACTTGCCGAAGGGCCAATTGTGTGGCAGAATGCGAGCAGAAGCAAACAGCTTGATTTCATTTTGCAGAAATATGTAGTCCCTAGTAGTAGAGAACTCTGCATTCCGTATCTTCGTTTGGCTGAATTAAGTTTGAACATTAAACAACACGTGCAATCAACTGCAGTGCAATTCACCAATTTTCGACAGCTTCATGAATGTACATAGGTGCTGTGAAGTCTAGCCGATATGATGGATGAATGATCGATGAACGGACAGTCGATCAACATCAGCTACTAAGTTTTTCTTTTTTGCTTAGCTTCTTTGTGGAAATTGCCAACTAAACTTAATTTATCATCACAATTGTCACTGAACTGCGCATAGGATTCATAGAGCATTAAATTGAATTATTAACTATTGTGGCTTGGTAAGGCTGAACGAAAAGTAATCAAGCTAATAGGACAAACCAATTGGCAGCATCTAGTTTTAAGGAAGTGGAAGCATAGCCCGATGTGTAAAACTTATGAAAGCCAATTCAAGGGGCATTGAAACACGGTGAATAAGAACATCTAACTAATTATGCTAAAAATGACCCGAGAAAAACCAGGGGTACCATTAGTGAACTTGTTGGAGGAAGTTTTTATAACGAGTCTTCCAAATGCATCTGTTGGCCTGAGAGACATCGTGGATAAATTTTCAGATCAGTTCTCCAACTAAGCGGCAAACATCCTCCATGCCTGTGACACAAAGACGTCAAACCACGTGAGCAGTCAACTTCAGCAAAGCATCTTCTTAGAGGAAGCAACAGAGCAGGAAGTATTTAAGATACTGAGTCAGCTGAATAGTGCAAAAGGTCCTGAAGCAGATAGGAGTCCTGGCAGACTGGCTCAAAAGTTATCTGACTGACAGAACTATCCAATTCAAGCTAGCTGATACAGTACTGAAAATGAAGTCAAGTTCCACAAGGCTAAAAAGTAAGACCCGTTTTATTCATCTTTTCACGAACGAGCTATTGAAATTATTGAAAAAAAATGCGTACATGTATGTCGGTGACATAGAAATCATGGCCAAACACCAAAACTTGCATTTAGCTGTGCAGATAATGCAGGACGAATTCAACGCTGTATCCGCATGGTGCCATGATAATGGCCTAATGATAAATGGTACGAAACCAAAGGCGATGCACATTCGCACGCCAGCAACACCTGCAGAAGTATTCCAAATTTTTTATCGAATTGACCACTGTCCAACCAACAGCAACGAAACCAGTTCTCAGAAGTATCAACTACTTAGGAATTACCATCGACGAACATTTTCTTTGGTGTGAGCACATCAACGTCCTACGCCTGCAATTTGAGAGCACCATATTCGCAATGATGTATCATAAGCGTTACACAAACGTAGAAGTGCTTCTTCTTCTTCGATTGGCGCTACAGTCCGGGGTGGATCTGGGCCTCAACCAACATGCCTCTCCAGCCAGCACGATCAGTTGCGCACACCAAGTTGGTTGAGGTCCTTTTCCACTTGTGTGCGCCATCTAGTGCGAGGACGTCCTCTGTTGCGCTGTCCCAATGGCTCGGTGTCGAAGACTATTCGGGCCGGAGCTGTGGTGTCCATCCGCTCTACGTGAACTAGCCATCTTAAGCGTTGGATCCGAAGACGCTTAACTAGGTGCATCCCGCTGTACAGCCCGTATAGTTCGTGGTTGAACCTTCTCCTCCAAACTCCATCAACGCAAACAGGACCAAAGATCGTACGCAGAACTTTTCTCTCAAAACAACCAAGAGCTTCTTCATCCGCTTTCAATAGCTTCCATGTCTCTGCGCCATAGAGCAGGACTGGGATGATCAGGGTTTTATACAGCCCAAAGAAACAACGATTGGCAAGAGTAATTCTGCGCTTGATCTCGGTACTGGTGTTGTTGTCCCTATTTACTTCGGAGCCTAGGTAGACGAAGTCCTTGACTACCTCAAAGTTTCTGCTGCCCAATATGACGCTCTGTCCGAGACGTCGATGTTGTGCGTCCTTTCGTGATAGAAGTGCTTACGCAGGTTTATTATTCGTTAGCAGAATCGCGCATAGGATACGGCATTCTACCCTGGGGAAACGTAGCAAAATCCCACCTGGATAAGATATCTACCAGGTATACCGGTCAAGTTACAAATGTCTCGATAAGGAACATTTGCTGTGAACGAGCCCTTATTTTTTTTTTTTTTTTGTTTGCTATGACATCTGTGAAAAATATTTAGTATACATTAAGTCATTAAACACACAACATCATATTTTTTCATCGCGTTAAAAATGTCGAATTTTGTACCAGAAAGTGATGATTTGCGGAAAGCACTAATTTTTTGTTTTCATTTGAAGAAAAGTGCTGCAGAGTCGCATCGAATGCTTGTCGAGGCATATGGTGATCATGCTCTATCAGAAGCAACATGCAAAAGATGGTTTTAACAGTTCAGAAATAATGATTTTGATGTGAGAAGTGAAGAACGTGGAAGACCACAAACAAAGTTTAAAGACGCCGAATTGCAAACGATATTGGATGGAGATGACACTTTGAGTAAAAAGCAAATGGCAGCAATGTTAAATGTTGCACAACAAACAATTTGTGACCGTTTAAAAGCTATAGGAAGGATCCAAAAGTGTGGAAAATGGGTGCCAAATGAATTGAATGAAAGACAGATGGAAAAATGAAAAAAACACTTGAACACACACACACACAAAATCATGGGTTAATTCGGGGCAACCATCAACATCGACTGCAAATCCAGATCGATTCGGCAAGAAGACAATGGTGTGTGTTTGGTGGGACCAGAAAGGTGTGGTGTACCACGAGCTCCTAAAACCTGGTGAAACCGTTAATACTGATTGCTACCGACAACAAATGATCAATTTGAACCATGCATAGATCGAGAAACGACCAGAATTGTCCAGGCAAGGTAAATTTGCTCCATGACAATCACCTGCACACAAAGCAAAACCGGTTCAGGATACAATCAAATCACTAGGCTGGGAGCAGCTACCCCACCCGCCGTATTCAACAGACTTGGCTCCTTCCGACTACCATTTGTTTTCATCGATGGGACACGCACTGGCTGCGCAGCACTTCGATTCCTATGAAGAAGTCGAAAATTGGGTGTCTGATTGGTTTGCTTTAAAAGACGAACAGTTTTATTGGCGTGGTATTCACAAATTGCCAGAAAGATGGTCAAAATGTGTAGAAAACAATGACCAATACTTTGAATAAAATGTTTTCACTTTCCCATTAATAATTAGTGTATTATTTCGTACCGGTACACCTGGTAAGTCACAGTAGATCGAAGGGTCTTATCGTATGACATATTATGAGAAATTAAAGATAATACGTGATAAATGAAGAAAAATAGTGAAGAAAAAGGATTAAATGAGGGAGGGATGTAACTTCGAGTGGCACTAAGAACTGACGCTCGGATGCTATGCAGGAGTACGTAGGTTGAATTAAAACAAAGACTCGATGTGACAAACAAAACCTAAGCTTATTGTACATGGGTCTGGTACATACTTACTTCATCAGGCAGACGAACCATGAAGGGTTTGAGCCTGAGCAATTGCTGCCTTCCATCGGTGACGGTCCTGGGCACGCTGCTCCCAGTCATCAAGGCCAAGCTGTCTTACATCCGCGATGACTTGGTCTCTGTACCGGAGGTTCGGTCTTCCTCTCCTTCTCGAACCAGGAGGCTCGGATTCGAATACCCTCTTTACTGGAACGTTGTTGTCCATTTGCTCGATATGGCCGAGCCAGCTTTCTCATAGACTCCTTACACAGCTCGTAGAGTTCATTGTTGTGTCTTCTCCTCTACCCGCTTTCCTCGCAGACAGGACCATTAATCCGACGTTTTTCTTTCGACGGCACCAAGAAGCAACTCTGCAGTCATGCTTGGTGTCCAGCTTGCGGCTCCATAAGCAAGGTTTTGTAGAGCATGATTTTTGTCCTTCGAGTCAGAAGTTTCCAGCCCAGCAACTTGTAGTCTGGTACAGCCTTTCCAAAGTTAAGAGTGTTAAAGACTGGGAGTAATGCTGAACCATTCAGTTAATTACATATTATCGAGAGCCATTCGGCAGTCGGCTTCATTAAGCGCAATACTAAAGGATTCACGGATCCATTCGCACTTTTATCCCCTAGTCAGGCCTTTTCTTGAATATGTTGTTGTTATATGTAAGCCTTATCTTGTAACGTATGAACGCACTGATAAGGTGCAAAAGAGTTTTATAAAATTCATATTTTGTAAAGTGCAATAGATTGGAGCGAACAAAATGGAAAATGTTCGCCCGAATTATATGGCAAAGTGATGCTGGATTGAAAACTGCAAAAACGCGACGTACTGTTTATGACAATGTCATTTAATCGCATGCTTTGGCCAGGTTATCACCTTACATGGCGAGCGTTATGAGTCAATTATTTTCAACTTCTCTTGGCCTGGATTGAATGCAGTGGACACCAACTATTTATATGTAGTTTCTACACGTCGGAGAGGTGTTGTGTGGCACAGCTCACGCCGCATGGGAAACTCTGCACGCGAGGCATGATGTTAACTGGCTACCGAGATCGTGCGATTAGACCTCTTAAGGAACTCTTTCTGTGGGGAAGTCACTGATGTAAACATATTGGTAGCAAACCTAAGCAGCCACTATCCTGCTTGTGATGTGATAAGAAGTCACAAATGTCTTTGATACGAAAATCGATGCTATAATTAATTTAAATATTATATAATAATATTTTAAATTTTATTATATTAAAATTATAGCATATATAGATAATTATAAAAATGCTGACAAAAGTGATAAATCGCGCTCAGAACAGCGTATAAACACATTGGTAGGGGACAATGTGAAGAGATAATCCCTCACAAAATGTTAAGCTCTTAAAATTATCCTCTTTATATATTTGTTCAGCAAATGCACAGTGATGTGCTGAGACGTTCATCACAATATTCACACATTTTGAGGTTTTGCTTAAAACACGAATCCCTCACAGATTGGCAATGTGAGTCTCTTGTGAGGCAGTTGTGACTTGTTACACATCACAGAGGTGTTCCCGAATAGATTGTGAATCGCGATGAGCTAACGCCACGTCGACTTCGTAATTTTCTGGATAGACTCAGTATCTCGAGATCATCTTCTGCTAAACTATGCTGCCATCTTATCACGCGATTGGTGGCCGCTTTCCAGTTGAACGTGATTTCATGTAGAGGTTGTCTTTGCTATCACAGTATTCTTGAGTCAGGGTTTGTGAATCAAGTCTTTGCCGGATCCCAAATTCGTTCCCTTTATCGAGTAGTTCCGATGAATGCTATTGTATGTGGATTACCTCGCAAACATATTGTAAAAATTGGATTGCTTTTAATAATCGGCTGCATCACAGTTTTAAACGTTCACACGGTGGGCCCGATCGAAAGTGGAGAAAAATACTTTTATACAACCTACAAGAGATTCTCTGTCTTTTTCGGATGATGGGAGCTGAAATTATCAGTTGTTTTCCGATTGTGTACAAGTTCCCTACCACAACATCAACACCAACTGTGAGGAGGTCTAGTCTTATGCCACCTATCCTTGTGTCTTTTCGGTTCTTCAAATTTTATGATAACTCAGGTCACCTCACGCGGAAGCACTGCTTCATTGATTGAAGATAGGTTTCCAGTACTCCACGCAACCACCAGTCTGCAAAGAGTCTCCCCTAAATCATCTTCATTACTCGCAAAGTCCTCAAGTAAAGTATACCGATGAAGTAAACTTTTTTGTGAGTTACCTCATTCAGTGCCGCCTTAACAGGCCTTCCTTTGTCATAATCAAATCCGTTTCCTGGGTTTATGTCAGACCGCAAAATCACTTAAGCCTCGTAAAGTCCCCACAAACAACAAGCAAACCATAAATCAATGCCGATACATCTGTCTTGGCCGCGTTACATTTGACCTTCAAATCCCCAGCACACTGGTCCACCGATAACGGATACGAACCACCCCAGTGCATTTTATTACTTCTACAAAGCACACCGCTCTCCCCTCGTGCTGCAGCTCCCATCGGCGAACGGAAACGCTGTACAACCTTCACATTAGACAGATCGAACAATCGGTCGTAACGCTCTGTCATAAAGCGGTGTTAATGCACCGAAAACAATTAACAGCTTAACTGTCAGTCGGTTACATAAAAACATGCAGTTCCACAGTCGACAGTTCCTTCACTTGGCCGTCCCCCCACTTGACTGCTGGTCGAAGCACCATCAGTCCTCCATCGCCGCCATCAGGGTTGGCTCTTAAAACCACTTAATTAGTCGTCACTTAACGAGCGGTGTGTGGCGCGCGTATTAAACTTGAAATTCTTTCGACAAATTAACGTCTGTTAACAGACCTGTGCCATGTGCCCGTGAACAGCATGCGACTCTTTTTTCCCGTATAACCGTTAGCTGGCGCTGCTGACTGGAAACAATCGGATTAAAGCGTCCCCAGTTGACGGACATATGTTTCGCAAACGCTTTCATTTCTGTAAATCGAATTCCGCCAATTGGCAGTGCGGCCACCGGCAGTCATGTATGCATACTCTAACACGGCTCAAATCCGCCATTGAATTGACACACACCGGGTGCCGGTAAAGTCTATTATAATTTCAGAAATTGTTTTTATTAGCGGTCGGTTGTTATAAATCAAATCGCGAAATGGCTTTCCCCTGACGATGGTCTGGCGCATTCAGCGCGCGGGTAATTATGACAAAAAGCGCCAGTAAATCGCTCTCTGGCGGGACCACACCTTGCCGGTCTAGTTGGCGTGTATAAATCGCCATAATTCGCGAGTTATCGCCCTCGTTGTCATGTCACTGACAATGGTTTGTGTCGCGTTCTGCTATGTCAATCAGCGCCAGTGTCTGTGACAATCTGTCTGCTTGTTGGAATGTCATCTGAATGACTGATTTCAGATTCCGGCACGTATTCACCAGCATTCTGTGGCCGTGTGTGCTCTCTTGCGGTGGATGTCAGAGGCGCAGATGTCACAAATGCATCGAATCTTGGCGTAGTTGGCGTCCTTCAAGTGTGGGGGCGATGATTTTTTTTTTATTTTTCTTTCATTTATTGCGCAACAGGTTGTGCTGTACAATGCTAACTGTCATAAGACATTAAATACGGTATCAGCTGTCAGCGAGTGAGTCCTTTATGACCTGTAATACCTGTCAGCAGCGTGACGGAAAAGGTTGAGCTGTCTTTATCAACGTCAACGTCACTTGTGATTGCTTGGGCGTGGTCATTGCTGGTTACAGGGAAAAACGGTGAAGAAAGTGGACCTTGAATTGAGTCGAAGAAACGATGTTAAATTAAAAAAAGATTTGTAGTTCTATAATTAATTGACGGTTATCTTGGAATCTCCCCTGTCTTGGCGTTACTCTGATGGGCATTGTTTTGATATTCAATGAACCAGTTCTTTGACAGGTATCGAGTTCTGTTCTTCAGCAAATATTATCCTCGAATTTAGGCCAAATGCATTTGCGACCAGTAGGTGCTTATTACTTGGATGTTAACTCCTGGTGAATTTCTATTAATGAATCGTGATAAGTCAAACTAAAAGTCACATGAAACTGAAAGGCACAAAATTGATAAGGAAGCGGTGTTGCTACTTAACAGTGAGTGAAGTGTGACGAAGAAGCCTGAAATCTAGTCTATGCAGAAGTCCTCCCGCCAAGTCCATAAAGACCTGTAAAACAACGAAGCCCCCAGACTCAGAAGACATTAGATTACGATGGTTGATGATGATGTTCTGGTAGAAAGAATGCATCAGATAATTAGGATTCTATGACTCTACTGAGCGCAATATGACTCCATTGATCGTTATTAATGTAGGCGGACGAAGGGTGATTTTGCCTGATCCGCTGAAGTTGTGGACGTGGCATAAGTTGTTGAGGTCAACTGGAATTGCCTGTACTGAGGAAAAGTTTCGACGAGTGAGCGAACGTAGGATGATGGGATGAGTCTTAATTTGGCAAAAGAATGGTTCAGTGATTTGACGATCGAGAATTATTTGATTGTAAATTAAGCTTATGTTCCTTCGCGTTATTGCACACCTTGACGCGGTGCGAAGAATTGGTAAACGTCAATGAGTCAAGGGAGTTTATTCTCTATGAGGTGACCCGAAGTTAAGATGTAACAATCCCTTCTCTCCCTCCCACTACATCCCATCTCTCCCCTCCATCTCCGGTGCCCTAGATCAAGGTGTCATACGACCAGTGCCGAGGAGCAGCCTGGCTGGGGTCCACCCAAAAAATAGCCCAGTCGCGAACGGAGAAAACAGATTAGAGTGGATTTCCTTTTGGTGCACAGTTGATGAAAGTAAGAAACCATGACATCGATCCAGATGTTGCTAAGCGCAAGAGGGATTGCTTTTGATTAACGTTGTTAGCTGCATTTTCGATGTGAAGAAATGCCCCAAGAGTGAATGGCCTTTATTCAAGGGGCCATTAATACAGATTGAATTCCGCGACCAGTTCGTTTAACCGGGTCCTATTATGTGAATGTACCTATTCACTGGCTTCTATCAGTGAGTGAAGGGTTGTCTCAAAGGATTTGTTTTTAAGATATATGGGTTTAGCGGTCAAGTCGAAAGGACACCCAACACCGACATCTCGGTCAGTACGTTACAGCAGACAGTAACAGCTTTCAAGACAACGACCCTAGTGCTGAAGTCAAACGAAGAATAACTCTGGCCGATCACTGTGATTCAATCAATTGACTTCATTTTGGACGATTTCTTTTCCACGTCAGGTTTGGATCAATTTTTACGAGCAGTCTCTCGATTTGAAATCAATTGAATGCAAGTCTATCGGCTGACAGTGCACTCACGGAAGTCACTTTGAAGTCTTTACCATTCAGTTGAAGTCATCGGCATTCAGTTAAAGTCTATGGGTCTTCACCTTATTTTCGATGCAGTCTTTGGGACTTCAACAAATTTGCATTGCAGTCGTTAGGACTTCAAGATTTCTTTTTACAGTCTTTGGGAATTCAGTTTGCGAGCTGGTTTGAACAAGTCATATGGAATCACGAATCACACTTTTATTTGAAGTATATTGGGCTTTTAGGTTTAGAGGAAGATGACTACGTAGTGTTCACGACGAAAGGAGGATATGGGGATGGAGTCGTGCTGCTAAAAAATGGAGCACTTAATACAACGAAAGAAAATGAATTAGATTTATTTGAATTGAGAATTTTCATGTTTAAAATTGGATATTTAAAAATTTTCTAAGCGAATAACTTTCAGAAGCAACTCGACAACTCGCTAAGACCAGTGGCCTTCTACAGTCGAAAGCTGCCCGGAGCCGAGAGTAAGTAACACTCTTACGAACTCGAGGTCGTAGCCATCGTAGAAAGTTTGGATCGCTTCCGGGCTGGGCAGGCACTTCAAGGTCGTCACAGATTGCGAAGCCATAGTCGCAACCAGCACAAGGGCCAAGATCATACCTCGGGTGGGACGGTGGTGGCTTAGGCTCCAAGAGTTTGATTACGAGACGGTTCACCAGCCAGGGGGGAGAGCCGCCCACGTCGATGCGCTAAGTCGACAACCAACGGAGGATGAACGAGATGTGCCTTAAACATGTTTTCTTTAGGGCTGAATATTTGCAGAGGAGCCCCATAGATGTTGACTGATGGGCAAGATATTCATTATCTACAGTGTGTGTAGTGTAGTGCAGAGTAGTGTAAGCCATGTTCACTCAGGTTGCGCGCCAAATCGGTGGAGTCAACTAAGATAAACGTCTGCGTTCATCAAATACATCATTCGTCAACTGAGCTGTTTCTATTTTATTTTCATTTGCACCGCCAGTGCTTTCATTATTGTTGGTATAATATGTTTTTATCAAAAGTTCTTTGAATGCTTTTAAGAAGTTGAAACCGTTGTCAGTGACTGTTGCCACAACGTTATTGCAATTCAGTACAAACCGAGCATTAATTTCCAGAATAAGATCATGAATCCGAACATAAGAATGCGATCCAAAAAATAGCATACGAGCAAGAGCAACTGGTTGCCCGTTGAAATCTTCGTCTATCCAACGAGGATCCAAAGTATAATCAAAAAACCCCCGGTGTTTCGTTGACCACACATCGTCGGTTGTGCAAAAATATTTCTGTCTTGCTATTGAAGACTTGAACTTTTCGATCATGGACAAGAATGCCTCGTCTATAAGCTATACGGTTATTCGGTGACTCATGACTTTAAGATCGCTTTTAGCAAATGGCAAAAGCTTTCTAAATGACTCGTCTTCCACAATCGAGATCGGCAGAATATTAATTGCAATAAAGCTTACAATTAACTCCTGAAATTGCTCTTGCCTTGATCTCGTTGTAATGATATTTGTAAGACTGTAACAAACAACTTTGAAGTCCCAAGAACTGCATCAAAAATTGATTGAAGTCCCAACGTCTTCAACGGAATGCGAACGACTTCAAGTGAATGGTAAAAACATCAAAGTGACTTCAGTGAGTGCACTGTCAGTCGATAGACTTGCATTCAATTGATTTCAAATCAATAAACTGATAGCAAATATTGATCCAATCAAGACTTGCAAAAATATAATGCTTTAAGTATTGAAGTCTACATCTGAAAGTGAATTCAGGAATTGAAATCTTGAAGTCAATTGATTTTTAAAATCCCAAACTTGAAGTCAAGTGATTTTTTAAATCAAAAGATTGCAGTCGTTTACGACTCTGGCACACAGTAGTTGATATTAAATTGATGCAATACTTACTAAATGATGTGAAAGATCCTGTATTAACGAAAACACATTCACAAGTTTTGGACACTCATTCCATACAGGCGGCCCCTGTGGAGAAGATCTCAACTCAGGCGGCTCACGCAAGTGAAAAGGGAAACTGGAGGCAGCTAACTTGCCTGAAGACACTTGTTGGTTGAGGCGCCGCCTTAATTAAGTAGGTACACAATACCAACAAGTATTCTACTACTGAAACAACGAAGCAGTTGTTGTTCCTATGGCTTCTGGAAAAAGGATCTAGTTTTTAGTACACTTTTGTCGATTATAATATCGGTGGCGCTACAGCCCGTAGAGGGCCAGGGCCTAGCTTCTCAGCAACCACTCGTGTTGTGCGTGCTATTGTTCTCTCACGAGTGGATGGGACCTACAGTTTAATGCCGACTCCGAACGGCCAAGTTTGAGAAGCTTTTTCTAGACAGAAAATACTCTTTGAGCATTGTCAGTGACTCGAAAGAGGTGGGGTCGTGAAAATTGTTTTCGTCGCTCAGAGCTGGAATCGAACCTACGACGTCGAGGTTGGGGTCGACGCACATACCCGCAACACCACGGGCCCCCACACTTTTGCCGATTGCATGAAATTTTTTTCCAGCAAACCAAAATTTTCAAAGTGTGTATTTCACGAATGGCTGGCTTAAAGCTGCCACAACGCATATGTTGTCCAGCAGTCTACACACATGAATAACGCTGTTAAGAGCTCAAAAGTTTTCCCAGCAAAGCATCCCCGCTTGAAACTTAAACCCTTTCTCTACTTCATATCGCATAGTAATTTCTGCACATTGAATCATCAACAGGTGTCTTCACACAAAGCCACAGATTGATGTCTTGGTCCATAGCGGACTCCTCTTGCCCTGCAGCACACATGCTTTACTTCACCGTCACCCACTGACAGACTGACTCAAATCCAATTCTGTAATCCACTGCCAACCAGATCTAGTGGAGATTTGCATGACAAATCGCGATGATTAATGATCAAAATGCAAATCGCATTGAATTCCATTTGGGCGACCAAGGTTCCTCCATGGAAACACGTATGTACTCGCACTCGCGTCCTGGGTCCAATCCGGTTGGACAGTGCATCATAAAAAGCATATTTTACTGCGGCTGACTTAAATGGCTATTTATGGTCGGCGCAGCCGATCGGCGCTGATAAATTAATCCAGCAACAGTTATCAGTGGGAGCACTCTAGACGAGCTAAGTCGGCTGCTTGTGCATTTTCTTTTCCCAGAAATTCCACACAGCGAGTGAGGTAATTAAGCGAGTAACTGTGTTGCTTGAATGCAAATGCAACGCGCATCGATGAAAGCGATTTGCGGCGGCATTGCAGGGGAAAGTCATTCGAGGGCGTTTAACATTTCAATTCGAGTCCATGACAGGGCTGCCGTGGAGATGGAGACCTCCTGCGGTGCCCGGCCTCGGACGGGTGGGATGAAATGCGATTTTAATTCACGCTCTTAATTAGTCGCGGCCTGTTAATACTCGTCGTGGAGTGTTGCACAATTGATTGACTCTATGCAGGTGATACGGCTGTGGTCGAGGAAGCCAACCGACTTCTGGTATTCAATGTGATGCTCAATGATGACGCTTAATTACCCAACACAGACGCATGAATCCATCTCGTGCTCCTCGGACGGATTGCCCGGGGAATCGATTGACGCGCCTTACCGAGCGCTCAACCCTCACCAGAAGGATGGGCATTTCGAAAATATCAGACCCCATCCGTCGTTAACTTTCTGCTGTAACCTTTCATGAACTTTAACTTGCCGATTACGATGTGGTTGCACGAGGGCATACCTATTTGGGGTCTTGTTGTAAAATCCATCCCGTGGGCCACGCTCCCCCGCCTTGTTAGTCATTCTGGTGGCTTGTAGTTGGTGAAACTTTGGCCGGGTCCGATTGGAAGTGAGTCAGGTGGCGAGTGCTCAGTAAATCGATATCCTTTAAGGCAGCAAATTGAGTTTCAGCCTTCCTGTGGTATTGGTGGCGGTGGGTGGGTTGATTCATGTTTGTGCCGTTCGCACTCAAGGTGAATGTAAATTGCACTGGCTATGGGGAACGTCTAGCTTGTGCTAACAAGTGCTTGCATACACAAATTTATTCGGAAAATGCACGCCTAACGAATGTTGTAGTAGCTGACAGTAGTAGCTCTGTGATTTTTGTGCACTCTTTGTGTTGTGCTCTCAAAGGCGTGTCATAATTTAAGATTGCTGATGCACTGGTCTTTTTTGTCATGAGCGGCGCTTTGAATTTGTCTTCCCTTCTTGTAGTCCTATATCAGCAGCCGTAGGGTAGTCACTTCTCATCATATGACCAAACTATGAACAAGTCGATTCTTCTTCCTGAGTATTGTGTGAACGTTGGCATGTACCATTGCGGACCGGCAAATCTATTTTAGACCAAAAACATACACTGGAAGTTCTGGGGTGTTTCAAATTGACATTCTGAATACTACCACGGATCGCACCCATCGTCACAATGGAGTAAAAAACCAATCGGTTCACAGTTTTCTTGGCCACACAAAAAAATCACAAGATTATCGTTAAAAACACATTCTACGCAGGAAACTAGAAGAGCTTATTGTACCCGCACATGGTCAGTGGATTAAATAGCAGAGCATTTGTATAACAGGGAACTACGATCCACGCCCACAGAACCCCAGATATAATACTACATTCCCTTCCCATCGATACCTACAGCCTGTCTAAAGCAAGCTAAGCCACGGGATGAGGAATAGAAGCCAGCTCACCAGAGACTTCTATGTCAACCCACCTTCTGAAACACTGCAGCTTATTCCAAATGGATGTAATGGCAACAAAAGCTCTAGGCACACCAACGATGAACTCCTACCTCGAAGGGAGATAGCGGCCAAATTAAATCTTACCTTATCCTGAATTCCGGCACTAGATCGGGAGACACACCAGCCCCACTAATAATAACAATAATAATATGGATGACGCTACATCCCGTAGAGAGCCTGGGCCTAGCTATTCAGCAACCACTCGTATTGTGCGAGTTAGTGTTCATTCACGAGTGAAATTGACCTACATTGTGTGGTTCAGCTTGAGAAGTTTTTAGGCGGTAGAATGTAATGGAAACCTTCAAATTATTTACGTTTTACATCCCGGAAATCGAACCTAGACACCGAGGCTTAAGTGCATTTGGGACGGGCTGCATATAGTCCCATATAAACTCCCCCACACCCTAAATCCGTAACAGAACCACATAATTTCCTCCTCAACACAGATACCCAACACTGCATTCGGGATTGTCTCGATCCAGCGGGGTGGATAGCTGTGCACAATGCTGCATCAGCTGCATCAGCATTGTTGCAATACATTTGTTCATTCCAAGAGCGAATGCAGTTCATTGCACAAATGCTGTGTAAGCACATTCCATCACATATCGGGGAGAGCATCTTAGAGTGCATGGTTGTGGTATCAACACTGATTGAGTCGTAGTGAGTTCTCTTATCTGAGCTGACGGGTGCACAAGAGAATATAGAAAAATAATAAAAACATAAAACTGAGCCACACGTCTTTCATTTTCACTGTATCCAGAATTAAAACAATCAAATCGTGATTGATGACGATTACGATAAATTATACAAATTGTACATGAACAGAATTTTACATTTACATGATATCGGAAGCGATGTGGCCTCACCCAACCCAAAGATGGATTGAACCCCTCCCTGATATTTGCAGGTTATTCTTAAAGCATAGAGGTGCTAACTGACTTTTGCCTTCTAGGCAATAACGACAGAAGATTCGAAGAACCATATGAAAACTACATTACCTCGGAACTTTCGCTGCACTTGCAGAAACCGGAAGTAAACTGCTATGTGGGTATTACTTCAACTCTTCAACAATCTGAATAACATAGATCTAAGGAACATTATGCAATTTGTCATTCTTGGCGAACGTGCTCTCCTCTTTTGATGTTTCATTTTTACTATCCATTGTTATCCCACGAGAAGCTGATGAAAGGATCTGTCAGGATTGCGAGAGCCTTACAGCAGTGCCATTGTTACTCCTCGAGCTTTCAAAATGAAGTAAAGGAGGAAAGTGTGCAACACCTTCTCTGCAGCTGCCCTGCACTCGCTTCAGCTAGAAAAGACACACTTCTACTTCATTGATAGCCTGTGCGATCTGAGAGAAACACCAATCAAATCGTCAAGAGACTCCACGGATAAATCTGGCTGGCGGTCGAGGAAACTCGACGCACAGTGGGCTGCGACCGGACCATAATTAGCTTTTTAATTTGTATGTCTAAGCCTAACTAGTCTTAGGTCTGTGGAAACTCGTCGAGGAGTGTTGCACACTTGATTGACTATATGCTGGTGATACGGCGAGGGTCGATGACGCATGAATGTGTGCATGAATCCATCTCGTGCTCCTCGGACAGCTTGCCCGGGGGATCGATTGACGCGCCTCACCAAACGCCTAAGCCTCGCCAGAAGGATGGGCATTTCGAAAAATACGACGCCATCCGTCGTTAACTTTCTGCTGTAACCTTGCATGGACTACACATAAATCGAAAATCTTATAGGAAGCCGAAAAGTAGCCTCAAAGGTAGGTACGAAAAAGTTTGAAAGCGAAAGTGGTTTAGGCAAATGCGTGCATTATACATTCAAGTTGCATCACAAGCAAAATCGACTGCTTTTTTGGCATATTTCGGAGTAATGTTCAAATTAGTGTCGATGATTCAGACGTTTTGGTTATGCTGCAAAGGTTACAATTTCTTGGCAAATTTTCAATTTCATATGCAAGGATCTTAACTAAACCCGTTTCTGAACTACACTCACTGTAGAAAAAAACGATCAATATGCTTCAACGGGAGACCTAGTTTGTCTGAAAGGCAGAATCGTGCTCTATACGTGATGCTAAAATCAATCGTTCAACGGACAAAGAAGCCTTTTATGTAAATTGTTGATATAAGTTGCAAGCCATACATTTTGCAAGTTTCGTATTAGAGGATTTGAATCAAAACCACTTATGCATATTCTTGGTCCCTTCGAGAGAAAAGTCCTTGGAATTATCTTCGGTCCCGTATGTACGGATGGTGTTTGGAGGAGGAGACTGAACGACGAACTGTACAGCGATCTAGACAAACGACTTCGAAAACTCGTCCCAGATGGCTAGCTCATGTCGAGCGAATGGACACCAACGCTCCCGCCAGGAAAGTCTTCGACTCCAACCCCAAAGGACAACGCGGTAAAGGAAGACAATGCCTATGGTGGCGCACGCAGCTAGAAGGATACCTGAATAAGCTGAACGTTCGTTCCTGGAAGCAACTAGCACAAGACCGGGATAGATAAAGAGGCATGTTAGCTGAGGCCCACGTCCACCCCCCGATTGTAGCGCTAGCCAAAGAAAGAAGAAGTATCCACACATGGATACGACCATGAAAACTGCAAACGGGTTGTAATAACTGCTACAGGATTTATCACTTCCTGTGTCGGATTGTGTTGTTCAGTTTTATGCAGTGAGTTATTTGTTTGAAATGTTCACCAATATGCAGCGATGCATAGTAAGCTTATGGCTTATGGTCTTAAGCTACATAATCTACATCAGTATTTTGAAAGGGAAAACTCCAACTTAGATTCACAGAAACCGCGATTTGAAGTACATAAATGTTTTATTTCTCAATATTCATTTCGAAGGACCTCAAACAAGCACAAAAAAAACAATTTTTGAAATTAAATACATGTATTAGCTGAAAGGAGTTCTTAAAGTAAAATTTGTCCAACTGCCACAACGTCAACTAATGCTGGAAGACCGCGAAGCAGTATGCTGTGACCGATATAAAAGATATAAGAAGAGATAAACTGTTTAGCATCATCAGAAAATATTCGGTACAAAACCCTCAAATTTTACAAAAATGCCAATAACTTCTTTTCAACCATTATTTTTTGGCTAAATTTTAGACAAGTACTTATAAGACTAATCTCGATTCTTTCATACAAACCAGCTTACAGTGGCCCGTTCCAACTCCTGTAAGCCCACGTGCCAGTGCAACGAGCCCACTTTGGCCCCAGCGCATTTAAGCTACTTATTACATAACCACTCCACAAAGTGGTCCTGTAATAATGCATCTCCGTTAAAACACAGCCGGTAATATCCACTGACTGCGAACTTTTCAATGTCAAATGACACTTGACAACTTGGCCTGTGAAGCGATAGACTTATCAGTAAGCTTTAGCGTAGCCTTATGCCTCCGCACCACACCAGGGCGTACTCTGATATTTTTCTTTCGAAAGCTTTAAGTATAGCCTCTGCCAGCTTGCGAATCTTTCAAATTTCAACTCCTGATAATAGGATTGGCATAAATGGCTTTCACTGGGATTCAGACTAAAGAACAAGCCAGGCACCCAACCAACTGCACCGTTTTTGGAAAATGTGAAGTACACACTGTCCACACATTGTCCGATTTTCGAAGTGACGACTTCTCCTAGGCGATCTGAACGTATGTCACGTGTCTTGGAACTCAGTCGTACTACTTCGAAACTCAGTAAGCAACTACTGAGCTTAGCTTAGTCGGTAGTATACAGTTTTATTGACTTTTTCGTTCATCTTCGACGATGACTCTGGTAAGGATTTGCCGATATCCAAATTTTCTCTTGAAAATATGAACACAGACAATCAAATAAGAGTTTCACTATTTGTCCATTTAACTTTTGTATTTTCCACAATGACTGCTCAGCAAATTAAAATCCAACTACTCTCGGACAAGCAGCCCATACTCTCCCATGTGGAGAACGGAAATGTTAGTGAAGAGAAACAAGGACGTATCCATCGTATTTTAAAATCCATTACAACATTTTCCACCGACTGGGCTCTTTGGTATTTTATCCAATTACCACCAGCTTTTGAGATGAACCCACATCATAGCGAGCGGCAACATTCTGATGTGTGCCGAAAGCCCTCCCACTCGCGTACACGCAAAGCCAACCACAAAAAGTTCACTGTGTATTCGCATAGCGCGCTCAACTATCTTAATCTGCCCCCATTCCTCGTAAAATCTGCAAACCAAACTACAGCCTTAATTGAAAAACCACCCTCTCATCAGAATGAGAGCGAAATCGCAATGCTGCTAGCAAGAGCGTTTTTTTTTGTCCATTTTAATGGAATGCCTGCAGCGAGCGAAATTCCAAGCACATTCCTCCGGCGGAGATACTCTAGAATGCCCCTCAGCTGTAGCCGGCTTGAGCGCCGACACCTGGCGCTGCATCACCTCAAATCAATCACTAGTGGCCACGGGCCAGATGCATTCCAATGACGGCCCCGCAGATAATGCCAACAAGATGAAATTGACCTGGAAGCTATCCCAAATCAGCGCGCCGCCGGGCTTAATGCAGATATTAGGAGTAATTAATTCGTGTTATTACCCAGCCATGTGTACGTTGAGTACCCATGCATGTTGGATGGTGCAGCTTATATCGAGCGCATGTGGGAGGTGGGCTCAACCCAACATCGCGCCGACAGAGAGATGTGGCTGGATGAGGGAGGTATGGAAATTAGGTGGTGTTTACCATACACTCATGAAACATTAATTAAAGTGTTTCCACTCGGTCGTGAGCGCTTACCTTGGCAACGAGCGACGCCGTTTGGTTACACTAGTGTGTGGGAGACGAGGCGGGCATGTGTGAATTAATTGAGATTCCGAGAGGAGCACCCTTAGGCGAGGTTTATTCAATCGTGCTTTACTTGAGCTGGAAGAAAAGCATAAGCTCCTCACTGCATCTTGAATGCGAATTGCTAGTGCCTCTGGATTTAAGTTCGTTACGGGAATCGCTTTGGGGGAATCCTCTCTTAGCTCGGGTGTGGGTGCGGGATGGATTGTTATACTCACATTCAACCCGCAACGAGTGGCTTCGTGTGAAGCTCTGTCTAAATTAAGGAATTCTCGTCTTCCCATTCATACTCCCAACAAACGGTGGGATTGTAAATCAACAGTTGGTGTGTAGTGGAACCCACAAGTGATTTTAACTGAAGTTCAGCTACGCATTCCAAGGGCAATGTATTGTGGTATGCGTTCTAGCGGAAAACGAGGGCCAAAAAGCATAAACTTATGTCCTATGAATACAAAACGAGCGGTGGTACTTATTGGGTAAGCTCCTGACGATTGTTGGCGACCTTGGGCTGACCAGCCGAAATGGCTATGATGCTCGTGACAGTAGTTGTATTCAGTGACCACAAATTATCATTGCAAGCTTTAGGTTGGTGGTTTTCTGAGAAGTCTGCCATCACTAGATTGCGGTATTGTCAAATTGGCCAAAAGCGTGTACATCCACTTGATTGTTTGAGGAATTGTGGCCACTTATATTCCGAATATCCTTTTGTTCAGGCTTAGGTTGGCGAAGGCTGTGAAGTCATTATTTTTCTATCTCTAGGATTACACCACGGTACATCGCACGATGTACTATCAGCTAATTTGAGTGTTGTACCCTCAATTGTTGAAGAGCTGAAAGACCCTTTTGTTGCCGAATAAGTTAAACTCTATTTTTTTGGCTGATTAATATTTTCTTTTGCGATAAACTCCTTAAGGGTTGGATAAACAACATCAGCATGCGCTAGTACCTTGATTCCCGAACAGATAAGCTAAAGTAATGACGATTGAAGCCCTGTCCTGGCGATGGTGGAACGTCATATCCGCCCGTGATGTGTGTATTTTTTATACTTACTTATCAGGCAGACGAATCATGAAGAATCTGAGCCTGAGCAATTGCTGCCTTCCATCGGTGATGGTCCTGGGTACGCTGCTTCCAGTCATCAAGCTGTCTTACATCCGCGATGACTTGGTCTATGTATCGGAGGTTCGGTCCTTCTCGCCTCCTCGAACAAGGAGGCTCGGATTCGAAGACCCTGTTTGCTGGAGCGTTGATGTCCATCCGCTCGATGTGGCCGAGCCAGTGTAGTCAACGCATTTTTGCCTTTCGGACCGCATCCTCATCCTCATACTGCTGGTAGTGTTCACGGTTGTGTCTTCTCCTCCATGCGCTTTCCTCGCAGACGGGACCATATATCCGACGTAGAATTTTTCTTTCGAAGGCACCAAAAATCAGCTCTGCAGTCTTACTTAATGTCCAGCTTTCGGCTCCATAAAGTAGGACTGGCAGAATAAGGGTTTTCTAGAGCATAACTAACTGTCCTTCGAGTCAGGAGTTTCGAGCCAAGTTGTTTTGACAGACCGAAGTAGCATCGGTTGCCAAGGGCGATTCTACGTCGGATCTCTACTTCTTGCAGGGGGCAGGATTTTACGGATAACAAAGCAGCAATTTTGTATATCCCTGGCATCGTTTTTTGCTAAACTCTAAGAATTAATAATCGACTTCCGCTCATATCTTGATGGGATAACAGAACAGTTCATCATACACCTGCCTGTGCTCGGTGCCAGGCTCTCGAGACAGAATGAGGAACCGCCTCCATGCAAAAAGGGCATTCCGATAGAAGCTGCCTAGACGAGGATGAGAAGAAAAGTGTCCAACACTGTCCCTCACAGCCGCATGGCAATACAATGGATCTACGCTTTAGCCAAAATGCATCAATGCCACTTGCAACTCAACCTAATCTTACACCGGCATAAGGGAGTATATTACTCATTCCTGTCTGGAGCCCCTTTAAGGAACAACATGATGCTTGCCTCAAGTGCAAGTTAAATTGCCTCGGTTCCGGATGTCTTAAAATGCATCAAGAGCGCATTGTGTATTATTTACAAACTTTTCGATCTACAATGTATTGCAGTTTCAACGTTTTTGCCTTCATCTTATGCGTACTCTCTCCATAACTCTGGTCGTCAATGAACCACTTCTCTTACTGGAAATGCGCGGCTGTCAAGTCATCGCCTACGCGGGCAACATTGCCAACCCTAGGAGATCTCATAGAAAACACTCTCGAAGTGCTATCGAACTGCAACATTAAATGCGCCTTCGATGTGAATCCAGCATAGAAATCATTTTCTTCTTTGCATGGCGCTACAGGCCGATGTGGATCTGGACCTTAGTTAGCACGATTTTGGGCTACATGTTTCGTACACACAGCTGATTCCTCTACCGCTTGTTTCTCAGGGTTAGCCTCGAGAACTTTCTGAGCCGGAGCGTTAGTGTCGATTCTCTCCACATAAAACATGTGAGTGGCTATTTGAGTCGACACAATCGAATTCGTTGGTGTATGTCGTTGTACAGCCAGTCGAGTTTGTCGTTCAGTCTTCTCTTCCCCGAATTTTTTCTTCGCAGACGATTATGAATCGCAGAACTTAAGACCCAAGATCACAGAGCTAGTGATACGCTCTCGATCTTGCTTTCGCCTGTATTGTGCAAAGATTGGTTCCACTCTTCGGTGAGATAAGCTATCAAAACCCCAGTGAACCTGTGGTTATGCCGTATTGTCGTTTCCGAGATTCAGGATATCTCATATACCGAAGACTCCTTGAGTTCTGTGAAATCTACCAGCGATTCCATGAAATTATAAAGAAAGGACATAAGTGCTATGGGTCGATACGAGGTGGGTGACGCCCTTTTTAGGGACGTCCTGGACAAATGCTTTTTTTCATCAACTTGGAAATAGACCTGAAGAGCAGGATAGATAAAAAGTCTCATGCAGTGGTTTTACCAGCGAACAAGGACACCTATTCGGAAGCATTGGGGGAATACCATCTGGGGCAGCAGATTTGTGTACGTCAATATTTTTATGTACCCTTGCAACTGAAGGAGTGCGGAAGTGAATTTTTTTTCCCATTTCTAAACCAACGCTTTCGAGGACAGGTGGAGACAAATTAGAATCTGGCAGTGATGAGCTGGTTGCAAGATGCGCCTCTGACAGTTGGAATGTCATTGCAATTGAGCAATGGACGAGTGTTTGCTACCCTTGAGACATTGTAGAACTTTTTGCCTCAACTGTTCATAGGAGAATTTCACACGTCGGATTATTGCATTGCAGTCATTTCTGGGCCGTTCAAACTTATTCCGGTTGTCCTTGGTAGTCACATAGGCATGTGAAATGTATTTTGCTTGCTTCTTTGAGCGAAGAAAGTAAATCATATAGGTTTAGGTATGAAGACAACCTCTTGCTCTCGCATTTACCAAACATCCCGTTGTTTCAAGTGCTCCAGAGAAACCTGCCGAGAGTTCCTATAAATAACATTTCCACCATTACTGAATCATCCGAAATATTCGCATCTCCTTTCGCATCCAGGGTCTACGAGGAAACTGACCTCATCTCATTTTTAAATTCCCATCCGATAAACTTCCCAGGCCCAGGATTCAACCTTTGACGCACACAGATTTTCTCGGCTTCTTCACATTTCTCCAGGCATTCATATCGTCCAATTATTTTTCGTTTGACAAGGAAGTTTCTGCTCAGTTTTGAAATACCTCTTAAGTGAACTTGGACGTCCACCCACTGCGTTGTCAGGAGTTCCCGATCTCCGCCAGCGCTGCGGAATACTCCTTGAGTTCTGTGAAATCCGTCTCGACTCAATTAAGTCGAATGTTTCTTATTTCCCGACTGACGCACGTAAGCGGCCTTTGAAAATCCAAGAACGACGAGCATTCGTCAGTCAGCCGGGCTAGGACATCATCGCATTCACTCAACCCGGGGGGAGCATGATGACATAAATCCGACAAATTAAATCAAAAGTTTCTGATTGACTTCTTGTTGCTCGATTGAGATGCCCACCCAGCCCCGTCGTCAGCATACACATCAAGACTGATTTAAATGGGTGCACACCCAGTTGCACGTCCTCAATTGACTGTGCGCTACCGGGGCAACCGACGGCGGCTGCTAGACCAACTCCCAAGTGAAACAATTAATTAGCCACGAAATGGGACATTCAAACTTTTCACATTGCTCACATCGGTGGCCGGGAGCCTCGGCCGGGTTATGTGTATCTAAATGGCGCACAACAGGCATTGCGTTTAATTTCAATTAAAATCTTTATCGCAAATCCCGCATTCACATGAAGCTGCCACTTATCACTTGGAGGCGGACTTCCACATTCTTCGCGCGTCTTGTCGTGCCGCCCTCGGCATCGCCGAGAACAACTTTCCCAACGTGCTCACGGTGCTCGCAAAACTTTCGGAATAAATCAACGAGTTGAGCTCCGCTACTAGGGACGGAGTTACTTTCGGTCGGAAACTTGTATACTTTTCGTTGTATATTCAACTTAAGGAAGTTTTCCACATTTCTTTGTCTTTTTTTGTTGTGCCTCCTGTGTGCGGGTGTGTGTGTGTGGGCACAAAGATGCTTGCTTGGTGGGGGATGCTTGTGCATTTTATGGTTGCAATCTGAGTTGGACGGGGTGTGGCTTCAGTGGACCCCGACGAAACGGTAAGTTTCGCCCAAGTTTCTGGAGCACACTTGTAACTGGTAATAGCTTCGGCGAAAGTTGTGAAACTTTTCTCTCATAGTTGCCAAAAGTTATCGTTTTTATCTTACTCCGGAGCGGGTGTGATATGACATGGGTTTAGCTCGAACCTGAGGGGGGTGGTACTTAACTGCGTCAGTTAACCTTGTTGACATGAATAATACCATGACTCCAACGGTGAGCGCTTCAACTTTGGGCACTTCAAAGGCGATACAGGAGTCGATTTAACTTGAGATTGATGAATAGCCTTCGCACAAGGAGTGCGCTTAGTCTGCTGCTGTTGATTAGTCTAAGTGGCTGTCAGACGGGGAGAGATACAATGGGCTCAAGAGGATTTAGATGACAGTGAACTGGGGTAGGCGTACTTATTGGCTATAAATGGTGTGCATTGATTCAAACAAAACTAGAGGGGATTTTTTTTGTTCACACTGAATCATCGACTGAGATGGTTGAACAGGAGTTGTTGTTAATAAAAGTGTTACATTTCGTTTTAAGAAAATCAAAGGGCTTAAGTAGATGTATACATGACAGATATCCCTCTAAACTCTATTTTTGTCCAGACCACCGGATGGCTGGATGGGACAGCACAACATGTGTACAGTCTGCTCCCATACGATGTACGATGGAAGGTTTCCATCCCCATGGGCATCGCAATGATTTCAATAGGACCAACGGAAGATGTGGCCCTCGCGTCTACCCACAGACATCATCCAACCACAAGTCAGTTGCTTGAAGCAGTAGGAGTGTAGGGTGGCTTTCCTAGCTTAGGCCAGGTGTTGCAAACTTTCCTCCTCTTCTACGTCGCGACAATTTATGCAGAAATCATTAGAAAATGGTGTTGGTTCCCTCCGAAGCAGTGCAAATTTACACAACACTGTTTAACAATGCGCTAAGTAATGCATATTACCCAAAACATTGGAAGACAGCTGTGGTGCAACCAATCCCTAAACGGGACAAAGATAGATCTATCCCGACAAACCTTCGGTCGATCAGTCTTCTTCCTTGCATAAGCAAGGCTTTTGAAAAGATAGTTATTCGAGCTCTGAAACAATGGGTTGAGGAAATAATATCATACCGGACAACCAGTTCGGATTCAATGCGGGGCATAAAAACATACATGCCGCGTCTAAACTAGTGTCCGACATTCAATGGAATAAAAACAAGAAACAGTGCACGGGTGCTTGCCTGATTGACTTGAAGAAAGCGTTCGACACCGTTTCGATTCGTTCCGCGTCGCTTCAACTTCTCCAAAAGTCGTCTGTTCAGACTCATTTGTACCTACGTCACTTAAATCATTACAATTAAAAGGCCTTTATGTTTGAAAGCAGCGCACAGCCGATAGCGGATAGTCCATCTTGAAGGACAACGAGTTCACGTACTTCGTTATCACAATCTTGCCAGTCCTCTAGGAAATGTCGTCGATTAATCGCTTGCATCCAGAACTTGACACCTCAACGGAATTGCAAAGAAACCGTACGCTTAGAGTAATTGAGCACCGCGAAGACACTCCTTCCACCAGTGCGCCCCCAGGATACTGCAACAATAACACCAGTGCACGGTAGGCATACGAGCAGCACCTTGTTGAGGCAACAGCAGCAAGTGTGCACCCCAAGTCAAGTAACTCAATCTCAGTCATTTCGTGTGCAATTTGCTTCGCCCTGCACACAGCCATGTGCGCAGTCACTTGTTAACGTTTGTTCTGTAACTCCAAGGAGCAGCTCGGTCTTTGGCAATCAATCGCACTCTCTGTTCATGGCATTCTTCAACACTCAGCCAGTGCAGGCAGGCAGGCAGGCAGGCACGCTGGCGCTCGAGTGTTTTGGCAGCAAAACTGGTATGCCCTGCAATCCCTCCCCCCCCGCAACAGTAACCACTCACAGATCCGCACCGACTGGAAGTAACCAGTGCGTGTAATCACCGAATGTTCATCTACATGCATCCGCACCGGAGCACAAATTCCAGCGAACAGATACGAATTATCTGCTGCTGGGCTTTATTGTTCGCCCATGGTGCCCGTAAGTGGCAGCCCAGTCATCCATGACGGCACTGCTGGAGCCCAAGAGTCAAAACAAAAGTCTAATTTGAATGGAATTCATCTGAACGGACGACGGCAGTGGTTCTATAGCGCAATCGCTGCGCTCCGGTCCGGTCCACGGCGGCAGCCTGTGGTGGTTTGTTCGGCACAGCTTGGGAGCCTGCTGGAATTACTGCTACTCGATTGGGCATATTTGACACTGATTGCCGGATGACCTTTGTGCGACAGATTCGCATGGTTCCGGGTAATTAGCCGCGAACCCGACTGGTATGCGTCATGTGTGCCCGGCGTTGCCGGTGCCACTGGCATACATCTATGTTCTGCTAGTCGCGGATTATGAATCGATTTATCTGGCATTCGGGGCGGATACATTTCAGAATAATGGGGTTTTAATAATTTGGCAGTTGGAACAGAAAGGCGGAATAATTGGGCTCTAACTGCGGTGCGGTTTGTCTTTTGTGACCCAATTTCTGACGGTCTAATAGCGCTTTAGCGCAAATGTTTCTGTGAATGGATTTTTGATGAGAAAGCTTGTTTCGATTCGGCTAATAGATACGCTCACATTTACGGATTTCAGCGGACAAACGAACAGACTGACATTGAGTAGTTAATCTGTTCCATGTTGTGCTGATCGGGTTTTGATGGGCCGACATATTTGAGAAAAATGTCTAAGTTTTAATGACAACAAGTTGTCTTAAAAGAGCCTCCTTCCTCTCAGCCTATTCTGCAGCAAGATACAATGGATACAATAGACTCCTAATCGGCTCAAATTCCGCTGTTACGCAGAATGTTTCACTCAATTTGAACGATGATGAACAAGACCTCTGACACCCCGACTCGATTCTGAGCCAGACCAGTCAGGACGTCCTCGAACAAAATTGCGCACACCATTACAAATGGACCCCAACCAACTTGGTGTGCGCAGCTAGTGGCAACTGGCGAAAGATAGTGTTCGCTAGGAGGCCCAGGTCCACAATGGACTGTAGCACCAAACAAAGAGGAAGGAGGTATAAAATTGCGGGCTCTAAGGGACGCATACACCTTGGACACAATGCTGTCTATATAGGCAGTCGATGTTAGTTCACTTTTACACATTATAGCAAGATTTTTGGCACAGGCTGCATATTCGACGATAGAAGAGTTTGAATCTAGTCAGTTTAGGTCTAGTCATCAGAAAGGTATGATTTTTGCCAGGATTAAGTTTGAGAGGGTGGACAACTTGTGACATAGTAATAATAATAATAATAATAATAATATGGGTGGAGCTACAGGCCCAGCTTCTCAGCAACCACTCGTGTCGTGCGTGCTAATATTCTTTCACGAGCTGAAGAGTCCTTCAGTCTTATGCCGGCTCCGAACGGCAACGTTTGAGAAGCTCTCTCTAGACAGGAAATACCTTTGAGCATTGTCAGTGATTTGAAAGAGATTGGTTCTTGAAAATTATTTTTGTCGCACAGAGGAGGAGTCGAACCTACGACGTCGAGGTTGGGGTCGACGCACATACCCATAACGCCACGGGCCTTGTGACATAGTATTGACTTCTTAATACAGTCGAATGCTTTCGATAAGTCAAGTAAGGCTAATAAGGTCGCTTTATCTTCGTCAACGGCTTTTCGTATGTTATCAGTTACAATCAGTAAGGCTGTAACACAGGTAAGTCCCTACATAGGACCTAAAATATTTTGTCCCTCAATGTGATCTTTAATCTTTAATGCCTCCACTCAAGATACGTTCGAACACATTTTACAAAAATGGAAGGATAGCTACTGATCGATCTTCAGGTGGGTTTGTTTTTTTGGAACCGGGATAATCTTTCTCTTCTTGAGAAAGTTGGCGTGAATATTACTCAGTCCAATAGACTTCGTCTTCGCTTCTTGTGTGCTGTTTACTTTCTGGCAGCGATTTCTTTAATTCTCGCTGTGGAAGGCAAGGCATGGATTCGAAAACGATCCTAGCTGAAACATAGACATACACCCGACAGACGTGGCCGAACTGGAACTCCATCCCAATCCCCTGAGGAGGACTCTGAACATGCTAACACAGATGGCTCTAAAAAGTATGGATGGGTCGAAAGTGGTGTATTCAATATATCGCACGACTTCAATAGTAGGTAGAAACTGCAAGAATGATGCAGCATTTTCCAAGCAGAAGTGGTTGTCGTTGATCAAGCAGCAGAACCGCGCTCATATCAATATATGTACGGACTGTCAGTCGGCACTCAAGGCTCCTAAAAGCCACGCACTGTCGTTGATCAAGCAGCAGAACCGCACTCATTTCAATATATGTACTGACTGTCAGTCGGCACTCAAGGCTCCTAATAGCCACGCAATGAAGTCGAATAAAATACTCAATTATTTTAGCTCGCTGCTGTGTAGTCTTCATTCTGTGGGCACAAGGGAAAACGAAACAACAGAAGAACTATCGAAGCCTTATGAATTATTACCTCGTAGAAGATAATTAATGCCTCAAAAGCACTAACCACCCCTAACCCAAGCCACGATTTAGTTGGGCATGAGTTTCATCCACTGGGTCAGGAGCCTTGTCCCAAGTACATTCGAGAAACCGAAGTGGCAACGGTCGCCTAGAGTCATTCTGTGTCAGAGCTTAGAGATCGCTTTTACAGCCCTGAAAGAGCTCGATGATGTCGGTATGAAGCGACAATCTGTCGGTACCCACTTTCCATTCTACGTAGAAAGGTCAATGCATAATGCGGACTCTTGAACAGTAGAAAGTGGCAAAAAAGGATCAGCGAATTGATCAGCCGATCAGGATACCATGAGCGACCAGATCCACTTCCACAAGAACAAGACTCCGGGATGAGACTAAGATTTACATGTCCCTTCGGTGAGTCTTAGGACTAAGGTAGGTTCACGGTAGTAAACGATTCCTCATTAAGGGCACAATCGACCGAGTATGTTGATCTAAGTAACCCGTCAGAGCACTCAAATCGAACTAGACGGCATGTTGATGCTGCAAATAGTCACACATCAAATGCGGTCATTCTTATCACACACATTTGCATAATCTCCCCGCTTCCGACAAACTGCATTGTTATCGAGACAAGCATACGTTGCACACTCACTTTCAGTCATCAAAGCAGCAAGCGGCTGGCTGTCAGCACGACCTGTCACCGCGTTGACTTACGTTTGCCACATGGTGGCCGAGTCACTCAAATACCGCATTGCCCTCAAGGTGGGGCTTGAAAGTTTTATCGTCCCCATGGCATTCATAAATTTCCCCATAAGTGCCCTTACCGGCAGCGGTCAGCGATCAGTGATTCGATCTGAATGCGCGACAAGCCGTGCACCGCATGCCAGCATAAGCGGATTAAGCCATAATTTACCAGCCATTAGTGTGCTGAGCCTCGGCCATTCAGGCATTCAGCGTACATTTCACACAGACACACACACGCCGGCTTTTAGCCCGGCACAGCCAGTGATTGCAATAAAATTCTTTATTGGCTTCATTTGTGTCAAAGCACGCACGTAGCCAGGTCTCCAGCTTCAGCTGTCCAGTGATCGATAACTTTATTAAAGCAGCAAATTGCCATTGCGACGGATGGCGGAGCCGCCAAAAATAAATTCAATACCAACACAGAGGTGACATGTTTGACATGTGAAAGGGGAGCTGTATATCCCGGGCTGGGTAATGTCTAATTTCTTGGTATATTTACTGGCCAGGGTGAGGGTTTTGATTCGGGACGTGGAGGCCTCAATCTGGGATTTGGGCAATTGTTGTCCCCCCGAGCACATGTGTCGCATGATTCCTGGAAGTGGGGGCGACGGCGCGGCGGCTGTATTGGGTGAGTTCACATGAATGATTTGAAATCACTGGAACAATTGGATCCGGAATGTGAGTTGAATTCAAATGTGTTTACCTTTGAGCGGCTGAGGGCACCTTTGAGCGAAATTCAGTTACCTCCCATCGCTGCGAATCATATTTTTTCACCAGTACGTGAGAGTGGTGGGGGAGGATGTTTCCTTTTTTTTTCCCCCGAGAAAGGTCACAAAAGGGGAAATCCAGTTGGTTACATGCTTGTGGTGTTTTCGTTTCATTTGGTATGCAATGGAAATGTGAAAGAAGAAAGCGAAAAAATCGTGGCGTGTGTGTTTATTTTCCACGCGAAACTGCTGCCGTGGCACTCTTTGTTAAATTGTGGGAGTTCAAGGTAAACCGACGCACGTAGGCCTTGTGTGGCGTTTAAAGTGGATCTAACCACGAAATGAAATGCGGCACGTAAACGTGTGGCAGAGTGAGAAAAGAAAGGAAAGGGAACTATTATCAACAGTTTGAATAAATTCACAATTAATATCCTCGGGGGTTATCCATAGCAACATATAGCCCAGAGAAAGTGCTTGTTGGTGTTATACTGTCAGCTTACCATGTAATTGATCATGCTGATGCATCATTGGATCAGTTTCAAAACCACATGGACACAGTTGTATCTTAGACTCGACCGAGCGGATTAGTACCAAATCTGATAGGCTATACACTACCTTGTTATGGCTTGTTGAAATAGTTCTATCGACAAGAGAAGGCCGGGGCAATGGCCGCATTAACTTTATCTCGAACGGTTTAAAGATGAGAGTCGGGACGGGTATTTTCTCCGAAGATCTGAAGATTCCGTAGAGCCTTAAGACTACAGAATGTTTCCAGAGTTTTGCAGGCAGAAAGAGATATATAAGACAGCCATTTTAGCTTTGATACCAATCAACATTTCCTCAAAAAGAATTCAAGGTTGCCGCAAAGAGTCTACTAACTTAGGCTAAAGGTAACAATTATGTGGCTTCCCAGGAACAGAAATATGCCGGATTAAAGAAAGATTTGACGAACTAGCCAAGCAAGGTCCAATCCATACAGTCCGGGCTGGACCCAGGCCTCAAGCAACAAGCGTCTCCAGCGTGGTTGTCAGGTATCAAATAGAGAAATCCGTATAGTTAATGCTAACTTACTGGCCTTTCTGAGTTCGGGTAGTAGGCCTCAGTGATCAAGTTATCGGTCGAGCTCATCGCTCTGGCAGTATGACCCCGGATCAGCTTCACCAGGAAGTTGTCCATTATCAGTTTTGTCCTCTTGTATACGACCTCATTGGAATACAATTTTCTGTACTGGGACTGGAGCTCTCTTTAAAAGCGAAGACAAGCACTCTCAAAAGACCGAATCATCTCCATCAGGCTTACACTCACGTTGAACACGGAACAGCCATAGGTGATCATTGGCCGAGCCATGTCCCAGATTACCTTCATCCTTGCATCGAGTTGGCTGTTGTAAATTAGAATCAGATTCAGAAATTAAAAATGCGAAAGATGTGAAGTTTCATTTCAATTTTTATTTCGATACAAAAAAATCGCCAAAAGCTAAAAATATCGCCATTTTTAAGTTGTGGCGATATATAAATTTTTGTGTTGCCAAATGAAATTTAAAAACCCCAGTTTGGCGATAAATCACCGCATCTGACAACCCTGGTCTCCAACCCAGTCAATCCTTAGCTAGCTGCCTCCAGTTTCGCATGCATTGTTGGTTGAGGTCTCTTTCCATTTGCGTGCGCCGCCTGAGTTGCAGTCTTCGTCTACTGCGCCGTGGATTCAAAGATTTTGCCAGGCCGGAGCATTGGTTCTCATTCGATCTACATAAGTCCAAATGGTTGGACTTTCACTGTGGGTCGATGTCACTGAAAATGTCGTAAAGTTCGCCGTTATATATCATCTTCCAATCATCATCTATGCCGACGACAACAAGAATTTTTCTCTCAGTGCACCTTCGTCGTCTTTTGACAGAGTACATGCCTCTGCGCCATATACCCAGAAAGGGCCGATTAAGTTCTTATGGAGAGAGAACTTAATCGGCCCTGTGACAGATTGGGTTGTTTTCCGTATCTTAAGGTATGCTGTGATCTCGAACCGTGCTTTTTTTACCAAATATTCAATGGACTCTTCCTAAGTCAAATTATCACGTGATATCAAACTCAGTTTGAGCTGAGAGATTCTACTGAGAGTTCTACTGAAGACAATGCCAAAACATGGCAAGCAAAAAGTTCGACTTATAGGCCTTGAGAGATTCCACTGTAGTTAAATGTTAATAATGTAATATGTGTGGCGCTATAGAGCTTAGAAGTCCAGGGCATAGCTTTTACAGCAACCACTAGTGTTGTGTGTGGTATTGTTCTTTCACGAGTGAAAGAAACCAACAACTACCTTTTTTATGGGTTTGCTGGCCATTTTCCGTTTGTTTGAATGATCTCCCATGTTGGAATGGTTACTCCCAGCTTCCACGATTTCGCTCGCCCAGGAAACGATATTGTCTTTATCTCTTATTTTCTCCAACTTTGTTTCTGCTACTTTGCCTACACGGACTAGTCGGAACGAGAAAGGACTCTCAACACCGACGCCAGTCAGAACGTCACAGCAGACAGGTATAGCTTTGAAGTAGTCAAAGACTTTGTCTACCTGGGAACAGCTATAAATTCAGACAACGATACTAGTGCTGAAATCAAGCAAAGAATAAGTCTAGCCAATAGTTGCTTCTTTGGGCTGAGAAAGCAGTTTATAAACAAAGCCCTCTCTCGAACAGTGTTCCTCCCTAAGAGCATGGACTGGGTAGACCAATAAGGACTCTTATTGGCGTATTAGAGCACACCACTGCCATAGGATTACAAGTCCACACAATGACATCAACATGTCAGCTCATGCAACGCAGCAGCATTTCCCGAGAACTAAGTACCAGCCACTCGATTAGTGGCGATATTAAAGGGTCTATCACTAAGCGCTTCCTATAGCATTATGTGTAGAGTATAACTTCGCACGCGAAGAATGTGGAGCAGTTCTCTGAACGAAAAGAGCTGTGCTTCATGTCCAACCCACGTGACACGAATGTCGCTACTGCATCAGAAAGGCGATCGTTTGGCAGACCGCGGACAGGGTGGTTGGACCAAGTCCAAAAACTAGTTTGATTGGACCTGAACATAAGTCCTGATGAGTTAGCGTCGATGACGGAGGATGGAGTGGCTTTGAGATCTAGCCCCGCGACCTTTTTAGTGGCTCATTCGGATCCGAAAAATATGACGATGATGTTGACGCGTATTGTCTGAATACATTCGATATGTAACATTTTTCATAACTCTTGCGCATGAGTCAGTGTGAATATGACTGATGACGTGATTAGTGTGTTGGTTTGAGGACCATTGTGACTTGGGGTTTCTTCACGGAGACATGCGACTTCGCAAGACCTTTACAATACAACTCTACGCACAATCATGGTGGGCGGGTTACTATACGTGAGATAACTTTGCCAACGAATCCCTTGTGTCAAATTTTCAATGCGGCGTGAGCTGTGTGCAACCTACAATGATGTACACAAGATAACGCTTTATGAAAATCCGCTGTTTTTGGTGACGTTAAACGAGATCGGCATACAATTCCAGAAAATGAGGTCTATTTGCAATAAATCTTTGTTAACTTTACAACTTTACAAAAAGTACAAGACATTATCATCTTTAGTGGTATATGTCTATGGTGAATCTATCTCCAATACATCGGTGTTGGGAGTCGGTACTTTGTCTTGTCCTCATTTTCCACTAAGTCCATCTTTGCTTCATCCGCGGCAATATCACTGGAACCACGCTGTCTTCTTCCGATAATGTCAATATCATCGGCATATGGCAATAGCTGGAATAGCTTCTAAAAGATTCTTGCTTGATGTAGGCGTGCGAGTTTAGAACAATTCTAAGTAGTCCTGTGTTTTGAGACTGAGAGCACCCCGGCTGTGGTCAGAACTCACCATAAGTCACTCCACCAACGACACTCATCGTCTACTAACCCGAGCTTGAATTAGAATTTGAATGGTAGATGGGGTGGGAGAAGATGGCCTGATCACCGCTACCTCTGATGGGCCTAATGCGATTCCCCCCAATTTAGACTCAAAGCAGGAAACATGAGGTCATAATGGAACGCAGTGTGTTTTTATGTGAACTGGTGGTAATTCGCTGGTGTCCGCTTCAAAATAGTGACCAAGGTGACGAAGACGTGTCCTGACTAGCCCGTTACAGTGTCCAACGATTTTAAGGGGTTTGTTTACTGGGTTGGCTCGTGGCATTGTGAGTATGTGCGTCGACTCCAAGGCGCGACAAAAATACTTTTCACAACCCTACCTCTTTCGGGGCACTGACAATGCTCAAAGAGTATTTCCTGTCTAGAAAAAGCTTCTCTAACTTGGCCGTTCGGAGCCGGCATAAAACTATAGGACCCTTCCGCTCCTAAAAGAACATTAGCACGCACAACACGAGTGGTTGCTGAGAAGCGACCTTTCCGTTCTTGTTGGGCTTCTTTTTACCATCACAATTCGATCCCTGATCTCATTCAGGTGGAAGTTAACCAGCTGCTTTTGACCTTGATCCATAATGTGCTTCCCCACAGAGTTCTATTATCTCAGCTATTTGACGCGCGAGTCGGTGCAGGTTGGTAACGTGGACAAGATTGAAGTTACCATTGATTATCTATGCTTTTCCTTCCTCCCCAGGGACAAGTGGGGTGTTGTTTTGCAAAACCCCAGTTGTGGTCAGACACATCAGGGAGGCTAGTCTCTAAATATTAATTTCGGTTAGGGCGATATATCAATCGAGTACGGTCGCACTAATGAAGTCTTAATAATTAAAGTTGTTGTAAGTTGTATCTTGGGGGAGGCGCTGTGTCTTCGTTCTTGTAGTTACCTTTCATGTGCGTCCATTAATGATTGGCCTTGTCCCTGAGTCAATTAACGGTGGAGATAAGTAAGTCGAAGAATGGTGGATTTTCTGTGGGCTAGAAGGTCTGCTCTTTCGTTCGCTGCGTGACCGCTGTAACCTGGTATCGAAATGATGTGAACACAGTTTGTGTTGTGCCAACTGGTGTAACAGTAGTAGACAGTTTCATATTAGGTCAGAGATGACTCCGCAGCCTTTGCGGGATAGGAGAGTAACTTTGCTGCCAGAGAGGATGTAGATGTGCTTGTTTGTAATAGCTCTGAGATAATTTGACTATGAGGCAGAGTTTTATTGCGAATATCTCTGCTTGAAATAATTAGCTCAAACGCCTTCATTGTCCAGATGTGGTACTCGCGATTAAAAATGGGTCCATATTGCGCCTAACGACGTGAGTTAAAGTTCTGGCTGAAGCTGATACAAGAGCAAGACATTTATCTACGAGAGATATTTTTAGGATTTCATGCCTCTTTAGTTGGTAAAAAATTGGATGAATGAGCTCTCTCTGTGATGAGCTTGTAGGCGGTAACCATAGCTTCTTCCTTTGTCCTCAGATGAAGATGTGGAATGTTTGCGATGACTTGCTGCTGTGGAAGTTGTTCTCATTGCCACTGTGTCATTGTGCAGTGGGCAGCGCAAATGAGTATTGGTCTAATGATGGCTGTATATAGCCAGTGTGGCTAACGCGCCAGACACCAGTGAGAATACATTTTTCCAGATCTAATTGGACGCCTGGCAATCAGACGCTGAATGGATCGAAGACCGACTGCTGAGAGTACAAACATCGTTTCGTTGGACTTCCCCTGAAAGCAATCAAATCCACACGTGAACCGTTGGAGGATTTTCAGTTGGATACCGCATGAGCTTTACGAAGAAGTGCTTTCATAGGAGCTCCTTTCTTTTGCTTGCTAGAAATATTTTCTTCTTTATTTCTGGCTTGTTCAGATGCATTGTGAGTGGTACATCTTGCGACTAAGACCGATCAGTGATGTTGATCGCTTTTCGCTCAGCGTCGATCGTGTAACTCAATCGAAAAAATAAAAACACAATAATTGGACCAAGCTCTGGAGTTCGGGGTTTCTCCAAGGCAACATTTTATTTGGTGCACGTTAGAGATTCTCGTAGTTTTAAGGCTGTCCGCCTTTTTCTTTTTCTTAGATTCTAATGCGTCCAGTACCGACCAGGCAGAGGGTGACCGCGCTCACTAAGTCACTATTTTTGACTGAAGCTTTGGCTGCATCGCCTAACCAGCGTCGATGTATGAATGTCTGATGTTAAGGCCTTTATTGCCGCTTGGCTAACAGAAACAACTATGGATTTTCGTAACGAAACGCTGACTTCACTGTGTCTATTCTGCCTACATTCAGTTCGGTTCTGCAATCAGGTGAAAAAATAGTCTCAAATTCCGAGTGCCCGTTAGTTCGGTCGGGGGTTTGTCACCAATAAAAGCAATATTGGCGAGGAATGCAGTCTTGCTGCATTTTGCATTTTGTATTTTTAATTCCTCGTCCACTGTTTGATTTGGTCGACACAGATGACTCCATGTCCGATATTGATGTTTTTCTATTCTCACACAGTTAATTTTTGCATTATTTCTGGCAAAGCTGCCACCACTTATCAGCTCCAAAGTGATTCTATGCACGGTTTGGAGAGGACGGGGCATGGTCTATGCTCACAGGGCAAAGTTGATGATCGCTCTCAACTTGCCGGGATGCCAGCAATGATCTTTGTCGATGCATTAAGTTGACATGCAGCTTGCAAGCAACGCCCACTCTGTGGCTCTCAGAGCACCCGTTGTGAGGTGATCTAATGCATGCAATGGTTACCCTGTGGTTGTTCGGAAGGCTAACAACCGGCCACAGAAAAAAACAAATGTTACGAAAGAGCAAGCATCGTTCCATCACCGATGGAAAGCAGAAATGGCTCAAGCTCGTACCATTCATGGATAGCCGTGCCATGAAGGTTTTTTAAGTGGCTTTTCCTTCAGACTTAAATCAAATTTTCTGTGATATATTATATAAAGATTGTATAAATATTTTAGTAGTAAGGTGATGCAAACCAAATCTCTGCCCAACAAAACATTGTAAAATGTGTGTCACTAAATAAAAATATACAAATTCATGGGTAGCCGACCTAAAAAGTAAATAAGTACAGACGGTACTTGTGTCTCAGCCAGCTTCTGCATCTTCTTCTTTCGTAGCCCACGATGCGCACGGTAAGCTGTACTTCCCCCATCGCCATCCAAAATAGGGACTCCAAGTTGATTCTTTCTGCTATTGCAAATCGATCTCTGTGTTGATTTCGATCGCACCGCCATGCCTTGTATCTTCCCTGAGTTCGCCCAGCAACCTTTCAACACCTGATGTAAAATATTTTTCACAACATTCCAATGGTCTGGTATTGAGTCAGGTAGTGAGTTGTCGACTGTGTCTACACTACGTCAGTGATGCGATCGATATACTCGTCCGTACTCTGTCATTACTGTAGACTGCAGTAAAACAATGCATTCAGCTTCATAACATAGTAAAATATGTCATTTTAATTAACTGAACCATTAACTAAGCGCGCACAAGAACATACATAAAATTATTGACTAAATGTAATTACAAATAAAAAATATAAAATATACACTAAACTACACGTGATGGTGTGCAGGCTGAAGACCTGTGAATCTGTAAGGTTTGGCTGACTGATTATCACAACGTTGGGATATATGTATAAGAAATGCGGCTATACTATCCGATGTCCTGAGATGTGATGATTCTGACGGAGCGTGGTGATCTGTAGAAAAAAAATTAAATGACATATGTAAAAATTTAGTATAGTCTCAATAAAGTAATGATAGAAATAGAGGTACAACCGAGTAGTTTTTAATCCAAGAATGGTAATGACAGCGTTCAAAGAGTATTCCTTTCCAAGAAAGGCTCCGTTCGGAATCGACATAAAACTGTAGGTTCCTTCCACTCGTGGGCGAAGGATAGCACACACAACACGAGTGGTTGCTGAGAAGGTAAGAGCTGACCCTCTAATGACTACAGCGCAATCCATATTATATTATTGTTACTATACGAACAAATGCCTCGAGGTATACTCTTGAGTTTTCTGCGGAAGTATAGGACTGACAGTCTTCTCTTGGGAGCCTTTCAGTCGCTACACAAAAACTAAAGCAGCTTTCACAGTGGGAGTCGAAATTCACCAAGATTACGTCTTGTCACTTCCCCTTCTTAATTATAGGGTGTTTCAATAGGGATTTCAATGGATAGTTGCTAGCGGCCATACTATTGAAGCTACACACTGTAAACAAATCACACGAAACGTGATATAGTCGCTACAAGTCTATGATTACCAACTTATTGTGGCCTGAACTTGGCCAAAGCCGAATGACTATGCCAATAAGACACAAGCCACAGCCTCAAGGCCAACATAACCCATGTGCGTCGACCCCAAACTCGCCGGCGTAGGTTCGATTTCTGCTATGCGCGACAAAAATAATTTTCATGGCCCCACGTCTTTCGAGTCACTGACAAAGCTCAAAGAGTATTCCTGTACAAAAAAGCTTCTCAAACTTGGCCGTCCGGCATAAAACTGTAGGTGCCTGATGGGATAACAAAAGCACACAAAACACGAGTGGTTGCTGATACACTTTTAGTGGAGTCCTAATGGAGTTTGCAGAGAAGTTCAATGAGGGGTATGTTCAATGATAGGGTATTTTTAACGATAGATGGGCCCTTGCTTGTAGAATTGGCCATGGCCATGGATCTGTAATCAACAAGGCCGAACTTGAAAATCATGGAATTTGGGTAATGGCCGAACGAATACGATCGCGAATACAAGGAAATTGTCGAAGTTACTCGCCAGGAGAAATTGAAAAACACGGCAGTATGCTCAACTCAATATCGAACAGCTACTTCTTCGCACAGAAAGAGCTATGCTTCGACTGTGATTGGGTGATCATTCCAGCGGTACGCAACGAACGAAATGGAATATGCTGTAGGCACTTGTGTTGTAGGCACTATTATTTTATCCCGAGCCAAATCTAACAACCAATGTTCCTCGTCTATCGAATAGCGTGTATCTCTATTGTCAACAACATCCTTTGCCGTACTCGACTGTAAATACCACCAACATTTTGGCGTACCCTTCGAAGCTGGGGTGTCACCGTGTTGGTCGTGTGTTCCTGGGAAAGAAAATTCATCGTAATCAGTTTATTTTTTCCTGGCCGAACATGAACGCTGACGTCGCTGAAAGGTTCGAGCATGTCTAAATTGACAGCTTACCTGCTAACCCGCCTTGACCAAGCAAGGCGTTGGCGAGGAGCTATGACGATAGAAGACACCATTGCAACCACAGTGTATTCTTGCAGCACTGAGTCTCGAGAGACCAGAAATTCGCCAGCCTCCTTCATGCTAGTACAGATCCTAGTCGCTCTATTTAAAAGGTTAGCCCAATCAAATGCGGTAGTAGAGCACTCGCATAAGATCCCAAAGGTGGAACTCAGTGCCGCAGTTACTATCATCAACTTTTCTACTTGGACTCCGTTTGATGATGAAGGAACCAAATTCAACTCCCAGAGCACTGCTAGAAGAACTCAGCAAAGTCTAGTAGCCCATCTCATTTAGAAGAGACGAGGGAGGCGTTTCAGAGAGCGTCACCTACTTTAGCCAAGCAGCAGACGAATCCAATATTTCCTCTAAGGAACCTCGAGACTGGTGCGTACCCAAATCCATATGTACTCCGTACTGGATCGGTAGTCACATGATTACAAGCTGGCTAATGACTATGCCGTCTAAGCACATGTACACATTTGTCCAACTTGTAAGATTGGTCCATCAACTGAGAGTTCAAGCCGAGGGCGACGCAAAGTGGGGCCATGAATAATGAAAATTGGGCATTTAGAAAACTGAACCCATGCTTAAGTCGATGCATCTAGTAACTTCACAATGGCACTATAGACTAGTTGGAAGTTTTTCAAAAATATTAATATGGTTCGCCCAACTCTTCGCCGAACTCTGACTCCTACTCCTGGAACCAGTTGGTAACTAACATGAGGTCATTCAGCGTGTAAAAAATGGGTGTAACATGCCTCGAATGAACACAAGGACATGTGGATAAATGTGTTCTTCGTTTTGTTAAGTTTCGTGTAAACAATCACAACCGCGGCGGTTGCTTTTGGAACCCATGCATTCGGTTCGGTTTATCTCCTAGAAATCCTTTGCGGAGAAGCTCTTTCTCTGCTAAATTGTGTGAATAAGATACTAACCGAATGTGTGAGTTACTTCTCCAGAGACATTACTCACCTTGACCTGGTGCTCAGTACAGTCAAGATCGCGAACGGCTATATTTCCATAACGATCAGTTTGGGATCATACCGGAAATCAAGAGGTAAGCAACCACATTTCTCCCACCACTCTTATCTCTTTATGCAAAATGTATACACTACATCAAAAAATTGCACATCATCCCATAAAATGTAGGGCCGTTTTCAATAGTTTGAAAGTTGGAACAAATAGGTCTGTGCTGTCTTTTGTTTATCATGTAGAAGACATAGAGCAAGCCTATATCTTCTACACAGAACAAATATTTCACTTGAATTTATTGTATCATGTATTTAATGTATTTAATTTGCATTATTTAATACTTTGGCCTTTATGGTGACTTCGAGTGATATCTTATCCCACTCCTCCAAAAACTAGTTTTTTTAAGCGACCTTTGCTAGTGATTTGATGTTCTCGAAGTTTCTTCTCCAAAATGTCGCAAAGATGCTCTATGGGACTTAGGTCTGGCGATTGTGGTGGATAGGGTGACGCTGACTTTCCTAGTACCAGTGTAGAACATTATACAGCAGCCATTCCTAATCAGTCTTAACCAGTCTGGATGAATGGTTTTTGTCGTTGTCTTGCACCAACGAAAAGTAGTCGTTTGAAGATATTTTATCTGCACTAGCTTAAAATTATTTTGTATTTAAACGTTTTTGTCCTTTGTTGCTTCTACCAAAAAACATATTCACCACACTATTAGCTTCCTTAGCCCTCTATACCATAACACATTCCCCTCCATGTTTGAGAGTTGGTTTTAAATGTTTTACTTCCAAAGCTCCGCCACACAGACCTACGAATCTCAGAGCCAAAGACATTAAATTTGCTCTGGTCTACAAATATAACTTTTTTCCAAAAGTCACCAGATTTGGTAACAAATGCATTTGCGTACATTAAACGCTTAGCTACATTGGCCTGGATTGTGTACGGTTTCTTCCTTGCCACTCTTCCCTGATATTTCTTTGGGTTCAGAAAATTAATATATTGGGAACACTGGTTTTGGGGTTATTCTTAAGTATTCTTTCAATTTTACGCTCTATCTGTTCCTACACATAAAATATTAAAAACATCAATTGTTTGTGGTGATGTGCAATTTTATGATGAAGTATACACTTGGCAGACCAAGAAGCTCTCCATGAACACCCGACAAATGATGAAAAAACGAAATTCAAAACTTCAAACACACTAAAAGAATCTAATTTCATGTTAGAATTCTATGTTCAGGCGAAGAAGAAGACAGCAACTGACGTCAAAACATGAGAGGAAGCGCCTCCTTTAGACATTTCATGTTAATTCGAATCGACATGCAATGATCATGTCCTGTGAAGGCGGAAGTTGCTCCTGACTGTGTTGAATACACACACAGAGTTTAAGATACACTCCAAGAACCTTCTTCAAAGAGCCGTGTTTTCATTGTCCCAAAACGTGCTACAGCTGACAATGCTACAGCAAACGTTCGCGAACCTTTCTGAATATAAAGGACGGAGCACGGTTCCTACAGAGAACTGGTTTCAGAATCGATTACTAGGATGACAGCCCAAAGAATCACGGCTAATAGAATGATGTCCATATCTGTGAAACGCAACAGATCACTGGAAGAAACGTCCAATGCCTTTAGTTGAATGTCGATATGGACTTAGAAACCTCGTGCTGTGCTCAGAAACATTATCATTTGCTTAAAGGAAGGATGTTTATTATTATTATAATGATATGGGTGGCGCTACCGCCCGTAGGGGGCCAGGGCCTAGCTTCTCAGCAACCACTCGTGTTGTGCGTGCTATTGTGCTCTTACGAGTGGAAGGGGCCTACAGTTTAATGCCGAATCCAAACGGCATTGTTTGAGAAGCTTTTTATAGACAGGATATACTCTTTCAGCTTTGTCAGTGACTCGAAAGAGGTGGGGTTGTGAAAATTGTTTTCGTCGCACAGAGCAGGTATCGAACCCACGACGTCGAGGTTGGGGTCGACGCACATACCCACAACGCCACGGGCCACCACATTGTACTTAATTGCTTGGCTCTAAAAGGTGCTGGATAAGAGCACTGAAAGCGGTTCTTTGTTCAAAGGAATTCCTCGTCTGACTGATCCCCTATTGGCCAGTGCCTAGTACATACTTAACGCTGGAATTTTAGCAAAATTGATGCGAGATTGTTAGTTCGTGTTGGTTTTACCAGCCCAAGTGGAATGTGTACCTCCATAGCCGACGAATTATGGGACACCATAACAGCTATGCAATGATAGCTAGAATCTATGAGTGAATTCACAAAAGGTCTAAGCTGTGACGTTATAGGTTCATCATAAGAACGGCTAAAGGCTGGACCCTCCATATGTGCATCACTGGAAATGTATGGTCCCGAAGCGCTTGGGAGCGCAGACTAAATATACCCACCCATTCCGAATGATTACACGTGTCTTTTTTAATATCACCCTTGAAACGATCGTGCAAAATTCACACGCCTGTACTAGAGCCACGATTTTCAGAAGTCCAGTCATGACATTGATGCAATTGGCGAATCACAATGATTTGTCAGGCGTTCGCTAAAATAGAGAGGGAGACGATTAAAGTATTCTTAAAGTGTCCACAACTGAGGACAGCGTCGCGGAAATAATACAAGCCTCTCCTAAATGCTCTAACGCCGAAATACGTTTGCTCTTGAAACTGTTTCTTCTGATCTGTTTCTTCTTCTGCTGTTCGACGCAGAGGCATGGACAGTCTCAAAGGCAGATGAAGAAGCAATTGGTCTCTGTGAGAAAAGTTCTTCGTGCGATCCTTGGACGTGTGTACGTTATGCAGCTGGATCTTAAGAAGCCACGAACTGTAAGGGCAGCAATGCGACATTAATTCAACTAGTTGTCTACGAATGCAGAGCCCACCACTCCAGTCAGAAGAAACTTCGAGCTTGTGTGCCAACGCAGAAGGCAAACCTGCATCAAGTCAGCCAGCCAGCTCCAATTAACCACATCCATCGAATTAAACGTAATTAAATTCTCATGAAACGCTCCCCATTCCCACACCAATCTGAACATGCATCATCCACAGTAATGAGAGAGAAACAACAAAGAGGTCAGTTCCCTTGCGTCCCTAATTCAAAGTCCACACACAGACGTGTCACTCAATGAAGTAAAATCCCATTAGCATTCAATTATCTATTTACGCCCCGCCTGTCAAGCGGCACACCCGACAGTCCTGTCAGTTTTTAATTACTCACAGCAGTGTCATCGCTTTGCATCCGTTACTCTCGCTCAGCTGCACAAACGGCACAAACATGGCCGCTTTTCGTATTGTCTGTGACAGCTGTCAGAGCTAATTAAGTGTTCGCACGAACACAATGACAGTCAATTCATCATCATCGAGATGGTTAATTGAAATTCACATTCACAGCCCACCCCCAGCGCCAACCCCAACCCCGGTTTAACCGTGTGTACCTTAAATATTTGCCAATCAGCGCCAAGCCCGCCATCACTTGACTTCGCCGCCGAAAGAGCAGGCAACGGGGAAAAATAAAACAAATAACAAAAAATGCATGTTACCCCATCACTATCAAAGATTAAATGAAATTTGCACTGCAACAAGACAACAACGTTTAATGGCATAAAATGACAGTCAACACTTACCGTTGGACGTCACCACGCATTGATTCAATTAACTCCAATAAAACGGGACAACGACGACACGCCATCAGCGATGAGAATGACAACAACAGCAACAGCAGCAACGACGACAACGACAATGATAACGCCGATGGCGCGCATCCCTTTTCACAAGCGCCTCACCCTCGTCGACTCCCACTCGTCGCTCGCTCGCTCACCATACGCCGCATTTGTGAACCGGATTCATGGGTGTGCCCTTCGCACACTGAAACTCTTTGGCGAAGTCCTCCGAGTTGGACAGGGTTCCGATGACACGGAACTTGCCCGGACTGTGGATGGCGGTGTTCAGTTTGTTGCGCGTCGCCTCCGGTCGCATTGCGCCGCACCAGACCTGAGCGAAGTTCAGGAAGAATAACTGATTGCCCGTCATGTTTAGCCCTGGCAGTGTTTCGGCTTGTCGTTCCCTCTCGGGGCGGCCCTGCAGCCACTTTTGGTAGGCGTGGAAAGCCTGCCTTATGCCGCCGTTATCCGCTATGTTCTCGCCTTGGGTGCTCTCGCCGTTGAGGGCGATGCCCACCTCGCTGACGGTGTAGTTGCCGTACTGGGCCACGAGGCAGCGGGCCCGCTCATCGAAGCTCTGAATCGATGAATCGCTCCACCATTTGTGGATGCTGCCGTTACTGTCGAAGAGCCTGCCCTTGTCGTCGAAGCCATGCGTCAGCTCGTGACCGATGACAACGCCGATGCCGCCGAAGTTGAGCGAGCGCGGAAAGTGGCGGTGATAGAACGGCGGCTGTAGGATGCCCGCGGGGAACATAATCTGGTTCTTGTTGCGACTGTAGTAGGCGTTCACAATCGCCGGCGGGGTCTGCCACAGGGTCTTGTTGACTGTTTCCTGCATCTTTTGCTGCTCGGTGCGGGCTGTGTGCCGCAGCACGTTGAGGGTGTTCTCGAAGTACTTGTCGGGGTGTATTTCGATGCCTTTGTACTTCTCGTTCAGAGCGTCCGGCCTGAGGATGAAGTCGGGATATCCGATCTTGAGGGACATTACGTTGACTTTTTCCTCGGCAAGCTGTTTGGTGGTGGCGTCGATCCAGTCAGTCGTGTGGAGGATGTCACGGAAGGCCTGCTGCAGTTCGTGCGTCATGCTTAGAGTGTCGCGCTTGCTGTTCTCGTCGAAGTACTTCCGCACGAACATGGCGCCCAGCGCCATGCCCATGTTTGAGTTGACCTGGGCGATGCACACCTTCCAGCGGGACGGGCTTTCCTCGCGGCCGAACAGCGCGTGGAAGAACTTCTGCTTGGACGCCTCGAAGCGATCGTCCACGTTGTTGATGCGATGCCGGATGAACCGCCAGATGAGGTAGTTGGCCACGGTCCTTGGCTCGGCCTCATTAAGAAGGCCGACCAGCTCGTTCATAAAGTCCAGTGCGAAGATGACAACACTCTCGGAGTCGTTTATGGGCCGCTCCTGGACTATGCTCAGGTACATCCTCCAATTGATATCCGGCACGGCCTGGCTCAGCTCCGCAACGGTCATTTTTTTGTACAACTTGGTGACGTTCACCCTCTCTTCGGCCGGCGCTGTGATCCCCGCCAACTGGGACTCGAAAGTAATGAGCTTGTCGGCCGCTCGAGAAGCATCCTTTTGGCTGACGCCCAGCAAATGCATGACCGTGGTCATGAAGTCCTTGTACGCCTTCAGGTACTTCTCGTTGCTCTCCTCCAGGAAATAGTCGCGTGTGGGCAGACCCAGGGTCGTTTGATCAAAGTGGATGATGTTCTGGTTGGAGTCCTTCAGGTCCGGCCCCACCCACTCGACGATTAGGATGTCGTTGTTGTAGAGCCGCAACTGGGCCGTCAAATTCAGCCAGTCGAAGTTGTCCGGGTTCCAGAAGTGGTCCAAGACGGGCCAACCCCCAAGTGACTTGATGAGCTCCAGCAGTGGCTTGATGCCGCGTTCCTCCAGGAGTTGGCTGTTGATGCATGAGCGGTACAGCAGTTTGGCCTTCATCTCCGCATCAGCATCTTCGGGGCGCGGTGCTTCCCTGCTGAGTCGAGCTTGCATCTCGGGGAGGTTAAGCAATCCTCGCTTGTACCGATCGAGCACCCTCAGCAGGACTCGTCTGCGCTTGATGATGTGCCGCCGAAGTGCTCCGGCCCTCAGTGCCTCACTCTGGACGCCTCTCGGATCGATGTTTGGCGATGTGATGTCCGACTTGGCGTCGGGATCCTGGTAGAAGTTGTTATTCACTGACGCCACCTCAGGCTTCAAAGTGGGCTCTTGCAGGAGCTGCTCCAGAACAACGTCAAGGTTCTCGCGCAGCATTTCGAATGTGTCAAAGCCAGCCTTGTCCCTCGGGATGGGGTTCACCTTATCCCAGTGCCCGCAGGCGTACTTGTAGAAGTCATTGCACGGATCGGCGGTCACGTCCATGTACCGCTTCATGGTCTCCGCCTGCGTGCGCCGAATGTCCTCCTTGTCGTCCTCAGCCCGCCAAATGAAGTGCAGCCCACCATGCGGCGGATCCTTCTTCCCAATGTCCGCATTCCGCGCCACCGAAGACAGGTGTGCCTTGTGATGGAGGCTGAAATTCGCCGTCCTCCTCGATCGGCTCAACGGCCCATAGCGCTCCATTCCGAAGTCGAAGCACTCCCTGGGAATGGCTGACGTGTCGCGGGGAATGAACGAAGTCCGTGAGTCCTTCATGATGTCCCTATCCTCGATGTCCAGCGCCTCGCTTAATCCAAACTTCAGCGACATACACCGCGACACCCGGTCCACTTCATTCAGCTCCGTCTGCAGCTCGTACCACTCGTCCAACGCCTGATGACGGCTATCGATGGTCTTCTGCAGGCTCAGCGCGTACATCATGCCGTCCATCCGCATGAGCAGTATCAGCACCAATGTGACTGGCAACATGATCACTGGAAGAATGATAAAAAACTTACAACACGTAAAACCAGGACACCACTGAACACGACCAGTTTTCTGATTCACACCGAGCTTGCAAATGCACTGATCGATGCTCACCGAGTCGCCGTCACTGCTCTTATTGATATTCAATTGCATTCCCTTGTGTGGTCTCATTGCTGACCCTAACCTCTCAACTAGAATCGAAACCGACGACGCTACCGTCTGTACTCAACTCACTGCAAAACCAAAGCAAATCGTACCGATCGTGCCTAACGTGATCGCGCGCGTATTCCATACTGAAGAAGAAATCAGTGCGCGAATTTTTTTTCTGAAAATTCCAAATGGGCACACGATGGCAGATGTCTCTCATATCCCTCACGCGGTCGTGGCCGATTGTCGAGAGTCCGTCCCGTACCGTCCGTTTAATCAATCCCCGGGCTGGACTGGATCTGGTGCTCGGTTTCCATAGATCGGCTTGGCCGAATACAGACGGCAGACGGCAGACGGTATCGCACAAGCGACGTCTAAACGAAAACAAATTTGAACTCGTTGAACCAATTTAACTTAATTCCGAGTGAGTACACATATGTATGAATTTTAGGTTCCCTAAATGGATTCGTATTGTTGTTGGTGTCGTTTGTGCTGTTCTGGTTTTAGAACGGGGTACACAGTGCGTAGTTGTATTGTGATGAATTTGCTAAAGGTCACGTTAGAGAGCCATGACAGACCATTGACTAGACCTGAATGTGCGCGCATTTGTTTGTGGCCGCCTGTCATGGGAATGCGTGCGCTGAGTCGGCCTTAGGAGGTTTGCTGACTTGGTTTACTTGGAAGCTGTAATTGATGTGTACACTGAGAGAGATGACGTTTTAAGTATCTCAAGTGACTTCGCTTCAATTGATGACGTGCTCCAGTGGGTCTGTGACTGTGAAGATATTCGATCATCATCTGTCACTGTGAAGTGAGTTCAAGATGGACTTGCTTGCATTAAGTCAGGCGGCTGATAATTGATGACGAGTCAATGGATGGATAAGTGGTCTGTATACAACAGCAAACATGAGTCAGACATGTGATACCTGCGGCTATGTGGAGTTGACCAAAAGACGAACACAAGACCACACTGAAAGAGCGACTTTGAATGTTTACGCCATGGATAAGACAACTGCACTGGCTTAACGCTTCCAGTCATGAAGGCCCAAGCCCATAGAATCAGTTGCGTGCGTTGCAGTTGAAATCCACAAATCGTATTTGCCGAATTGCAAAGAGGTGCCCAATAAAATACGTGCGTTGCGTCCGAAATATGTTTACACACATACAATCCCACACGATACATTAGAGTAAAATGATGCACATACATACGTATGGTAAATTAGACACACGTGTGACAATAAACTGTCAAACGGAACAAAAGTTAAAAGTTCGCCAACTTCATCCATTCTGATGCATTCCACATATAGCCCACACTCGTTGTCTCGCTCCCTCTTATTAGATCTTATGAGTTGTCAATTTTTTGACAACACGCAACGCACGCACCGGATTCTATGAGCTTGGGCCTTGAGTCTGTTTCGCCCATTCGCACTTGTACTCAATATTTTTGAAGAGGTATTCTTCTTCACTGGAAAACAGTGCTCAAGCTTTTTCATCTATCATACTCTTCAGATAACTATTCGAGTGGATGGAAAACAGCATTTGTTCAGCGGAGCCTCAAACTCGCGTCTCTTCTATTGAAGCTCATGGCACGTCTGAAATCACGAAAGCTTCCTAAGTTCTTAAATCTTAGACTACGGTAGATGCCTGAAGTTTTTGATGGGCATACTAGGTTAGGCTAGGTTATTGGGCTGCCAGCACTTATAGACCATTGCTGGTCCATAGTGATATCCAGTCAATGGTCCCGATGGAAAATGATGACTGGGTCAGATTTGAAAACGAGATGAGAGCATATATATAGCTCTACAGTGATTCGAACCTGGGCCTTCTTTGACCAAGGGCAGGCACTAATCCAACTGCACCATCCCGCCGTTGAAGGCATACTAAAATGCCCTCGTTTTAAAGTTAACGTACTTTAAGTAAAGCGCAAGCACCCCAACCCAAGCTTATGAAGAGGTTGGGATGCGTTGCGTCGGTCTCCGCGGAGCACGGCTACAGAATTCATTGCTGAGATAACCAAAAATGTGTCAATTAATTCTTTAAAAAAAATACCACAGTTGATTGATACATGGCAATGGAAAACTGATACCAAATGAGCAACTACCGGACTTCCACGATGAGATATTGCAAATTACCAGCACTCAGTGGGATTCGAACCGGGGATCCCATTAACCAAGGGCAGACACTCAATAAAGGACTTCTTCAGGAAAACTGCAATCCAAAGATAAATCCAACAACATTTAGGTTCTTATTGGTTTAAGGTTAGAGAACGGATATTCCCAAGTTGGAGACACGAAGTCATATTGGTGCAAGGACAGTGACTTGTAGTCAGATGATAGGCAAAAACGTTATCGCTTTAATACCATCTCAAAATTGATCAGTTTTGCTTCTCCAACAAAATGTGAACATTACGATGGGCTCGTTAGAAATTGTGAAAAAAAATCCTCCATGATCCATGATAGCAGATTGTGGTCACCAATTTTTGGGTACAAAGGTTGGTGTATGAAGACACCACTAGGATACCTAGTAAATTTTGAGATACACCGAGGCAAAAACCACGCATCAACCCTATTTTCGTTCGTGTGCGTCATTGCTCGCTGCGCTTAATCGTTCAATTCGTTGGAAACTAGTAAAAAGTCTCGTGCGGAGGAAAATTAAGTGCAAAAAAGGAAAATGTTATTTCAACACCCTTTCGTTCAAAAACTCTTTCTTTCGGTTGCAAAATCGTCAATTATAATAACTGGAGATATCTCACGTTTTACGTTACTATTATAGAAAACGCAAACCAGAAAGGGAGCGGATGTCGGTGAAGTAGTGCGAAAAAAATGCTATTATAGAAAACGCAACTCATCCGCACTTCATACATTTTGTGACGTTTTCAATCCGAGCCAAATGAGTTGCGGACTTGGAGGAAAAAAGGATGTGTGGTTGCAACGGAAGTAAATTTTAGAACAAGAAACAAATGAAAATTATCCTTGATTCATACAAATATAATTTGCTTCCTGTTTTTTTTTTTTGCTCATGCTTTAATTTATTTCTATTGGACATAAATATTCTTCTAATAGCTACACTCGGAAAGAACAACTGAAACAACTGCAAACCGTACTGGTCCGATATCCATTCTCACCCCGACATCTTAAACATGCTGCGAACTTATGTTTCGGAAACAAAGTTTTACGGACCGATAATGTAGTTAATCCGACGGATTCCATAATAGGGTTGAACTTCGATTGCGGATGTGAGTTACTCCCTCCGCAGTCGATCCGGCGGATTCCATAATCGGCATGAATACTCAGCAGCTCAGAAATGTGTAGACACAATCAAAGGAAACCATGAGACAGACTATCGGTAAACCAACTGCCCGTCCAAGCAAGTGGCAACAATTGATATATGGCGGTGACGGTGTAAAATCACTCCCTTAATTTCTCCAATTCATTCAAAATAATCCTAGGAAAGCATCGAATTTCGCTGACAGTATTGACCGGCAGCGTCAAGATGTAAAAAATAATACTAAACTGACCTCAAGAAACGACGCTTAACATTCTCTCGTTGGGAAATAATACACAGGAGCAAAGCTGTCAAAGACGTCGTCTACCTCGGCTCCGCAGTTACTTGTACTGACACATCACCACGGAGATTAAACAAGAAATTAATCTTAACATTCACTGTCTATCTTTGGGATGAGGAGAGCTTCGGTCCTTTTGGCGCAGGTAAAATCTGGAGGTGGAAATTTAATCCGGTGGCGACCCATGAAGAGACAGAAGCTGAGCAATTGCTGCCTTCCATCGCTGACGGTCTTGGGAAAGCTGCGTCCAGTCATCAAGACCAAGCTGTCTTGCATCCGCGATGGTTCTCTATCACTCTCTCCTCGTCAGGCCCGCTAAGCAGCTGTTGGAAGTTCAGCTTAAACACATCCACCATCTCATTGGGTCTGTAACAAGATTACCCTCGCAATTTGGAAGAAATTTATGAAATTGTCCTATTCTTTATCTGTCCTTAGACTCTTCGATATCCTTGAGCTGAGAGGTTGCCAGAGACCCTTTCTTCAGTCGTAGAAGATTTTCCCTCTCTAATTCTAGCCCGGTACTCCTCGCCTGTTCTCAGTTTCAGCGATTTTTGGTACACTCTCCATCATTCCACGGATTTCGTGTTCTGGGTGGTAGGTACCCAAAGGTGGTTTCTGCACCCTCTTTGATGGCCGAGCGGCAATGGAACCACATATCGTTGACGTTGATGTTCGAAGTAGGCATACCGGAGAGTCTCTCACTTAGTTGCTCGTCACAGGCTCTGGCTACCTTCGGTGTGCTCGGGCGTCCAATGTCAAAACATCGCTTTGTCGACTGGTGCAGCTTTCTGACATTGCACAGTCGAGCTCTGAATCTTTCTGCAATAAGAAAATGGTCAGAGTCGAGGTTTACCAACGACTTGCGGACACCTTTGTGCATGTTATCGTGTATGTATTAATCGATCCTGAGAGTTCGGAGCGCATCCGACAACATTGAGATTTTGACCGCAAAATCTAAGCAGTGTTAGTATAGCTTTTCTGATGGATTTCAGGACTCATCTTCCAACCGCCACAGCGGCCATCCTAGGCCTACCAACGACTTGCGGACACCTTTTTGCGTGTTCTTGTGTGTGTATCAATAGCGCCCAAATTCGACCATCCGGAGATCGGCAGGTTGCTAAGTAGACATTTTTGTGAGGGAATCTTGTGCTACTTGTATCAGTCTGTGAGTCGGAAGCCCTTCTCTGTTGTCGTGTAGTCGAGGCGGTGCTTTCCAATCCCTCCGTTTTCCTTACCAATTTTAGCAGTCTTCGAGTACGATCTTAACATCGTACTCCGGACAGGCTTGTAATAGTCGTAATAGTCCTTTTTCACAGAGTCCTCAGCTTCGTCGGTAGGGGCGTGTGAATCTGTCTTCGAAGTGGCTCACAGCCAGGCGATCGCTTATCGGTATAACCTAAGCAGTTTTTCCACGACGAATCAAATATATGCATCCTTTTGTGACAGCTGTAATATGTGTCGCTTTCTTTCTTTTTCATAATCCCTTGTCCTATCCAGCGTATTTCCTGGAGCGCAGTAACATCCGCCTTACATTTCGAGACGATGTTGATCCAGTTTTTGAGCAGACTCTGGAGTTAGAGCGTTCCTACATTCCAGGAGCAAACTGGCAAATCGATGTCCTTTTTCGAGGCAACTTGCTTTTTTTCGTGGTCTGTAGTGAGGTCACACAAGTGAATCATCATCTTTTTCCTCGGAACTGGACGCAACTAACAAGTCCTATTTATCCTAAATAATGCAACCACCCCATCATTTATTCTGCCTCAACCTATCCTTCTCCAAAGCGGTCATCCAAGATGGCTATCTTTGACGCCACAAGGATTACACTTCGATAATAACTTATTTGATGACCCTTCAACTCAGTTAAACATAACTTACTTAAGACATTCATCAGCCTGAATTACCACCAATTATGAGCACATCTAACCAGCTCAACTCTTCTCGGTAATCACTCTGCTTAGTCATGCCTAATTCATGGCGGGCGGACGCCCTCCACAGAACCTTTCATTTCTAGCTCACCTCCGAAATCATTAACAATCCTCGCCACAACGCATTCTATTTCATATTCATCTTAATGTCTGCTGCCGCTCCGCTCCGGCCGGTCACAGCCGGCCGACCGTTCTTTGCCAGCATGAGTATTCTTCACTTTCGTTTCCATGAAAAGCAGGTTGCCCGCACCAGGCAAGCACTTAATGTCCCTTTAGTCGCCGTACTAATTAATTAACTTCGCTCGGTGTAATATTTCAAAAGGTAACATCTACTTGCCATAATCTGATTAAGCTGACATGAGTCTTATACATTAATTCGCACTCATCCCGGCCACATTATGATGATTTGCATACACCAGAAGTCAACGGGAAGCAGTCGGTTGGTTGGTTGGTTGGTTGGCTGGTTGGTTGGTCGGTTCTGTCACATTGTGGACTGTGTTCTGTTTAATTGGTCAGTGGCACGAAACCCCCAGTCGGTGGATGGAAATTAATTAAATTTCAGCCAAGTCAAGTCGACCTTTCGCAAGTGAAAATCCATCCGAAGCACTGAAGTCGTAAGCCGTCTCTTGTGGCTTCTTGGCCGAGTACAGGTGCAGATTGTTTAAGGGCCAACTTGAGTCTTTGGTCGAGTCGAATAATTTATTCGCGGGCTGTGTCACAGTGGAGCCGTAATTGCTCATGAATGTGGCTACATATACACTCGTACTGCACAGAGCAGCCGGATGGTGGGATTGTGGGCGGGGAAGAGCGCTAGCCTATTGAATATGCAATCGCGGAATACTTGTGTAATTATGCAGAGGAAGGGAAAAATAAAGCAATCACTAGTGGGTTCATTTATCATTTTTTTTTCATCTGCAAAAGGGTTCTCTCTTGAATTGGCTGGGATTTTCTGAATTTTATACCGTGGTCGTTGGTGAAGGGGAGGGCATGCACAGTGCATATGACTGTACCTTTCCAACCGAAGCATAGCGCGCAATTAATTAAAATTGATTAAGTGGACTCTGCAACTGTGTGCCTAGGATTGTTTACATCATGCCACTGAAAGTAGGTTCACGGGAAGAGACACTTGGAGTAGAACTCCTGGATCCCTCGTTAATCCACTTGTCCGCTTGTAGAAAACCAATTGAAGTTCAGAAGTGGTCGATGAGTGCTTTGTTTAGATTGCAACCAATACATTAAATTCTCGATCTAATATATGAGGGTGAATGCAGGAGGCGGTGTAGGTTTTGATGCACAGATACTGTAAAGAATATAGAATACTGTAAAGATTTCATTCGTCGTGTCATTATTCGTGTGTATCAATTGGGAAGGTGTAGAAATTCCGATTTATTTCGTGTGCAACAAATGCTGAAAGTCATCGAATCTTGTCCGTAGTTTTACGCACTCCCTTGTTGGAAACTAGAATTCAAACAGAAAGAGTTAGGCGTTAGTCACTGAACACTGACGCCAAACGAATCACTGAGAGTGAAAAAAGGCAACGTACTTTAAGCGGCTGAAAGTAGGTGTAGAAGTGTATGCACATAATGTTCCATCATGGCAATGCCCGCCTCATGTAGCTTCGCAAATTACAGACTTGGAATTTTTTTACTACATGTGCTTTTATTTTTCTTGACTTCGTGGCTTCTACATATTGGCACAAATACTGCCTCTGTAAGCCAGCTTTGAAGGACAGAACCTTGCCTAGCCAGGTCATCCGCCTTCTCATTTCGTGGGACGTCACTGTGACCAGGAACACAGATAAGGGATGTATTGAGTTGACCTTCAAATGATATTGGTTCGGCCCGGACCAGGGATGGTGTGGTATAGGAGGCAATAGCTTTCGTACATTTCTTGTCACCTGTTGTCTTGGCAGGACATGTAGGTGTATTTTTGCCTGACGACACTCTGCCCGGAGAGCTCCGCTTGGAAAGCACTTCTGGCACATTTCTGGCAGTCTGTAGGCTTTGAAGATGTTGAAGAATTCTGAGAATACACCCGCTCCGACAGCCGACTTCGCTTCCCACTTTGAAACCGGCAGTGTGGGCTACTCAATAAAAGCCCTTGCACACCTGTCGGCCCTGACATTTCGTTCATTCGGGAATTAGGGTCGTTTGACTTAAATTAGTGCACGGAACGTATAGTCCATGGAGAGTTGAAGGAGATCTAATGTGTTACTTTGACAATAGGCCTTAGATTTCCAACACCCAAACTCTCTTTAGTGCGGTAGTCAAGTGGAAGAAGATTTAGCATTAAGGTCAGGGCGTTTGTTGGTGTCGCCCGCAAGACGTTTATGGTGCCAATGCATTCTGTTCTTTGTACACTGTTAAGTTTTCAAAGGCTGGAATCGTCTGGCCGATGTACCGCCATATACATATATAGGATTTTTGAGTATGAACTTGAGAACTTTGAATTTGATTTGTGAACGCACTCTTTCACTATTCATCAAACTGTCACTGTCAATTTGTTCAGTAAGCTGAACATTTCCATCGTGGTAAAGTACACGAACGAGCAATGTCTGCAAATTATAAAAATTTTCTACCGAAATTCGGAGTCGTTGACCACAACTTTAAAAACGTTTATTCAATTTTCGGTCGTAATTCTCGCACTAGTTGTTGACAGGCAATAACAAGATTAGTGCAAGAATTTCAGTTTACATATTCGTTGTGTGACGTTGCCTTCTCAGTGAAACAGCGGGTTGGACGAAGTGTCGAAACTCGCCGTTCAGGCAAACGATCCAAATCAGTCAATACCACGCGTTCCCAAGTATTGGGGATCGTTTAGGCCACATTATGGGGTATTTTGCGTAAGGATCTTGGTTTAAGCACATTCAAGGTCAAGTTGCTCCAAAGATTGAAGCGATGGAAGAAGAGATTTAAAGCGACGTGCCTTTATTTAAAAAGAAAAGGTGTGCTTATTCGAAAACCCTTTCCATTCATAGGGTCAACTTTGGTTGCATGTTCCACATTATGCAGAATGTTCTTCTGCAGGCTATGCACGTTAGTCTACGTTTACCTTCAAGCTGAGTTTGGGGTTTAGGGCTACGTTGGTAAATAAAGCGTTTGGTTTTCGAGGTGAGAATGGTGATTTTGCTGCAAAGCATCAGTTTCGTTTTGCCAAGTCCGTACTTACAAGGGCTGTGCACAAGTTTATCAAAGCATCGTACACGATCCCACTCCGGAAGCTTTCCTCATACCGAAATGACTAAATCATCAGCGTACCCAACTACCTTGACTCCTTTCCTACTTAATATTCATAAGAAGTTGTTCATGACAATAACTCACAGAACAGCGCCGCGTCGACCAGTCGTGTACCTCTGCTGGCCATCGAGTGCTACGCATTGTAACAATCCATTGACAAAGAAAGTTGTCTGTCTATCCCTAGTTTGGTTAGTTGTTCGGGAAAGTTTTCTGTCTATGCCTAGTTCGGTTAGGGCTAGGAGTGATCGCTTTCATGTACATTTTGTTTAAAACTGCTTTCACATGTAGAAAGGCAGCTAGTGTGTAGTCTTTCTAACTTAACGGTTCTTTAATACTCTGCACTGCTTCATGGAGAGCTGTTTGGAGCTCGATTTGGATAGAGACGGCTCTACTAAAGAGTTCCGAATGTAAAAAGGACTCTCTCGAAAACATTCAGTATGAAGGAGGTAAGACCTAGTCTTTTTCGATTTAGTGCTCACGCCTTAGGAATAAAGACTACTCTAGCTTGGCACCACGAATCGGGGATATGACTGTAGTAGATGCAGCATTTATAAACCATGCCAAGTCACGCAGTTCTTGCAGCCTAATGGGTAGTAGTGCCGTTCAGGGCCAACATTTTTCATTTGTAAGGAACAATCCTGTGAATGGCCCATGCAATTTGTTCATAGCCTATGAGGGATGTGATTTTTGTCCAAGATCCTGGCTGTGGGCGGTGGATCTCTGATCTGAAAACAATTATTCTGCGTGCTTCCTTAGCTATTGACGTAGCATGCAGCATGCAGCTCTGGACAAAAATGAAATAAACCACAAAGTACCGAAGAAATTAATGTCGAACTAGAATGAGGTCAGCTGAGATTCACACACCAAAAGGCCTGTTTGTAGATAAACTTCTGGAGATGCTGACATGCCATGATATCGGATGCCAGGTATATGCCGATAAGAAGGCTATCATAGCCGTAGGCAAGATGGAGAATACTAGAAGACGCCGTGTGACATCATCTAAGTTAAGCTTAAATTCCACAAGAATGACTCTAGTACTTTTTACGATAAAACAAAGTAAGTAATCCTAGACAGTAAACTCATCTGGAAAAGACACAGGGAATGTTCTGTGAATGTAGATTTATATAGCCGTTATGAGACCTGCAATTCCCAACGGGACAGTAGCATAGACTTAATGAACCAAACTGATCGGTGCGAGGGACACACTAAACAATGCTCAAATGTTGACATGCCTCAGGATTACAAAATTCATGACAACTTGCCCAACTGCTGACTCCTTTGCATTTGGTGGTGGCAAAATGTCCATCCAGAGAACGGCAAAAAAAGGGGTTGAGAAATCATCATTACATCAGTACAATTCAAAGCACTAGTCATATGCCATTAAGAAATTTCCAAAAAGCTTACATTACGCTCAGCAAGATAAAGGAGCTTTACCAGTACGGCCTTAGAAAATCGCTTATCAAGTGGTAACTGGTGGTAGATACAGTCGGTGGAGATGTGGCACAGAAAAGACTATGCCTTCTTAACAGTGACGTTAAAAATGCATTCGTACCGTTAACTAGTCATGCATCATGAGTGCTGTGAACAGAGTCGTCACGCCATTGCCAGCTACTTTACTAACCGGAAACTCAGGTACCAGAAGGACGATGGCCCGTAGTACTACGACGTTGCAGCGGGGCACTACTACAATGTACTATCGCTTTGTACCACTAGGAATCAAGGTCATCGGCTTTGCCTAGGTGCCATAGTAGATAATATAATAATAACTGCGCGCAAAACATCCACGAAATAGGAGCCACCAGAAAGGAAGCATTCACCAGAATCAAAGGTAAAAATTATGTAGACCTAAGACAGACAGAAATACCCAGGAGTTTAGCACAAGACGCACGAAGACAGAAGAAAGGTCAACACGTGTGATACCTTGGCAAGCCAAATTGAAAACCCAAGCAAAGACAGATGAACCCATAAACTGATACGGTATAGGCCCAGACATCGAGAGCAAACGGGAACTATAACTACCATCTGACGCAGTTCTTTATCGGAAATACCTCCACAGACGGCTTACCCTTCTGTCCAAACTGCTCAGGCGAAGAGCAGCATTCAGAGCACTCAATTTTTCTTTGCATGCGTTTTGCTGTATCAAGAAGACGGTCTGGGTCAGTCCAGACAAACTACCGAGCTCCAAGTCAGGTATATGACACGGTCAACAAGTAATTGGCTGGAGATAAACTTCTTTTTAACTAGAAGGCTCGAAGGAGTAGAGAAGGTCGGACAAAGGATACAGTGTGATACGCTAACCAACCCCGCGAAGGAATACCTAAAGTCAGTTCGACGAGGAGAGTGGTAAAGAAGTACAGAGGTGTGGTTTAGCCCGTAAGCGCGAGGAAGATCAGAACAATATCCCGTGAAACATTTTTGTTGAAAGCACATTGGCGCAAATTATACAAAAAGGAAGTTTACCAATTGCGACATATAGCCCTTAAAGCAAAGGAGGGTACAGAAAAAGCCCCCCTTTCTAAAGGCACTCCTTATTACGACGACTCCGACTTATCGTGATCACCGAAATTCTCCCGCGACACCTTCAACAATTCTGCAAACGATAGTTTGGACTGTGCTCCATGCGAACCGCATTAGAACTGTTCAACAATTCATTTAAACAAACAATAAAAACAGTTTTTTTATTACAATGCTAAGAATATAATCCAAATCCACTTTTTTCCCAGACTATTCTAGTTTCGAATTTGACGTTTTAACTGTCCTGACTGACGCACCGCCCGGTATACTTTCGTTCCACTTCGACATGACATCCACCAAACGCAAGCTTAATTAATGTACACTCAATGCTGTAGGAAACGGACGAATGAATAAGGCGGTGCGTCACACTCAAAGAACAGAGGGCAGCCCTCAAGTGTGGACATCATCGAAACTCTTGCCCTGCCTTTCACACGCATCCAACGCATGAATAGAAAACAAAAAAAATCACATCTCCTAACGCCTTTCCTGAAAGGGCAAGTGTTGAAACATTTCAATCTGTCGCATCCAGCTCCAAACATGAACATCTACATCAAGAATTGCTGACAGTTACCCCTACAAAGGGTTGTTTCAACGGATACCCATAATGGGATTGCGCAACCAGCATCTCAAGAGAATGACGCCATAAATAAGGTCAAACGGGAAAAAAATATCCACCAATGGATTGCTGTATTTGATTGATGTGCTCATTTCAAGAAACCCATTAACAATAGAAGCATCTGCTTTAACTGCGATTTGAGTGGAAAATTAATTTTTCCTGCGTACATTTTCTGACCATCCATTGTGGCGGTGGTTGGCTGGATAGGAAGGAACAAAATTGAATAGGCATCAAATTCAGGATTGACATGAATGAAAGATCTCAGATCATGGGATTGTCGGAAGCAGGGCTAATCAGCAGGCTCTTTGGAGCGATGCCCTCGGGTATATTTGTGCCGAGTTGGACATGTTTTCCACAATCGATAGAAGAGTTCCCTCGCGATTTCAGAGAGTTGTGATTTGAATGCATCAGAACCGATTTATTGAAATAACCGATTTTCCACCAAAAAACGATGCCATTTAGGTTGGGTTAATGTGGTTGTCAGAGGTAAGAAATACTTGCGGTGAATCTTGTCTGCCTTGGCTCTGAAACCCGAAAGAATAACGTCGTCTTACCACTTAAATGCGCAAGAGTAACGTCGTGCAACATTTGTTTGTTGGAAATTGGATTATTGCCTTTGAATAATTGCACCCGCCACTCAGAGCAACATCCATTTTTCTTTTCTTACATTTATTTTATCCGTTTCAGAGTGAACATTTTCTTGTACGGGAAGAATTTTGTTTTGTGAAAATCGTTTGAACTCTTCAGCAACTGTTTGTACAACTGAAGGCTTGCAGTACGTGATGTGAAAAACATCAACATCCATTCACAAAAAAATGATTCAACCACAGAAGAACTTTTGTATCTTCTTCTTTAATTGGAAACACAGTCCGGGTGGACTTCTCCAACCAGCACGACCTTTTGTCAGCTGCCTCCAGCTGCACACACCAAGTTGGTGGAGCTCCTTTTCCACTTGTGTATGACATCTCCTTTGAGGACGTTGTCTGTTGCGTTGTCCCAATGGCTCGTCATCAAAGACTCTTCAGGCCGGTGTCCATCCGCTCTACATGGCCTGCGTTGGATCCGAAGACGGTTAACTAGATGCATGCCGCTGTACAGGTCATACATTTGTGATTGATTCTTCTCCTCCAGGACCAAAGATTGCACGCAGAACTAAGACTTTTCTCTCAAACCAAGAGCTTTCTCATCCGCTTTCAAAAGCGTCCATGTCTCTGCGCCATAGAGCAGGACAGGGATGATCAGACTGGTCTATACGTCAGCTTGGTGTTTTTAGAGATGGTTCTGTAACCCAATCACCTCTTCAGCCCAAAGAAGCTGCGTTTGGCAAGAGTAATTCTGTGTTTGATCTCGGTTCTGGTGTTATCGTCCCTTCTTACCCCAGAGCCGTGGTAGACGAGGTTCTGCCATTATGACACTCTGTTCGAGATGTCGATGTTGTATGTTCTTTCCTGAGGACAATTTTGGCAGTCGCCGCTTCTTAGCTAGCTCACTGTTTTCGTAAAATCACGTCAATGTCAACCGCGTTAAACGGACTTTTGAAAGATCGTACGTCTGGTGTTGACGTTTGACCTTCGAACGATCCTCTCAAGTATGAAGTGTCGCCTTGCCTAAATCCTTTTTTTGCCACTAAAAGTCTGATGGAATAGCGAGAGTTCTCCGTCGTCGTCCTGCACAACCTGACGAGTTCGGCAGTTATATCCAAACTACACATGGCACTGTATAGCTGGTCTCTATGCACGCTGTCGTATGCGACGAGTAAGTGGAAGATGTCTGCACCTCTTGGGATTTTTCGAGGATCTGCCCTAATGTGAAGATTTGACCGATGTTGTACCTGCCAAGCCGAAACCGCACTGATAAGGACCTATCAGTTTATTGACGAATGGTTGGAGGCACTCACACAAAACGGCAAAGGATATCCCACACGCGACGTTTAGGATACTCATTCCTCGATAGTTGGCGCAGTCAACTCCTTTCTTGTGGATCGTGCAAACGACGCTGAGATTCCACTCATCGTGCATGCTTGCCTCCGCCCATATCTTACAGATGAACTAGTTAATTCGCCCGGCCAGATCATCTCCAACTGCTTTGAACAGTTTCGAGGACCCACTGTCCGCCCCAGCATCGATAAAGACCATGTCTAATTCTGGCAGACGGCTGAAAAGTGTTGGCAGGAAAACACTTTCAGCATTGTCAGTGACTCGAAAAGGTTGGGCCGTGAATATATTTTTTTATTGTAGAGACCAATGATCGAACCTAGACGCGTCGAGGTTCAAGTGCATAAGGGTCGATGCACATAACTCTTACCCACGCCAACGGCCACAACAGGAGTCTGGAAGTCGAGCTAAAAAGAAGAGCTTAAATCCTTTTGCAACAAATGATCGGACGAAGAGTTGCCATTTGTTGTTGAGTCTCTGTAAGAAATGATGGAAGGCGATTTTTTATACTCCTTTGTCTGGTCACCTGGGATTGACATGCGTCCTCTTTTTGGAGTCCTCTTCTGAAGATCGGCGCAGAACGCCTTCAACGTTTTACGAAATTGAAAATATAAAAAATTCAGACAAGGTCCAAAGTTTCGATTCACACGGGAAACTTTATAAAATAACTCTAGCGATAAGACGCGCGATTCTGTAGGGATATCCTTAGTTTATGTGCAAAAAATGGAATAAATGCTGATGATAATATCGATTCATTGATGCAAAAATTTAACAGACAAAAATAAGTGTTTTACGTGATCACCTGCCGTTAGGCTTCTATCATGAAGACATTTAAATCCCCCCCCCCCCCTCCCAGGGACCGCGATGCTCAAACTTGGGGGCCAACCTCAAGCGATCAGGACTAATCCTATGCGGGTCTCACGAGCGAAAGCCTCCCGTGGCACCAGACTTTAGCCTCTGGTCAAGCTACCAGTAGGATGCCATAACATCCCGGGACTGGCCGCCATTGTTATAAAGCCGAGACTTATTGTGCACGTTTATTTCTTTGTTTGCGAGCTTGAAACCATCATTTTGACAAGCAACGGAATAGTTTATTTCCTAAACCTTTAGTTTTTAGCTCAGGATTTTAGTCGCCTTTTACGACAGGCATGCCTTTCCTCTGTTATATTCTACGACCCCTACCCGAAGGGGGGAGCAGAAATTGAACAGAGAACTCATGTCAACAATTAGTGGGTTAATTTTTGTGAACTGTACTCGGAACTTTGAAAAGTCGCTCAATTCTATTTTGCAACGTCGAGTCACTACGAGGACGTTGAAGGAGAGTTAATGAACTCACAATCGACAAAGACGAGGAATTCACTATTACCCGAAACTATGAGTTTATTGACACACATTTGGTTACGTTTTGTCCTCTTTTTAAGGTAGACGATGTCCTCCAAGGTACAGGACTTAAAAACTGCTTGTCCTGCACTAGCTTAGACAGACCATCGCACCCCTGAACTGGTATAAAAATAAGGACAACCAAATTCCGAAAATTTTGCTTCGACATTGCCAAATTATTTGTCAACAAATATACATAATTGGTAAAAGATGCAAGTGAGTGCCCATACAACTCCTAATGGCGTTAATGTAGTTGAGAACTTCTTATTCCTATTGGCCCAATTGTCGAAAGACGTTTTAGTCAAAGAGACTACACCGCCTTTTAAGAAAGATGTCACATATGGCAACAAACGAGGTTTCTTCATAATTTGCTTACATCGTCCCATCCCGTTCTAAGAGATGTAAAGCGTCTTAAAAAATAGGAAAGTTAGTAATAGAAACCTAAATAAATAATGTTTGCATCACAGAAGTTAAAAATTCATCAATTTAATATTTAAGTCCAACTAGCGATCAAAAATCGATCAATGCGTAGCTGTTTTATTTAAACTACTTTTCTTATCGTTCTTTTCTGATCACCCTGTACAAGAAAGAAGAATGCGCCCCATCTGCGATCATTCGATCGAAATTCAAGAGGACTTCAATTCATGAAATCGGTGCGGTGAATGATAAAACAAAACGACGATCAGCTGGTTTTGCCCCATGACGCAGATGAAATCCTGTTCTAAAGTATCTCTTCAAAAATTCACAAAAAAAAAAAAGAAAAATATACAAGAGCTTGGTAGACAAAGATCCCCCAGACATTATGAACCCACTCATCGGCTTCCTGAATTAGTGGCGTCCACTCTAATCTATTCAACAGCGCCTAGAGGTGGGATTTCAAATTACTCAGTCTGACCTCGTGATACCATTTGCTGCTAGAAAACATCTTCACAATCTCAAATCAATCGTTCTGACGAAAGCACACAAATCGACGCTGAATGAATATCAATAAGAGCAGTGTTGCTTCTGTTTTTTTTTTCTTCTCTTTTCTTTGTATTCGCATTTATTTGAAACAACCCCTTAAGGCAGCGCATGCCTCGTATTTTTAGGCGAAGACTCAAAGTTAACTGAAAAATAAATGATAACACTTACCAGGGCACAAAACGAACACGCCAACAACTATAACTCGTCCACTTCTTGTATCTCGTGTCCGGTCTCTAGCTTTATAAACTCCCAAACTATCAATGATATTCCGTTTCACAGTGCATCCGACCAATTCACAAATGTCACTAAGTCCAAGTTTGAAGGCGCACTAGAGTCGCGCCTAGCCGCTGCACATGAACCCCGAGCGGGAATGCAAATCTTCTTCGTTTTCAAAAAAAAAAGTCAACAACAAGCGCACTATACCCGTTTCGATGCAATCGCTGGAATACGCAAGGGCAGTCCGCAATCAATTCCACACTCCGAAGTGAGATGTTGCTTGATTTCAATCAATTTCACGCTCGTTTGATAATTAATTTCGCTTATTTTTGTATTTATTTTGCCGATTGTAGCCCAGATGTCGCCATCTGCTTTAGATGAAAAGTGATTTGCACAGTGCTGGATTGAAAGCGGCCCACACACCGTCCAGGAGAGAAGGACGTCCTTCGGATCGGATTGAAGCGGCGCAAATGATGTGTGCTCAGGGTTCTAACGTCACGGCACGCAACGGACTCACACTGGAGTCAATGATTCTCGCTCAGCCGCCGACTACGTATGGTCGTAGTAATGAATTCTTTATGAATGCGGTAGCCCGCATTAGGGTCCCATTGTCAGGCAATGGTGACTGGGGCTGTACGGTCTGTATGGGCTGTGTGGAGAGCAATCAGCACCGGAAGAACCTAATTGCGTTCAGTGACTCTGCTCTATGATTTGATAGTTATTCGCTGCACACATCCGTGATGAAGTCCCACTTCATGGATTTGTTGTGTTGTTTTACTTTTTCTCGTCGTTTTTCGTTGTTTCTTTTTTTTTCTGCTTGTCTACACTTCATTAGAATTCATCGACTAGATGATGTTTCATTTCACACGTCTTAACGAGAAGTAATTTATGGACATGGGAAGATGCTAACACGTTCGTGAAACGATAGCGAAAGGGGTTTTTCTAGTCGATTATAACGATGTGCAATGGCACATGCAATCATCTAAAATGCTGTCACGTGCGAAGATGCGGTTCGACATGAGGGTAGGTGGTTCTATAGTGCAGCTGCAAAGTCAACGATGCCTTACGGGTCGGGGAAATTCAGAATGCTTGTCAACTATGTATCGTCGATGTTTGTGAAAACATTCATCGGAATTTGCGATTATGACAAGAAGATTTGATTCTAATCATCGTTTGGAAGCTGGAAATTGACATTGAGGAGCGTGTCGACAACAACGTGTATAAAGGTCAAAGAAGCGGCCAAAATGATATCTTTGGCGGATATTGGCATTCTAATGGGCATTAAAGCAATTTTGGCTATGGAAAATCAGGTCGAAGCAAGTCGCAAGCTTCCTCGAAGAGCTCAAGTTTATTGGCTTGCAGCATTCGATCAGTCTATGCTGGGTCCGGGTCACAAGGAAATAACCGGCAATGAGGTAGCATTTGAACTTGCTAGAAAAGGGGCCGAATCCGACCCATCCCAAGTAATTCTATGTTTCCATCCACCCCTTGTTGAGTCAGTGGAAGAGTAAAGTGGAAAAAAAAATAATCATTTAACTAGCTAACGAAAAGTAGGACTCTCTTCCCACCAATGACACCACGAAAATGTGAAATGTTTAGGTTTCCGTAATCGATGCAAAAAATCACTTCTAATTTGGATTCAATTTTCGAGGCGTATATTCGCCCTAAGCGATGAGTGGAATCTCAGCGTCGTTTGCCCAGGTCCCAAGAAAGGATACCCTTTTGATTGGGCCAACTATCAGCCTCCTTATCATCGCGTACAAGATACTCTCTGCCGTTTTGTCCTTATCAGTGCGGTTTCAGGCCTGGGAAGTTCACCATAGATTAAATATTCACACTTGGGCAGATCCTGGAAAAGACTCAAGAGATGCAGATCGACACCCACCACCTATTTGTCGATTTCAAGGCCGCATATGACAGCGTTCACAGAGACGAGCTATGCAGCGCCATGACAATGGAGAACTCTCGCTGCTCCATCAGCGAAACGAACTTACCGAGACCTTTAATGTCAAAAAAAGTTTTAAGCAAGGCTTCTTCATGTGACTTCTTCAAGATCGTGCGAAACTCAAACGTAAACACCCGAGGAACGATCTTCCAAAAGTCCGTTCGACTGCTTGCATACGCGGACGACATTGACGTGATTGGACGAACACAGCGAGCCGTCAATGAGGCGTTTGCTGGCATTGAAGCGGACGTGGCTAAAATGGGTCTAGCGGTAAAGCAAGGCACAGCAAAATACATGTCATCACGAAAGGACGCACAACATCGACTTCTCGGACAGACCTTTGTAATGGGCAACAGAAACCTTGAGGTAGTCGTGTACCTCGGCTCTGAATTAAATAGGGACAACAACAGCAGTACCGAGATCAAATGCAGAATTACTCTTGCCAATCACTGCTCCTTTGGGCTCACGAGGCAATTGAGTAACAGAGCCATCTCTTGAAACACCAAGATGACTTTGTATAAGACTCTGATTATCCCAGTCCTGCTCTATGGCGCAGAGACATGGACGCTATTGAAAGCTGAGGAAGAAGCTCTTGGTTGTTTTGAGAGAAAAGTTCTGCGTGCGATCTTTGGTCATGTTTCCGTTGATGGCGTCTGGAGGAGAAGATTCAACTACGAACTGTACGGGTTCGCTTCGGATCGAACGCTTAAGATGGCTTGGTCATGTAGAGCGGATGGACACCACAGCTCCGGCCCGAAGAGTCTTCGATACCGAGCTATTGGGACAATGCAACAGAGGACGTCCTCGCACGAAATGGCGCACACAAGTGGAAAAGGAGCTCAACCAGTTGGCGAGTACTCGGAACGGGATCTTAAAGTCGTCGTTATACTGGTCGCAAGAGATAAGATCGTCTGCCCGTGCACTTCATGTATCAAAATATATCTTCAAGCCCGAAAAGGGAAAAAATCGCAAGCACTAGTTCTCTGAGACTAAGCTTTTGCAATTGTTCATAACACTGCACCCGTCTTACCTGTTAAGATCAAGAAAACAGAGATTAACTTTGGTTTTTATTGTTGAGGGTGTATTACACCGAGACCTTAGGCGTGCCCCCTTCCAAACCTTTAGTATCTTAAGAGCTCTCCCGACATACATTTCTGTTCAAAGTTGTGTTCATTGTTATAGGTTCCTGTTGTGCAATGGTGGAAGATATTTGTCGTATAGTGTACTCTCTAAGCCAAGTCCCTTTAGGAATCTAAGAACGAGAGCTGGTTCTACTAACTTCAATTCTTCCTCCGTTTATGGGTACCTGCACAGGTATATAGTCTCTTGTGGGCTAGTGCCTCACAAGATCCTAGTGTGTGTTCTGGAATTTCGTTAGAATCTATTCAGATTCTACGGAGACCTATTTCTGATGCTCGTGGTTTCCTTAGGTGCTCCCTGAGTTTGTAGTGCCCAATTAGGATTCGACGGTTGTTCTTTTTCATCATGATACTTGCCTCAAACCTCTTTCGGTTGTGTTGACCTAAGAGTTTTTTGGGCTAAATCATAACAAGAGCGTTGTTTCACGATTCTGCTTGTTCTTTAAACTCTTCCCTGAGGACATGATGATCTCCTACAGCACAGAATGCTTCGCGGCCTATGAAATGTCCCGATGTTCCTTCCTAGTGAGGAAATCGGCCATTTCTTTGCTTTCTATCCCTGTGTGGCCAAGTATCTTACTTACGTACTTAAGCTGGCGCTACAGTCCGGCGTGGACCTGGACCTCAACCAACAAGCGTCTCCAGCCAGCTCGATCTTTAGCTAGCTGTCTCCAGTTTCGCATGCATAGTTGGTTGAGGTCCCTTTCCCCTTGCGTGCGCCACCTGAGTCGCGGTTTTCCTCTACTGCGCCGTACCTCGGGGGTGGATTCGAAGACATTTCGGGCCGTAGCGTTGGTTTCCATCCGCTCTCCATGACCTAGCCATCTCAATCGTTGCAGCTTCACTCTTCTGAGTAAGTCGATGTCGCCGAACAGCCCGTATAGCTCTTCGTTATATCTCCTCCTCCACTCACCATCTATGCAGACGGGACCGAAAATCACCCGAAGAATTTTCCTCTCGAAGCAACCAAGAACTGCTTCATCCGCTTTTGACAGAGTCCATGCCCCCGCGCCATATAGCAGGACTGGGACGATTAAGGTCTTGTAAAGCGTTACCTTGGTTGTTCGAGAGAGGGCTTTGTTTACCAATTGCTTTCTTAGCCCAAAAAAGCACCGATTGGCAAGAGTTATTCTTCTTTGATTTCAGCGCTGGTGTCGTTGTCTGAGTTGATAGCGTATCCTAGGTAGACAGTTTTTAACTACTTCAAAGTTATATCTGTCTGCCGTGACGTTCTGACCGAGACGTCGGTGTTGGGTGGCCTTTCTCGTTGACAGCATATATTTGGTCTTACCCTCGTTTACCGCTAAACCCATCTTCGCGGCCTCCTTTGCAATACTCACAAAAGCGCCATTGACATCACACTGCGTTCTTCCGATAATGTCAATGTCGTCGGCATATGCGAGTAGTTGGACGGACTTTTGAAAGATTGTTCCTCTGGTGTTGGCGTTCGAGTTATGAACAATTCTTTCAAGAACGATGATGAAAAAGTCGCATGACTGCGCTTCGCCTTGTCTGAATTCTTTTTTGACATGAAAGGTCTCGGTTAGGTCTTTACCGACCTTGATGGAGCAGCGTGCATTCTCCATCATCATCCTACACAAACGGACGAGTTTGGTAGGGATGCCAAAACTAGACATTGCTCTATATAGCTCGTCTCTACAAATGGTGGGTATCGATTTGTTGCTCCTGGGTTTTCTCCAAAATCTGCCGAAGTGTGAATATTTGGTCGATGGTGGATTTTCCTAGCCTAGAGCCACACTGGTATTGACTGACCAAGTTGTTGGCGAATGGCTTTAGCCGTTCACACGATCTTATAGGCGATGCTAAGGAGACTTATCCCTCGATAGTTGGCGCAGTCAAAGGGGTCTCCTTTCTTGTGGATCGGGAAAACAATGCTGAGGTTCCATTCATCGGGCATGCTTTCCTCCGACCATATTTTACAGATGAGTTGGTGCATGCTCCTTACCAAATCATCGCCTGCGGCATTAAAAAGCTCGGCGGGTAGGCCTACAGCTCCAGCAGCCTTGTTGGATTTCAGTTTAGATATAGCAATCCTCACTTCATCCGGGTCGGGTGGACGGAATTGTTGATCTTCATCGTCCCTTTCGTTGGGGTTGAATGGTTCGTTCTGCCTGACAGCGGAATTTGGTTCTTCGTCGCCGTTATACAGTCTGCAGAAATGGTTTCTCCATATTCTCAGCATCGACTGTGACTCTACTTAAACTTTCTTACCTCATTCCTGCAGTAATATCCCTCTATTCTGCCGATCGCGCGCTTCTCATGCTCCTTCTTTTTTCTCCTGAGAAGCCGGTGTTCGTCTCTCCTCTTCTGCTCGTAGACCTCCCGAGCAGCGCTTGTCCTTCTTTGCAGTGCCGCTTTGTAGGCTTCTAGCTTGGTTGCATTCGCCCGCCGACACTCATTGTCAAACCAGGGGTTTCGTTGTGGTGGCGGATTGAAACCCAGCACATCGGAGGCGGCATCTCTGATGGCTTTTTGACAATGCTGCCACTAGTCTACAATACTTGATGTTGGCGGCGAAGTATCTAGCAGAGTTTAACACTGCTACTCCTGTTTAGCTTCTTGAGCTTTTGCAGACGTTCCCAAACAACCTTTGATTTGATCATGTAGGAGTCAAGTGCCAGGATAGCGACACTACTGTCCGACTTTATTGCAGTTAGTTGCTGTCAAGATGTATTTCTGCTCATTTGTCTATAGCAGACTTCTGCCTGAAACATCCTTGTGAGATTGACTTAGCCCGGGGTCCAATTACTCCCGGCCATCTGAACCATCTACCACGAACTTTCAATTCGATGATAAATTTTATTTTATTGCTGTGCCTAATGGTGAACTCACTTTGGAAATTGCATTTTCTAATCGTGTTATCTTTCTTAATGGCCAGGGGTATTAGCTTTTTGACCAGTGCGTCGAACTGCCTCAATGAGTTCAATCCCAGGATTTGTCCGTTAAGCCTCTTCAGATCGTTGAAGCACTCGTCGCCTTTCTGGTGATCTCATCTGTATGTCTGTCTTTTCCAAGGGAGTTTGCTGTCTAAGATGACTCCTTAATCCTTATCTCTTTTACTGTATTGTACGCGGCAGACTAAGTTGGTTAGCCGTTGCAGAGATAAACAAAAAATAGTCTGCGTTAGATCTCGGTATGGATGTATGTACTGTGCAGTGATTAGCCAAGATAAATGAAGCGTCTTACTGCCTAAGTTGTGCAAGATGTCGATGTTCTTGCATGATCCAATGCAACGAACACAAGCAGCTACCCCATGAGCCCTTATGTATATTGCACAAATGTGCCCTTTTCTTTGCAGTAATTATTATAAACGTAAGTTAAAGCTACGTCGATGAGTAGAATATCGAACATAATTTCTTTGTAGAAGCCAGACGATATTCGTAAACTTATAGGTGCGACATATACGTGCATAGACAGGCAAATCGTTCTCAGTAGTTCATAGCCAGATCCTTCGCTTCCCTTGGCCTGTCATGAAAATTTCATCTCGTTTCCAAATGTTCAGCTGAAATTTCATTCAGTGCACCTAGTGGTGTCCTGTGAGTATTGCATGATCGTCTTAAGAATTATATTGAAGAAGTCGCATGACCGTTTTGTTGTTCTTCGGGGGCGTTAATTGAATTAGGCAGCCAACAACTTTATACATAAGCCTTCTTTCCCACCACCTTCGTGCGTTCTTTGAGAATCAAAACCAAGAGCTGTTCATGATTTTTTTTATTTAACACTACTTATCAGTGGCTCTTCACAAAATTCAGAGGATAACAGAAGGAAAACACTACATTTACAAAACACAATTAGACTCGACTTCTTCAACTTTACAAAAAAAAAAAACCGTCAATGACATGTAAGTATGGTAAACAACAAGAAATATATTTATATTGATTGCATTTCAGTTCATTATGATACCTCGGGGAAATTTCAGAACTTATCAGTGTTTTTTCGAAAGAAGTTCTTAATGCAATCCAACGGCTGGCAGGCTGCGAGACATTTCTCAAATAAAATCAACAACATTCCGTTACAGTGTCTCTTTTCTTTAATTTATAATTTCATTTTGTTTCGTTTTAGCATTTTTTTTTGATATTAAATAAAATAAAAAGGAATAAATGAGCTCTTTACGTTATGAATGCATTTCTTTTTTACGAATTTAAGTCTCTCTCGCATGTCCTGTATGCCACACCAACTCCAAACCCGGTTCCTAATATCACTGGCCATGCTCTCCTCTTGAAGAAGAGCAGTGAAAACAGTGAACCCAGCACAAGACCGCCGCCTAAAAGATGAACAGAATATGATGATTAGCAATTGGCGATCGAATAAAAATACAATGCATCAGCGTTTATTTGTTAGCGTCATTAGCGAGACACTCTCGTCGGTGTATTGTATTTTTAAATAAAAGGAAAAATAATTATGTAATGAATGAGAAATGAAAACACTCACTGGCTTTAATCATTGTGTCGGTAAGGCATCTATCCAGTTTGCGACCAAACTCGTCCTCAGAATATGAAGCTTTTAATGTTTTCTCTGACATTTTTCACGTATTTTTTCCGATTTAATTAAATTTAAATAGATAAGTTAAATTTTGCAATCGCCAACCGAGAAGAGCAGCATGAAATTTTCGGCAGGTCAAACGTTTTTTTTTCCTTTGCCTCCAATGACAGGTGTCACTTATACATAACTCACCATTGGATTTGATGTGTATAGCCAGCGTTCAAAAATACTGCACCCTGATGAAATGATTGCATGGACTAAGTTCTTGACACTAGAGAAAGAAATTTAATCCTGGTGAAGAAACTAGAAAGCCGGATTAAAAATTCACTTTATGTTGATATCAAATAATGATGCAAAGCAAAGCATTTAGTTTGCGATGCTAATTTGTCACGAAAATCGTGGTGGTTTTGAACTAAGATATTGTCTTCTGAAGCTGGGTGTTAAGGAAATTTCTGATTGGTGTGCTGGGTTAGTGGTGACATCAACAATTTCGTGCCGGTTTGACAGCCAGTAATACAAAAATAAACATGATCAAATCAGCTTTTCAAGGCTGAAGGCCTTGGGTGAACAGTTGCAAATGCAATTACGTAAAAAACTAACTGGAGACTAGTGCCGAAGGAATGGGAATGACTTCTCACAGGTTAGAACCTTACACTTTTTTCTTTCAATACTAGCTTATAAGACAACATTGCGTACTCTTCGTTGAATTCACTGGTTCTCATAATCGAACGCAAAGTATTACTCTACCATTCCGAAGCGAGCTTTTATCTCACCAGTCAACGAATTGAAGAAAGAATAAGCTCACTGAATTCACCCAATAACTTTCGTCTCGTAACATAACGTAACACAAGTGCATGAACTGTCAAAATTCGACCTTGTCAATATTCCAAACATATATTTTGAAAATATACACAATCGTGCTTCTCGACTTCTTGTGCTTAAATTTTTAATACTCTCACTTCGAATAAATTAAATCCAACAAACCATGACAAAGAAAGTGCTGATGATCTGCTTGGGTAGAAATTACAAGAAAAAGCATCGTTTGAAATTGAGAATTACCTTCTGAATTGTAGGTAATATCTGCCGTTCGCCCATCGCTGAGGCGGTTATGCAGGATACCATTGAAAAAGCCGGCGTATCGAAGGACTGGAGTGTTGATAGTGCAGCAATTGGCGATTGGCATGTTGGCAATTCACCCGATTCGCGTGCACTCAGTACCATGAAGAAACATGGTCTCAATTATAATAATCGTGCTAGACAGATTCGCACCAAAGACTTCTTAGAGTTTGACTACATCTTTGGCATGGACGAGGAGAATATGGGTGATTTGAAACGACTATCACCGAAGGACGCTAAGGCAAAGCTGCTGATGTTGGGAGACTTTGGCCTCGAAAAGAGCGATCGAATAATCAAAGATCCGTATTATGTAAAGCATGTCATTCAGTGCATTCACAGATGTGTACTCACTTTACGTACGTTTTGTCATTTTTCAGTTGAGGGGTGATGCTGCTTTCGAAAAAGCCTATCAACAGTGTGTCATTGCCTGTGACGCGTTCCTCAAAGAAGCTCTTGCCGGCAAAGTATAGATCGAAGCTGAATGAATTGTGATTCAATGTATATTTTAGTTTAGTCTATAATAATAAAAGCAACGTCAGTGCTCTGAAGTTTTTGAATCAGTTGTGTTTGATTTGGTCGATGAACAGGTGTTGTTGATGTTGGAGTGATTATACAATCCTGCATCAGCTGTCTTAGTTGCATCACAGAATGGAGGGTGATGCAAAAATACTTTTTGTCTGCCTGGGTAAGTGATAACGTTGCATACAGGCGTTTATTTATTTGTTTCTGAATGTGTCGCAGGAAATACCTGTCGTTCCCCAATGGCTGAGTGTATTATGCGCGATCTTATTAGACAGCATAATCTCAAATGGGAAGTTGATAGCGCGGGATTGCGTGCATGGAATGTGGGATGTTCCCCCGAAGATCGTTGCATTCAGGTTCTGTCTGAGCATGGCATCAAGACCGATCATTTGGGACGAGAGGTGACTTTGTTCTTTGATTACCGTATTTCGAGCATTATATGGTATGTGTTCATTGATTACAGCTTCACGAGGGAGACTATCAGACGTTTGATTACATATTTGCTATGGATGAATCTGATTTCAGGGAGATCAGAGAACGTTCACCGAGGAAGATTAAGGCTAGAATTGAACTCCTCGGATCATACATCGGCCGTAAGGATGACGAAATCATAAAGGATCCATATCATGTAAGTGTGGTATGATTGATAGCAATTATATTTTTGTTGGACAACATTTTCTTACAAAGAGTGTGTGGCCAGAATGGATCAGTGGGCAATTAAGGGTTAAATTAAGGTTTTTTTTTTCTTTCAAGATAAAAAGTATAAAGAGATCAGCGAGTTTCAGTGTAATAATAGCACTAAGGTACATGCCCACAGGAGGCCTACAAATCCTAACAAATTTCCTTCCCATGGATGCATATAGCAGATTGATTGCGACACACACAGCCATAACTAAGGGAAAGCAACCGATGGAATATAATCCGTATAAAAGCGCACACTGTAATATAACAAAATTCCAACTTTCCTAGGGAATCATATTATCTAACCTTAGTGCACGTCGAAACTAAACAGAAAACAGGAAGGCAAGGTTTGCTACACTAGCGGAACCAAATCCGGACGAACTTATATGCCAACTTGCCGGAGATATGTCAAACAATCCAAACTACTGCAGTGTATTCCAAGCAGAAGTAACAGCTGTTCAAAGGGCAACCATCCGACTATCGATGAGCGCATTGTTTTATACATAGCCAATCAAGCGGCCATAAAAGCTCTGGACAGACCATAGATCAATTCGAATTTGGTAACTGTAACACTCTGCTGGTTATCCCTAAGGGAGATAGCGCCCAGATGCAAGCTCACCCTGTGCTGGGCAATGAAAGAGCTGATGAACTATCAAGAAAGAGGGCGGATATGCCAGCAGCACTTGAACAGGAGACATCTCATCTCCAATGAAATGAAATGAATTGGACACTTGCAGGACACCAGAAACAATGTAATGTGATGTAACTCAAAAAAGGACCGAATCTCTACTGAAATTATATAGAAAGGATATAAGCAAAGGGTGCTAACTGGTCACTCATAGGTAACAACGCCAGAAGGCTTGGAATAGCACATAATGCTTTCTGGAGGAGCTTCAGGGATGAAGAAGAAGATGAAACAATACAAGATTACCTTGGAACGACACGTTCACACTTGCAGAAAACATAAGTTAACTGCTAGACAAGTATGGGCGCTTTGCAATTAATCAAAGCCAGAAAAAAAGGGCAATGAAAAGAGTCAGATGAATTGACATTCGACCCAACAATCCCAAGAAGGGAATAAAAGTGTCAAAGATATATTTTAAAGCAGTTCGTGACAGCACAATGGACTGAATAGTCTAGTGGTCATAATTTTACGGGTGCAATGTTTATGAATTGAGGCAAAATGTTTAACATTTCATACAAAAATGTCTATTTCATGTAACATGCATTACAAACACACTTACAGGTGTCTGCCTCAGTCTGCAACACCTCTTCTATAGTCAAGACGCCATAAGCTCACTTGTGTGTCGTGTCGTGGAGCGCATCGCCTCTGCCCTGAAAATAAACACCTGCAGTAACGACCACTTCTCTTGAAGGTCGTTAAAACCGATAGTAATTTTGGTCGATTTGGCGTTCACTCGAGGACGGCATGGGCCTGTACATCCAGGGCAAAGTTATTGATTGCTCTCAACTTGGCGAGATGCCAGTAACGATCCCTTTGAATGCATAGGTCAAGTTGACATACAGCCTCCACACGGCGCCCTCTGCAGCCGCTTAAAGGTGAACCAATGCAGCGGCCCCTTGTCCAGGGGCTTAAGCCAGGACCCGATCTTCCAGGTTCGGGGGTTTCGCGTGGGGCTAAACAACATTAGTTCAGAGACGCCAACAAGACTCGGATACGGATGACTCTACCTCCGACGACCTTGGAAAACGAAACAAGGACAACGATTTTCGGTTCTGCACGTGGAATGCGGGACGAGCACTTTGACTGTGGATCGAACAGTCGTGGTCCTTATTGGTTTCAAAGTCGAATGCGATACCATTCATAGCAAAGAACACTTCGGTGCCATGCCCAAATTTAAGTTCCCTGTGAAATTGATTCGCTTGTGTTGCCCCAGGATATCGGACTTGGCATGCATAGTGTAGCATGAATTTAAGACCTCTTAAACCATTCAACACCTGCAGCAGAAAGATGTGCTACGGGGTGCTTTCGTCGATTTGGTACCGGGGAATATCGGTGAAACTATCAGGCATTTTTAGCTAGTGCTGAACTGGTCGGAGTTAATGTTCGGTGAGCCGGGCAGTGGTAAAGCAGGTGCTGGGTCGTCTCGGTTTTTTCCCTGATGCCAAAGCTATGAGAGAGATGGCTATATTCCTGGTTCCATTCGCATAGCATTGTTACGATCGGACAGTGTCCTGTGATCAGTAACACCAGAAGTTTCCTTGTTTGTCGACATTAAGTTCTGCCCGAGCTGATCTTGTCGTCTTACGGTCAATTATTGCAAGCCAAGAGGATTGACTTCTCCCACATTGGGAGGACAAAGACGATGATAGCAAGGATGACTTCTATGATCTCCTAGAAAGAACACACGACCAATGCCTCAGCTATGACGCAAAGATCGTTCTAGGAGATTTTAATGCAAAGCTGGGCAAGGCTAGAGTCGTTGGAAAACACAGCCTACACGACAACACGTCCGACAATGGACTCAGGCTTTTGGACTTCGTGACGAGGCGTAACCTCTCTGTATTGAGCACGCGTTTCTCACACCTACATCAATAAGGGGACCTGGCGCTCCCCTGATCAATCAACCATCAACCAGATTGATCACATTGCGATCGACGTCAGACACTCCTCCAGTGTCCTCGATGTCCGAACGTTCCAAGGTGCTAACATCGACTCGGATCATTACCTTGTTGTAGCCAAGGTCAGAACTCGGATATCGATAGTACAACGGAGTAGAGCAACACCAAAACAGTTTGATGTTGGAAAGCTACAATCGCAATCGACCACTGGGAACTTTTCCGATCGAGTCTTCCTGAAGCTATCAGTGAGTCCAACCCTGCCAGGCAATCGAAGATCAGTTGTCAAAACGCCATCAGAGAAGCTGCCTCTGATGTGTTGGGTTTTAAAACGCCACCTACAAAAAACCCATGGTTTGACAACGAGTGCCGCCAGGCGCATTCAGCGAAGCTAGCAGCATATAAGGCGACGCTGGATAGAAGGACGAGAGCGGTTCGTGAGCTCTACGAACCTAAAAGAAGAGAAGAGCAGCGACTTCTCAAAACGAAAAAGAAGGAGCATGAGAAGCGCACGATCGAAGAAATGGAGAGGTGGTACATCAGAAATAATGTCCAAAAGTGTTACAAGCGGGTGAAAAAAAAATCCAAAGGGCGCAAACATCGGACAGAAGCCTGTCGGAACGAAGAGGGATAACTCGTAGTAGACTCGAAAAACCCTAGACTATCTCAGCACTATCTGTGTCCAATCTTTGGTTCTGTTTGCGTTGAAGTTTTCTTTAGGAGAAGATTCAACCACGAACTGTACGGGCTGTACAGCGACATGAGGCTAATCAGGCGGATTAAACGCCAAAGATGGCTAGGCCATGTTGAGCGCATGGACTACAGTGCTCCAGCCCGAAGAGTCTTCGACTCCCAACCAGTGTGACAACGCAATAGAGGACGACCACAAAGGCGATGGCGCACTCAAGTGGAGAAGGACCTCAGCCAATTTGGAGTGCGAAATTGAAGACAGCTGGCTAAGGGTCATGCCAGCTGGAGAGGCTTTCTCGTTGAGTCGATAAAACACTAAGCAATGCCTGCCAGACCGAATGCCCGAACACGCTGTTGCGATATAGCTTTTAAGCCTTCTCATATCCGTTATATAATACTTTATAACTCCAGCAAATGTTAATTCTAGTTTTCTTTCTTTTCCAGGAACCAGGAATAGGTGGATTCCGTCGGTGTTACGATCAAATTTATCCGAGTTTGAAGAATTTTCTGAAACTTAAATTAGAATCCTAAGCTCAGCGCATGCGTGCAAGGTAAATGTGTACATTCGTATTTATTGAGTTGCACAATTGTCTTTTCAATGAATCTTACATTTTCAGAAAGACAAGATCGCGTGGTACGGTTACATGCAGGAGCACTATTTTCATACGTGGTCAACTAAAAGACTATTTTATTCACCGAATGCAATATGCAGAAAATACACATTTGGTGTCTGATTAAGATTAAATCGTACATTTCATGTTTTTTTTCCGCAATTTTGTGGAATCTCGCAAAATCGGCAATCTCGTACATAAATGTGTAGCAGATGGGGGAAGTGTTTGAATTCAATTTGACAGCATACACAGATATGATCGCCGCATGACTTCGTCTTCTTCTTTGATTGGCGCTACAGTCCGGGGTAGACCTGGGCCTCAACCAACATGCCTCTCCAGCCAGCACGATATTTCGCCAGCTGCCTCCAGCTGGGCACACCAAGTTGGTTGAAGTCCTTTTCTCCTTGTGTGCGCCATCTCGTGTGAGGACGTCCTCTGTTGGGCTGTCCCAATGGCTCGGTATCGAAGACTCTTCGGGCTGGAGATGTGGTGTCATTTTAAGCCATTTTAAGCGTTAGATCCGAAGACGCTTAACTAGGTGCATGCCGCTGTACAGTCCGTACAGTTCGTGGTTGAACCTTCTCCTCCAAACGCCATCAACGCAAACAGGACCAAAGATCGCACGCAGAACTTTTCTCTCAAAACAATTACGAGCTTCTTCATTTGCTTTCAATAGCGTCCATGTCTCTGCGCCATAGAGCAGGACTGGGATGATCAGGGTTTTATACAAGGTCAATTTGGCGTTTTGAGAGATGGCTCAGTTACCCAATTGCCTCTTGAGCTTAAGAAAACAGCGATTGGCAAGAGTAGTTCTGCGCTTGATCTCGGTACTGCTGTTGTTGTCCCTATTTACTCCAGAGCCTAGGTAGACGAAGTCCTTGACTACCTCACAGTTTCTGCTGCCCAATATGACGCTCGGTCCGAGTCGTCGATGTTGTGCGCCCTTTCGTGATGACAGCATGTACTTTGTTTTGCACTGGTTTATCGCTAGACCCATTTTAGCCGCTTCCGCTTCAATGCCAGCAAACGCCTCATTGACGGCTAGCTGTGTTCGTCTAATCACGTCAATGTCGTCCGCGTAAGCAAGCAGTCGAACGGACTTTTGGAAGATCGTGCCTCGGGTGTTTACGTTTGAGTTTCGCACGATCTTCTCAAGTATGATGTTAAAGAAGTCACATGACAGCGTGTCGCCTTGCCTGAAACCTTTTTTGACATTGAAGGTCTCGGTGAGTTCGTTACCGACCTTGATGGAGCAGCGAGAGTTCTCCATCGTCATCCTGCACAACCTGACGAGTTTGGCAGGAATGTCAAAACTAGACATGGCGCTGTATAGCTCGTCTCTATGAGCGCCGTCATATGCGGCCTTGAAATCGACAAATATGTGGTGGGTGTCGATCTGCATCTCTTGAGTCTTTTCCAGGATCTGCCGAAGTGTAAATATTTGGTCTATTGTGGACTTTCCTGGCCTGAAACCGCACTGATAAGGACCTATCAGGTAGATGACAAAGAGTTTCAGGCGTTCACACAAAACGGCAGAGAGTATCTTGTACGCGATTTTAAGGACGCTCGTGCCTTGTAGGCCTCCTGCTTGGCACTCGTCGTCAAACCATGGGTTCCTTCTGGGTGGTGTCGTGAAACCCAGCACATCAGTGGCACCTTCTTTGATATCTTTCTGACAACGTTTCAATTCTTCTTCTATTCTACTTTCAGAGAGTTTCAGGGAGACTCGGACGGCAAAGTTCCACATGACTATCAGAACAAATGTTGACATCTGTCTGCCTACGCCAGTGACTTCGCTTGAATTTATTATTAATCTTAGATCCATCAGTAGAAATTGGCAGAGACCAGCCAGCGTCTGGTTGTTTTATAAAGATTTAGAGAGCATGTTTAGCAGATCAGTACGGATCTGAGTATTCAGAACGAAGTTCATTCCATATATGCAAAGATTTCTGTCCCCTATAGTTTAAATTCCTTACTAGATCAAAACTGCTTATATAGCCCAGCAGCCCGCGCAATTTGTGGTTGATTATTTTCCTATAATTATCATAAACACCACAATTCATTTTGAGCCAACACTAAAAACATACACCAACTAAGAAGAAAACAGAATTTGAATGCTTAACAGCACATGTTGTGGAACGAAACTGCTGTCATTAGGAAAAGAATGAACTGAATTCAGAGTAGCACGAAGAGGATCGTTTAACAAAACAGATGCAAAACTCAATTCTTTCCAATAATTTAGTGAGAACCGGATAATCCTCAAAAAGAAAAACTCGCTGCAATACTATCTATACTCTTTTATTATATTTATATCACATCTCCATTGATAACCCGATCCAAGAACTTGTCCCAGGCGACCTCGAGTAGTTTGTAGGCTCCCTTCCGCTCCGTCTCATCCAACACTGAATACCTAAGCAAACAGAGTCATCAAACTGCCTGCATCCCCAGTCATTCATACTCACTTCACAGAGTTCCAAACCAAATCCTTGAGTGTCCTGAGTCCAGCGTGATTCGGTGCAAAGCTCATGATGGCATAGTAAAAGTCGTAGCTTAAGCCTTTGGCATTCCAGAATCCGGGATCATCATTCGTTATCACCATCGGAATGTTTTCCGACAAAAAGAACGCCGCTGGATGATTCCGCAGATCCGAAACAAGATGCAGGACTTGGTTCGAGATTGGACTCACTTCGACGGCAATGTTTCGCTTCTTGACTGCATTCCATAGGACAGGGTGTTTCATCAAAGCGAAGCCATGGCCGATTCTGGTGGTATTCAAGAGAATCGCATCGAGGAGATTGAAATCTGTTGAAGCTCCATACCAGTCTGGAAAGATTGAGAATATGGCTTATGGGATGTTTGAGTTTGAACAGTTTTGTTTATTTACTGGTCTCTCCGGCGTGGAAGAAGTACTTTGCTGTTGGTGGCAGCGTCTTCAGCTCGTCTATGAAGTTGAACAAGGGATTGCCCAAGTCTTCTTGACCAACTAAGTCGAAGCCAATGATGAAGTCTGGGTAGGCTTTGCTAGAAGGGAAAAAGACATGAAAATAGTAATTTAACCGATAAGCATAGTCGCAAAAGCTGGCCTCCAGTCAAGGAGTTAGGTAACAACAAAAATAAGGAAGCAAAAACTAAACTGTCTCTGTCTGACCAGTACAGTAATTAATGCTACCTTAAGTCAGTTAGTCAGAAGGGGTATACATCAAACTGATACAGGTTGAAAACAGGTTGCAAAACCATTTCCTATTCTGATGATGTTGACATAGGCTTCTCAGGAAAATATCCTGAAGTTCTAATAGATCTAATGCAACATGGTCTCAATCTATTGAATACATTTTCTGGGAATCAATGCTCACAAGACCGACATTGTCCTTTTTAGTAGGACATACAAAATCCCTCCCATCGACCCGCTACTCTAAATGGCACCAGTATTCCGTTCTCTAATTAGGACAAATACCTAGGCCTCATACTGGACACTAAGTTAAAAGCTTAACACAGAGAAAAGAGTAAGAAAAGCCAATACGGCTTCATACATGAGCGAGAAAGTCATTGGATTTAAATGGGGCCTTCAACCTCATATGACACATTGGGTCCTTGTAGCCCTCATCAGACACATGCGCTTGTACGGCATGGTCGTGTGGTGGTTCATACTAAACGTCGGCATTCACCTCAATAAACTAAGAAAGGTACAGAGACAAGTCTACATCTGCATCAGTGGAGTCTTTTAAGCCAATCCTACCGATGCACTCGAAATTCACCTGAACATGATCCCGTTAGATATCTTTGCGCAAGTTGCAACCAACTGTGCCCAAAGGTTACTATTCATCTGAAGGCTTGTTCTGAATAGTGCGATTACACCCATGGATACGCCAAAACCATATACGGACAAAACCTCCCCAAAATCCTCTTAGACTCCTCTTAACCTCTACACTTCCCAGAAAGCAGCTTCAAAACCGTGATTCCAGAAAGAGATCTGTGGTACGGCGGTACCTTAGCTTTTGGTAAAGCCATATATTTCTACACAGACGGTTCCAACACGAAACATGCCGTAGGAAGCAGAGTTTTCTCTGAGTGCCTAAACCGAACAAATCTGTTCGTCTCCCCGAATACTGCAGCATCTCCCAAGCGGAAATAAAGGCGATTAGCGAAGCCCTGTCCTGGCTAAAGTGGAAAGTAATATACGCCCCTAGATATCTCGCCCATCTCTTAAGGAGATATCCGAGCAGTTCAAAAGTTTGGATGCCATTCAGTCTATACACGCTACTAGAATGCCGATTGATAGAATCTCTTGTAACATAGGTAACTCGTTAACTGCCTTTAAATGACAGTTCAATAACCTTTGTACCCAGAAAATTAATGTCAGATGTTTGACAGGCAGCACAGCCAAAACACATCTTCCCTCATCTTGATCCAAACAGATCATGGAGCCTGATCACTCTAAAGCGATCACAAATTTTAGACTGCAGTGGGATTAATCGGCAGACACTGCCTAAGACGAGGATGGGGAGGAAAGCACCCAGCTGCTACTTATCTCTGCGACTGTCACCCCTCTAAACTTGAATTACTCACGTGGCGGTTCAATGGACCTTCTTTGGCCACTATCTACCTACCTACCTTTTCTTTGACTAACTAACGAGCTATAATGCAATTTATTTCTTATTTAAAAAGTGTATTTTTTCAAGAACGTTGTAGCCATTAGCCAGATTCATTTAATATGGATCAGAAGGAAAAGGCAGCAGAAATCCAGTTCAAACTGGTCGTGTGCTTAAAGTTCTTGATATCTTCTATGTTGGGTTCCAAGTCACAGGGAAATTACCCGGTACAGACCCAAATTAATGTGCCAAACCGGCACAAGATAATTTTCAAAAAGAGTATGTTGTATTCAGCTAACGAACTAGTAGAACCGACTATCCTGTACTTTTTAAATGGTAGATGCAGCTTTGGCCAGCGCCCGAGGCGGTTTTGCTCTTCAAAAGACTGTTTTACAACAGTCAACTCGCTGCTAGTTTGAAAGTAATCTGCTACAGAATAGTACAGACAATTCTACTCCAATGAGGTCTTATACAACAGGGCGAACCTGATACGAGTAGACAATTTCCTGGTGAAGTTGATTCGATGTCATTCTGCCAGAGCTATGAACTTGGTTAATAAATGATCTCTGGGACTTACTCGGATGTCCCCTGGTTCAGCACAGAAGTGTACCCGAGTTGGTATGTACGAGATGCTGCTTTGTAACAGGATAGGAAAAACATGGGATACTTCTCACTTTCTCTGTTACTGTCCAAGCCTCTGCCGATTGCGTAATAGAACTCTTCCAAGACATTCATGAACTGAACGACATGACACTAACATCTCTTTACAAGCTCATTTCCCATCCCAAAGGATCGGTAACCAAAATCATCGTAAATAGGCTTCTTTTATGGATACGAGAGGATACCACCCGCCTCTCATCGGGCATCACAATGAATCTACAAAAACTTAAGTATCAACCCACCAACTCGCTTACTTAAACTAACCTAGGACTTAAGAAAATCTGAAGCAAATGCAAAGCGATAACTCGTCGGCATTATCGGCCTTCTAGCAAGCATGTAAGTGCCAACTCTAGAGCCTCCCGAATCATACTGTTCGTCTCCTATACCTTCAACCGATTGAAGAAGAAATGTGAGCATAGCCCCAATGACGAGGAAAGAGCTTCTCACGAACGGTCTCAGAAAACCGTTGAGGGAGAAGTTGGAAATGAGTCTGTAAGCCTAAGAGAGGGGTTAAAGAAAGATCTAGTCATCGCGATCAGAAATAGTGAACTTCTACCTCTCTCGCCTTGATTTCATTTGACAGCATTTTTTTTTAAATCTTCACAGCTTCTAAAGCCTTAGGAAGTGTGCGTGAAAATAGTAGCTATGTGACTTGAGTTGACTTACTATATTATTTCTGTCATTGATCGACGACGACTTTTATTTCCGTCTGGAAAATTGGATGGTGCTGAATGGCAAGAAGGAAACTTCATCCTCTCTCCTGGCGCTACGCCAACCAAAGGAAGAGGGCCACTTACAAGTACCACAGATAGATTCATAAGTGCTTTCAGCTGATTTCATGCAACGACTTGCTCAAGAAAGCTGACGCCGGAGCATATATTTGATGGAAGGCTCCTAACCCAGAATGCACTTTCGGACCCCAGCGGTACCCAGTTCGATGGAGATCATCCTAAGCTACCCAACTAGACGTATTCGCCACAAAAATTGTATTTGTCTAGATCTGGGTCAAAAATTAACGTGGAGTATGGATCATCGCAGTCATTTTATTATGAGCAAATGTGCGGATGTTGTTGAAGGCGAATGAAGAAAAGTATTACGGAAATTGAAGGCGATTGAGGGACAACTTTATAAGCTACATATGTAGCCACGTTATTCTAGTCATGGTTTTACTCATGTTTTCAACGTCTATGGGGGCTAGATCCTATAGAAAACTTGTCTTTGACTTCGAACGAAGGACAAAGCAACCGAGGATATGAGCCGAGATGGACGTTAAACAATTATATATATATTATATATTCTTCTAACTTACTGCAATTGCTTGAACGTCTCCATTTTGCTGGTTACACTCTTCTTCTCGACTTTCCTATTCGTTGCGTAAATGATCTTAACTCCAAGAAAGTCTGGATGCTGCTCACGGAAACGATTGATGATGTCAAGCAGCTCATCGATAGCAGTCTCGGGGGGATACTCTCGTCCGTCCTCATCGTACAACTGGAACAAAAGCAGGCTCCAACCACATGTCAAAGCACCAATTTAAGGACCTTACCTGCTTAAACTCCATTCTCAGTTCTACGTACATGATTCCGTCATCGTACAACTCCTCCAGCATGCGCCAGTGATAGGCGCGATAGGCGGGAAGGAACTTCAATATGTCTGAAACTGTCCCGAAGCAGTTTTGAAACTTCGCCCATACCTTGTTCAACGTTGAGTACTCCACTGAAAGTGCCTTTAAAATTAGTTTAACACAATGATTCAAACGCTGGCGCACTTACATTCCGGAAGTGGCGTGTACAGATTGACTGTGCGCTCCAGCTGCCTGTCGAAGACCGGCTTGTTCCACGTTTTCTGTCTTATATCGTTTATTATCGCGTATGGGCTGAAGCAACCGTGCTCGTTTGACTTCCGAAACGAGAACAGAGTCACGCCGCTATGATCAAAGCAACGCATCAAGCCCGGCATGTACGTCAGATTCTTGATCACCCAGTCAGAGGAAACGAGGGCACTGTTGTGAGCATGGAGTAGGGCACCCTTGGGCATGGCTCGAAGGAAACGATACACTTTGCTGTTTTCAATCAGTTCCTTCGCCTTGAAGAAGTGCATTCCGGGCGCATGGTTGTCGGAGTCCGTGAAGCCGCCAGACAACTCGGCGAGTTTCTGAACCATGAATATTCTGTTGGCCAGCTCCTCCTTCTTGGACAGTATCACCCGGCCGCCGGTGGAGAGAAGATCCTCCGCGTCCATCACTGCATTGCGAGCATCTTTGAAACCTGCCAAAAGAAACGATTCACTGTGTGGCGAACATGTTGAGTGGAAGTCTTTCACGTACTCACTTAGAAAGTCGGCTTTGCCCAGTTCGCCCTTAAATAAACTAATGGCAAGTGCTGCTGAGACTGAGGCTAAGATGCAAATTATTTGTATTGAATTCATTGTGGGCATGGCTCTGAAAGGAAGAATATTGATGTGAGTAAAGTTGGGAAAGGTATTTTCTGCTGCTACTTGGAGACTGCTAGATTGGGGACTAATTTTACACCTCTCATGACTTGCTACAAATGTAGCCCCTGAAACAAGCAAAATGAAGCTATATAAGGGTTTTGCTGTTTTTTTTTTTTTTTATTTCAAGTCATAGAATTTTTCTGCCTCAGAATAAATATTCGTGCATATACTAGCTTGGTGCAATTAATTTAATCACGCTACAAGGCGAAGATGTGGAAACCGCACGCTGCAACACTGTTAATGTGATTGAAGGTATTTGGGCTTGGTGTTCGATGAGTCAAACAAGAAGCTGCAACGGACGGACTGTCCGCGCAATTGTTTAAAGCACCTAGAAATGATCTGGTTGGGCACATGCACCAGCTCATCTGTAAGATATGGTCGGAGGATAGCACACTCGAGAAGACACACACAAGAAAGGAGCCCTCGTTCACCGCGCCAACTATCGACGGTTCATCCTCCGCAACTCCGCGTGTGAACGCCTGAAAACATTTGTCAACAACCTCATAGGTGCTTATCAGTGCGGTTTCAGGCCTGGGAAGTTCACCATAGATCAAATATTCACATTTTGGTAGATCCTGAAAAAGACTCAACAGATACAGATCGACACCCACCACCCATTTGTCAATTTCAAGGCCGCATATGACAGCGTGCGTATAGACGAGCTATACATTGCCATGTCTAGTTTTGACATTCATGCCAAACTCGTCAGTCTGTGCAGGATGACAATGGAGAACTCTCGTTGCTCCATCAAGATCTGAAACGAACTCACCAAGGCCTTCAATGTCAAAAAAGTTTTTAGGCAAGGCGACAAGCTGTCATGTGACTTAGAGAAGATCGTGCGAAACTCGCGTAGAATTACTCTTGCTAATTGCTGCTTCTTTGGGCTCAAGAGGCAATTGAGTAACAGATCCATCTCCCGAAACACCAAGACAATTTTGTATAAGGCTCTGATCATCCCAGTCCTACTCTATGACACAGTGACATGGACGCTATTTAAACAGATGAAGAAGCTTTTGGTTGTTTTGAGAGAAAAGTTCTGCGTGCGATCTTTGGTCCTGTTTGCGTTGATGGCGTTTGGAGCAGACGATTCAACTCGAACTGTACGGGCTGTACAGCAGCATGCACCTAGTTAAGCGTCTTCGGATCTGACGCTTAAGATGGCCAGGTCATGTAGAGCGAATGGACACCACAAATCCGGCCCGAAGAGTCTTCGATACCGAGCCATTGGGACAGCGCAACAGAGGACGTCCTCACACGAGATGGCGCACACAAGGAGAAAAGGTTTGCTACCAACTTGGTGCGTGCAACTGGAGGCAGCTGGCGAAAGATCGCGCTGGCTGGAGAGGCAAGTTGATTGAGGCTTAGGTCCACACCGGAGTGTAGCGCAAATCAAAGAAGAAGATGTACCAAGTGATCAGCACGAGCACTTTAACTCCACGATCTTTAAAAAAAAAACATTCCACTGATCATGCCATTCATGCCGGACAACCACAAGGGAGCTAAAGCATTGAAATTGATGATACAGAGTCGGTATCTTGCAAGTATTTATTAAGCTTTTCCTTAGTTTTGGTTTGTTTTACGTAAAATGTTGTCCCTTCCTCCTAGGTGTGCTCCAGAAACACCATGAGCCCAAAAATTGGATCCCTTAAGATAGATCAGAAACTAACGTTATCGTTATATAACGTCTGTGTGTATAAGTCAGAGTATGGGTCCAAGGTGTGGATAATCTCATCGCATCACGAGTTCTGCATTCCGTTTTTGATCTTTTGAATTGACATGGCAACCGCGCACTGTAAGAGTTACATATCGTAGTTAGTCTAGCTGGATTCAACCCTTAATGAATCTGCCGGCGCCCGCTTCCAAAGTGCAACAATAGTAGAATGATAATAAAGACGTATTTTGGCCACAGTCCAACCACCTTGCTCTTAGTCTGCCAAAGCTTACTAGGAATTTTTTTAGAAAAAAGGAAAGTGTCTTATATAAAGTCAGCTTCCTCCTTCGATAGAGGGATCTGTCACTCTTGGGCTCTAAACCAAAGAACAGTGGTTATTTGTTATAGCAGAGCAGTTAAGATGCTTTGTCGATGTTGTACTGTGGGCTGCGTCTAAGTCGAATGTTAACGGGCTTTACAAATTTGTTTGAGATATAGTTTGACTTAGAGAATGGTTTGCATATGGAAAATAGAGGGGGAGCCGAAAATATAGATAACGAAAAATTCGATAGAAACTCGACTTTAGAGGGACTGTATATGCCTTCTTGAGGACAAAAATACACTTCATTCTCCCATTAGTTCATAGACAGATATTTTTTAGCCGTTTTCGTCTTAATGTCAGCAAACAGGTCGTTATGCTCTGCAAATCGTGTTAATATCATTAAAGTCATATGAAAACAGCCAAACAAATTTTCGGAAGAACGTGATTCCAATTTTGAGTAGTCATTCACATCAAAGAAGACGGATATACTTCGTCCACTGTCAATTATTATTAAATAAAGATTTTATTGAGGAAACACTTGAGAGACTTATTATTTGCATTTTCCATTTACAGTAATATAGATTGTATATCAAGTTATAGCTGACATCATCAATTGCCATCAAAATTATGCTATAATGCCTTCCGGTTTTATCTGCGGCCTGCATAACGATCCACTCCACTCAAAATTTCAAGACAATGGGGGTTTCTTTCGGAGTGTTGATCTCTGCCAGAAACTGAATGAATATTTCCTCATTCTCAACGGTAATACATATGTTCGCCACCAACCTTACATTCCCCGATCTTTTGAGTCAGCAAAGCACAGCACAATGCTTGTGCCAAAAAAACACCTCAAAGCACTGTTCCTCGATAAGGACATTTGGGATGTCAGTCGGTTTCTCTTCCGCAAATGGCATTCACTTCTAAGTTTAATGCATTCCTCAGAGATAAAAAAAGGGAATGGGGTGCAGTTGCTACTCCAACAACTACAATATCCGTTGAAGGCGGAGACTTTCAGATCGGTGGTATTTTTTTGTTGGCATATTTTTTATCGGCATTATCACTGAGCATTATACCACTGGAACTTACGTTTTAAGATTGGGCATGGGGTAACGACTTCTGCAGAAGCTGCTGAAAGCAACTATCGTGATCCTTCGCTGCAATTGCAGCCCTTCTTTCCTTCCTTCTATGAAGATGCCACTTAGGAACTTACTCCTTACAAAACCTAATCACCTTCGCCGCTCTTTGGTTTGTGTGTGGTAATACAAAAGGGGCTACTCGGGCCTAAGCTTGTCCTAATTTAAGCCAAGTACATATTCAATGCGTTTCGTGGCAGTTAATGAATAGATTCACCACCACGCACCAGAAATGAACAAACAAATTTGAACAATGGACAAAAAAGCAAACAAGTTGCAACGAATGGTAACTTTCCAGAATTTGAATTTGTGTATCTCGAGAAAAGGAAAAATGTTGCGAGAAAAACAAAAGTCTTTCATTCCTTATTGAATAGCGCTCGTGCATAGTAAGTTCTCTTGAATATTTCCATCATCAAGCCACCAACCACGCACAAGCCTACTGCTTGGCACAGAAGTTAGAACCACGCTCAATGCTACTCAACGAAATGGAAAACAAGAACAACCCATTAACGGACTTGTGGTTTCCCATCACAAGCCAGGCAGTACTCCAAAGCCAGATAGCTGTAAATGACGTTCTTTGAAGAAGATAGTCAATCGGCGATCGACAATCGGCACCGATCGACTTTTGATTGTCAAAATAAACATTAATCACATTACATCTGAATAAAAGATCACACGACCGACCACAGATAGGGTCTGCAGATCGTTCGTTTAATAGGTCACAAGTACACGATCAATTGACAAATTTCACTTTTAAGAATTTGGCCTTTTCTTGAATGGCTTTAAGTTAGAAAGCTTATCACCGAAATATCACAAACCAAAACAATTTATCTATTCTACAGAGCACTTCACTTTCACTAGTCGCACTTCCACTACGGCTACTTTGGTTTTATCTGATTGCATATTCTACGTCTTCGGCATTTCTTTACCACAATTAGACACGAGTGCGCTTTGTCTCCGATTGCCGGTCTTCCTCGTCGTGATAGCCCAAACTCAATTGTGAACTGAGAACCGTACTTTACGCCCAGGCACTTATTTGAATGAACACGAGTCTCAGTGATGCAAATACAGCGCGGTGAAGTCCCCCAGCCCCCAATCATCAACCATGCAGATACTCACTTCTACTGGACAGCAAGTGATTCAGTAATTCATTTAACACAGCAAAAATTGTTTACGCTTTCAATTAGATACAAAAAAAAAAAAATACACAGCATAACAGAATTACTGTATCTGCAAGCTCGAACAAATTCACTATCACACAATGGAAGCTTGTATCTTTGCGATCCCTAGTCCAAATAAAGACAACTGAACGCACTGAACACACTGAACACACTGAACACACCGTACCTCGCAGCTAGCGTACTGCTCTATGCGAATATCTGTGAGATACTAAAGACAGTACCTTAAAGACTGATTTACTCGAGTACTCGTGATATCTCGTCTATCAGCAACAACGACGCGCGACGCAAGACCCATTCGTACATCTTCTTGTGGAACGACGAACTTTGTGACGAAAATTTTTAATGAACCGATCTTTGGTTAGAAAGAGGGTGAAATGGGAAGAAGGGGAATACCTATCCGAAAAAAAAAGGTTCTTAACCTAGGCATGTATGTGATTTGTTTTTGAAATTTCACGCGATAGGGAGTGGGTCTTGAGCGCGCAGAAATCTATGAATTTACAGTTGGTTTTGTGGGGGGTGGACAAATGCCGATGCCGGCTGGACTCTGGACAGTATAACGAATGGATGATAATTGCAAATGGGTCTGTTTAAATGAATGTAATGAGTGTTGAATGATCGTTTAGTTCAATTTGCAGCGATGTGATTGTAGTTTGAGCAGAACTGAGCTTCAGGCCGAGAGATATCTTGGGTGTTTCGAAAGCTCTTCTTGGGATTAATGTGAATTCACTAAATTCACCTAAAGCATATTGTTTTCCATTTTTATGCCACGCACTGATTTAATATTGCGAACACCATTTCTGGTAATGTGATGTAGAGTACTGAACCCTTTCAGATTACAGTTGGGAAAAGAATAGTGTCACGAGGGGAGGCTAGAGCAATTGTTGATGTTACTCAGGTTTGACCATGGCATTGAATGTAAAGAATGTCGAGATTGGAAAAGTGTCATGTACAAAGTAGCTCAACATTGATAGTGATGGATCATTTGTGTATTAATGTGGAATGTGTTCCATAACTGTGGTTATAAAGTTCGGATAGATGCATACCGGAGGGAAAATGGATACTTGGTACTCAGCGTTGGACTTCAATTTTTCAAAGTATAGTCGTTCTTGTCTACCTTGACCTTAATCTGGACGATGATTGACGACGATTTCGTTCACTCGATATAGGCGAGGTAGAGAAGGCAACATTAAGAGTCAAGCAGAACGAAGAATATCTTCACTCTATGGGATATATATTCATGAACCAGCTTGCGTAGGCAAATTGTTTAAGCCACCCTGTGTAGCCTTGACATTCCTGCCGACCTCGTTAGGTGGTGCATTACGAAAATGGTGATCCTTTGATGCTCCATCATTGTCGAAAACGGACGCAAGCAGCACTTCATCAATATCAAAAAACGCTTTATAATAATAATAATAACATGGGTGGCGCTACAGCCCCTAGACAGGGATTAGCTATTCAGGAACTACTCCCGTTGTGCGACTGTAGAGACCTACAGTTTTATGTCGACTCCAAACGGCCAAGTTCGAGCAGCTTTTTCTACACAAGAAATACTCTTGTGAAAATTATTTTTTTTTTCGCACTTAGCATTAAGTCGTTAAAGGGTCAAGTTCGTTGGGGTCGACGCACGTATCCACAACGCCATGGGCCGCCACAGTCCTTCTGAAGGAGATCATGCACAACTCAAAAGCAAACACATTGGTGTCATCGGTTCTATCTTATGAATTAATATTTTCTAGAGAAAAATTCTGAGCCTGACCTTTGGCCCATTTGCATTGATGGCATCTGGAGAAACTGCGAAATGTACTAGGTGCTTTGATTGATATGGCGATACTCGGTTACAAGCAATAATGGGACGGACCGTATAAACCAGTCATACATTGAGAACTACACTTGACCCAGTGCATGTGAACATTTTTAAAAATAGACTTGTACCAGGTACATGACCAGGGGCTTGTGATCTATAGAAAAAATCTTCTTCCTACAAGAGCTGAAGGAGACAATTTAGAGAACATCAACTACTTTTGCCAAAAAGCAGACGAAATGTTTGTTCCAGAAAACCACAATAGGGTTTTACACATGCGTATGAATATGTCCGCATCGACCGCTAAAGCCTCTGTACGCTTACCCAGTATTGGTTTGACAGCTATATGCGTACAAGCTGGCTATTCCGATTAAGGACGCGTAGGTCTCCATACAACGTCTAAAACCGGCTTATCAACTTGAGGATTCAGATGAGTCGACACCGACTGCTGTACCGATGGCCTTTTTAACCAGGCAAGACTCAAACAGCGCCGAATGTACATACGTTTGGGAGGATCAAGCAAACAGCCTATGTGTTTCAGTATATCTTAGAGGGGGAGACCTATGGCGATTCAACAACAGAGCCCCAACAGGAGTTATATATGCCTGGTGATCTGGTACATGCCGAATATCCCTACGAAGCTACCATCAGAGCCTCTTCGATCATCTCAGTATGTGGCTTTGTTATTGGCAAGCAGCTCATAAATCATAAATCATGGCGCGTGGCGTTGCGGGTATGTATGTCGACTCGTGCGCACCTGAACTTTTGTACGTGACTACGTTTTATTCCTGTTAATCATGTTCACGGCCTCACGCTTTGAGAGAGTAGGACGCAGTAGCACCCACAACACGTGTTGCTGTAGAAACTAGGCCCTGGCCCTCCACCGGCTATAGCGCCCCTTCTTATTATTATTACTGTCCCTTTAAAGGTAATAAAGTCCGGTTAGGCTTAGGCCATTATGCAAAGTTATGAAAGGAGTTTGCCAAGTTGATGTCCGAGATATCCAGTGGGTTTTCATGAGATGTTCTTTGCCAGGGAGAAGCTTTAGAGTTGAGTGAAGTTAGTAGTACCTAAAAGTCTTAAGGCCACCGAGATCTCATATACTTTCGGGCAAAAAAATCGACGAGGAATGTCAAGTGAGTATTGAAGGTGCCGAGATCCATTGTAGAAGATCCAGTCGTTATGACCACAAATGCGTTTCACTTTCCAATTCATTCTTTCACCAAGAAAGTGATGGTTTCTCAGTTGGCTTGATAATGGGACTACAAATTGACGGCTCGTACCGACGTCATCTTGAGTTCCATGTTTATTGTGTCTTTCTCCAGACTGTTATAATCAATGAGTAATCATAAGCCGACGCGTCTATATTTTTCGATTGATCATGCAATGGACTCATGACATGTCTTACTCTTAGTGTAATGTAAGCCTGATCAACTGTTCAATTTTTGGGTATACGTTGATTAGTGGGAGTGTGCTCTATTGTACTGATTGAAACCCTCTTCGGTTGGGGGTTAAAATATACGCGAGGCATGACATGCTTGTCAAGATGCTCTTGAACTCCATTTATACTCGATCTAGGTAAGATCACCACGGGACGTATTTTCGATTGTAACTTCATTGACAATGCCGGATCATAACATTGACTGTGACTTATTGCATATAACATCAAGATGCAATGGGTCTTCAAAGCATCGTACTCATAGTGTTCATTCGTTTGCAAATGCTTCAAAGGGATACAAGGAACTTATGAAGTCAGGTGTGGTTTCAGCATCAACTTGTGTCTACGGGCTCCCTGGAGGAAGTAGAGATTATACCATCATGTCTTGTAAATTATCACACCCAATGGTGTTAGTGCTTGCGACGTAGAGTGGAGTTTCAAACATAACCCGATGTTGCGACAAAAGGAACAACTGAATAGCTTCATAATTAATAACGGTAGAGAAATGGCGTGACCTCTATTGGTAATGCAAACTGAACCCCAAAGTTGAATGAGCATCGTGGTACCAGCAGTTCACTTGCCTCGCTTGGAATTAGTAAAAGGTTCATATTTGGAAAAAAAAGGCATCAGCTACTTCTTAACCGGTTACGGCTCTTTGGCCATGGGTCCAGTTGGTCCTCATTCTTCACGACATCATACGACTAGCGTGGACTTGAATTCTGTTGAAGAAATTTCTCTCAAAGCCCCTCGACCGACAGCTGTCTATGTTTGCATACACATTTCGTGAAAATGGAAAAATGGAAAAATCTAAGATTGCTGCCATGACGTGTGTTTGAGCCACCCTTCAGATAGGTTAATTCTCAAAGAACTCAAAGGCATCAGAGACCATTCTACCGAAAGCTCATCAAAATCAAACAAAAACTCGGCATTCCCAGTCTCTACTTTAGAATATCTGTTTATTGGGCTACATTCCAATGCTTAGGTATAAGTACGATTATATAGCTTAATGCGCGTCCTTCCCACCTCAAAATCTCAGATTTGTGATGTCGTCAATGAACTCATCCCACTTTCGTCTGAAGATCCGGTTTATGTTGCGTCGCTCGTCGGTGGTCAGCACAGAGTACCTGTAAAAGCAGACGTCACTATGCCACCGAAAGCACTCCATTGACAGAGCCAAACTCACTTAATGGAATTCAATGCAAATTGTTTAAGCACCCGCAGATCAGCTTCAACTGGCGCGAAACTCATGAAAGCGTAGTAGAAGTCATAGCTGAGGCCCTTGGCATTCCACATTCCCGGGTCGTCGGATGTTATGATGATAGGTAGGTCTTCGGCGATGAAAAACGATGCTGGATGATTCCGTAGATCCCACACCAGGCCAAGGACCTGATTCGAAATCGGACTCACTTCGATTCCGATGCCACGGTTCTTCACCGTCTGCCACAGTTGCGGGTGCTTCCACAGGGCGAATCCGTGCCCAATGCGGTGGGTGTTCAGCAGAATGGCGTCCATGAGATTCCAATCGGTTTTCCCGTACCACTCTGAAAGGAGTGTAGTTTTATTGCCTGCGGCTCCGGCAAGGGCGTGGACTTACTAGTTTCGCCGGCGTGAAAGAAAAAATGCGCACCAACTGGAATGTTGGACAACTCATTCACGAACTTGTGCAGTGGATCGCCCGCATCCTCCTGTCCGACCAGATCGAAGCCGATGACGAAGTTCGGCTTGGCAGAGCTTAAAAAACAGAATAAGTGAAGAAATTTAGATACTTTCCGCCTGCCAACAATCCAAAGCAAAACCCATCTTACTGCAACTTCTTGAACTTAATGAGCCTGGCTGCCATGTCATCAACGGAGCCCTTGTTGCGCTTCGTGTATATCACCTTCAGGCCTACAAAGTCCGGATTCGTAGCTTTGTACTCATTCACGAGCTTCTCCAGTTCATTTGCCACTTCCAGGGAGTCGTACGTGATGTTGTTGTCCCCGTAGAGCTGAAAAACCAAACCAAGCTCAACCTCGTGTCAGACCTTCGCCAACACACCCACCTCGGACAGAGATGCTCGGATTTCGGCGTAAATGATGTTGTCTTCGTACAGTTCCTCCATCAGTCGGCGGTGGTAGGACCGGAAAGTTGGCAGATATCTGTAGAAGTTCGACAACGAATCGAAAATGTCTTCGAAGCGTCGCCAAAGCTTCTGCGGCTCCGTGATCAGGGCTGAAATGCAAAGACTCCTCTTCAAAGCCTGCCATCCCGACCCCTTGAATCTGAACTTACACTCCGGGTGCATGGTGTACATATTTATGTGCTTCTCCAGCTGCCGGTCGTACTGTCTGCGATCGTCGGTATTCAGCCGCTCAACGCAAACGTTCTTCAGTTCTCCCGAGCACTGCGATACATTCTGCAGCGTGAACAGCATCACGCCGCGTTCGTCACGGCACGTGTACACGTTGTATTTGGCCGTCAGGTTCTTGATGACCCACTTGGACGAGACGATTCCCTTGTTGTGCCCGTGCAGCAGGGCTCCCTTTGGCATCTTCTGAATTATCCGGAACACCTCACTCTGGCGGATCAGCGGCTTCGCATGGAAGAAGTGCATCGCCGGTGGGTACATGTCGGGCTTCTTGAGACCTTCGGCGATCTGAAATCAAAAACACACGCACGTCTCGGCATTTTGTCTGTGTCAGCGATGCAAACCTCCTGCCGCTTGGCGTTCATCAAGATCGAATTGGCCTTCTCCTCTTTGGGCGACAGCCACAAATTGCCGCCCGTCGCCGAGAGACGTTCCGCCTCCATGATCTTCTCGCGCACAGAGTCATAGGCTGCAAATGCAAAGTAAACCGATTTAAGTCACTTATGCGCTTGTTAAGGAAATTGGGGGTAAATTGTTTTTAGAAGTGTTTTAATGGCTCGATATGCAGAGTCGCGGCTTCTAATGGAGTCATCAACGTATTTGCGAATTGTTCTGCTCGGTTGAGACATTAAATTGGGAAAACTATTGCGTCAGACTGAAGATGAATGTGCATGAGGTCAGCTGGATAATGCTCTCAAGGGTATGTAGGAAGTTGAATTGATTATTCGGAGAGAGAGACGTCGCTTAGTTCAGTAATGAGTGCGACACACTGCCTCTGAATTTAGTTTTTGGCGTGAAAATGAGTCTCCTGACCTCGTCTGTGATCTGTGGGAACGACAAGAGTAGAAGAATTACACGAATTTCCCATCCAATGACGAGTCCATAATAATGGGCCACTTAAAATCACATCAGAGAGGATAACCGGATAAGAACGATAGGAAAGGAATTTGAATAAAAAAACAGAGTTGTGAGGTATAAATGATTGTAAAATGCTAGCTTTATTTTGAAGTAACAGACATGCTTTATGTATGGCGTAGCAAATCATTCAAACGGATGCCTCAGATTCGCTGGCAATGCTTCCGGCAGAAGAGGGAGCCTTCATTCAAGGTTGTCTAGATCTGCGCTGTATGCCTAGAACCTTGATGACTGCCGTGGTGTTTATATCAAAGACAAAGTGATTACCATACTCAACCCGACACATAGTCGCAATATACAAAATATGGACCTACCAGCTTGCCTGCGACAAGAGTTAATCTGTAGAGAAAGCCTTTCGCTTGGTACTCAACAGTCAATAGTGTTTTTTATTCACCAGTTTGTAACAACAGTGCAGTAAGTGCCAAGGTCGATGAGACTGACATCTGTAGAGCGGTCCATAGAAGCGTAATACAGGGCGGTGTGCTCACCTCTTTCCAGTGAAACGTATTATCATGGTCATTGACTACGCAGACGTTCTTTATATTGCTGCATATCTGCATATATGTACAAAGTTCTCTCTTACCAGGAAATATAAGATCTCCGACTTTAGATTCAGGGAGGTTGACCTTGATATGTGGAATCCCTCCAAAGTTTAGTGGCACCGCAAAATTCCTAATCCTTGACAAGAAATTAAGCAGGAACGTATCAAAAAGGCCTCCACAGATTTATAATGTTGTAAAAAGGCTCCGATAATGATCGCATGGTCACTGACAACTCAAGGACAAGGCAGCTATGAACTTATTACTTAACCGTCCGAAGATAGTCAAGCAACGGCCAGCACTCTCAGCAAGTATTTTTGCCTCCAAAGCTATGTGAGTCCTGGGCCATTGTGACGTTCCAGGAAATTGCTAAGCACTATAAAGGGTGCCAGTTCCGTATCTTTTCAAAACGGAGATCCACAAAAAGCGCTACTGCAAAGCATATACTGAAGCATGAATACCTTAAGGCCCGTTCATATGAGCGGCGAATAGCTGAGGCGAACTTTAAGAAGCAAATATGAACAATAAGTTATATTTTTTAGTATGCAAAAAGATTGGAACTGAATTATGGTTTTTTCATCCACAAAAATCTCATCAAAGGTTAGTTTAAGTATCCTAATTAATGATTTTAGGGTTTTTCTCTGCGAATCAATCATTCTCTTCGCGAACTGTCAAGCTGAGATCGCAATACACAATTCGCAGTGAATTCACGCATAAGGTTGCACCCGTAGTACTAATTCCCTGTGAATGAGAAAAATCCATATGAATGAACTGTCAGAGTTTGCGAAGTTCGCAATTCGTGGCGAACCCATATGGGCCTCTATCACTAAAAGCCCTAACACAATCGTCATCTCAAAAAATTGACAATCGTAGGACCTAATAAGAGGGAGAGAGAAAACGAATGTGGATTATGAGTGGAGTGCATCACGACGTTCGGACAGTTCACTCACATTCGGTAACTTTAATGCAGCCATGCGCATCATTTTACTCTCATGTGTTGTGTGGGGTTGTATGGATTTCAGACACAATGAACGTGTTCATTGCGCAGTTCTTTGCAAGCCGAGACCCAGCAAAACGCACGAAACGGATTCTATGGGCAATTTTTACCTATTCTCCATCCAGCCTGATTAGCCCGAATCTCAGACATGTTATTTACTTCATAATCGAGCACTGATACATTAGAAGTCACACTTCTAGACAAAGGCTCCCCTTTATGAAGAAGGTGCATAGACGATAAGGTGGCTAGTGTATATTTTCTTATAATTGCACTAGATGAATGTGTCGCCTATAAGTATACTACTTAAACAACCCGACTGAACTAATTGTCAGTAAAGTTCATAGGTTTATAAAAAAAATCACATTTTGGTTTGCGGAATATAATCGATTGGATCTACATGGTATTACCATGGGTCTGCTTTGGCTTGTTGTCAACTATAAGTCAACCAATCAAACTTAAACCTAAACTCAAGTATGATCTGTGTGAGCTAATCAATGCACCCTGGTGAACATTTCACTAAAATTCACAACATCGAATCGTTGAATACGTTCGAAGCGAAAAGATCTTTAATCTGTCGTAGAAAACGTTCGAATTAAAATCGATATCCAAACTTGGACATTTCTCAAACGCAGCAAAATCAACAAATTCATTGCTGAGTGTTTGTTGTGAAGAAAACAGTGACAATGATTTGGATGTTTTGATGATATCCAAAATGGCGCCAAAGGATTTAATAAATCTGAAAAATTGATTTACACTTAACTGAACGAATCAAATTTTTAGTTTTAAAAAAGCTGACACCAAATTTACTAGTTCGCCTTTTTCTGTTAGAAGCTAATTCATCAGCATCATCATTATCAAAGGCTTTCAAGTTTAAGCTTATATCATCACATTTTTCTTTTTCACTTATGCATTTGACTTGCTTTATTTATATTGAAGATTTTTTCCAGCATCAACTGCTGTTACTTATCACAACATATCTTTTTTGCGTAGTCTGCCCGCAATATTCCAAGATCCATATGACAAGTGAAAGTGAATCGAGTGAGTGAAGCGAATCCTAGATACGGCGTATTCTACGAATTGAATAAACTGATTGAAAAAAAAAAAACTTCCAAAGTTATTACGAATAATCTTAGATCAGATCATGTTTGCAGTTTTAACAGATAAATGATGATAATTACTCTAACAGAGTGTATCGTTTGAAACCATTTTGTTCTAAATGAAACTTAGTACTAGGCGTACGAATAGACATGTAGGGTAATTGTTGAACTGGTTATTAGTAAAACCACGGTCCACCTCGATCCTATGATGCACTGTACTGTCACTTTCCGTCTTTGCAATCTGGCACCTCGTTGACTCTAGCAAAAAGAAAAACTAGCCAGTACTCTTCGAGCAGTACTGCTTCATCTTCCTTCTATAGAAGTCATCTCGGGTGCTGCGACTCTTCTGACTTGTTTACCCGTGAGACAGTGACCAGATATTACGCCTACCAGTCGACTAATTTACTTCCTGTTTAACTCTAGAGAGTTGTAGTTTTATTTCGATTTAATGTTGGCTGCAACGTATTTCCGCCCACCTACGTACGGTGTGGTTAAGAGCATTCATCAGTAGCCGTGATTTTATTGCTTTAGGTGGTGGAGGGGTGTTTGCTGCTGTTGAAAATAGTCTAAGAAACTCTATTTTGTAGCCTCACCATAAGCAAGTTTTGGGCCAATCAAACGTAATTTCTGTTAAAGTTTATTTTTCTGCATGCATCTGAGGAAAAGTTTGGCTGAAGGTAATCTAACGCTTCAAGAAGCTTACGGGAGCATGCGTCGTCGATTTTCACATGTGAGTTTTGGAGATGTCATACGTCATACAGGCCGTCATGACATCCGCCAAAAGGGCCGCCAAGCACTAGTGTTCACGGTGCAAAAACCATCCAATTGGCTGTGTTATACTATGATCTTCTCTAACCGGATGAAATTGATGCTTTTGGGCCGAGCACTGGGGGAAAAATGATAGGAGCAAGTTCACGACAAAGCGAACATGACAACGCATTGAAACGCTGAAATGTTGAGTTCTACCCCACCGTGCCTTCCGACTAAATGACAATCAGCACTTCAACTCTTTTGAAGAAGTCAAAAATGATGATTTTCGAGACAGTATCAAGTGACATTTAAAAAATGATGGGAACAAATAGTGGTTAGCTTATAATCCATAAAATTTTTTCGTAATAAAGGTACAAACAAATTGTTTTAGAACTTCAAAAACATCATTATGCTGAATGATGACAAGCAATTGATGGTCCAACGAAAAATATCGACCAATAGTCTCTTAATGACATATGACTTATTGACCTCTCATATTAACTAATTGGTAGGCAATTCCTCGTATATCCTTGATGGACCTTCAACAATGAAATTCAAATGATGAAAGTTCAGCCCACGCAGATCGAAAATCATCCATGAAATTATATGATATTGATGTATTCCATATATGGTGTCAACAATATCATATGTCATACAGTCCGTGTGAATATGCAATTACTGCATAAGTCGCTGATCACATTTGCTCCCCTAGATGATGTGATTAAGCAATATTAGATTTTGGTTTTAAGGGGCTATATAGTGAAGTCAAGGATCTATGTCAAGAAGCTCATAGCCACCCGCGCAAGACTAACAACTGCATTTCCTACTTAATTCAAATCTTGCATTAACTATCGGACACTCTTTATTAAAACGCCATTTCGCCTCCCTCACGTTGAGCGCTTTGAAAGTGATGTAAACACATTAAAAATTAACATATAATAAGTCGATTCCGAACATAAACTAAATAAAAAAAGTCAGTTTTGTTTTTCATACATTACCCCATTTTTTGTAAAATCCACCTGAAAGAAAATACTGAAGTTGAATTGTTAATGCACTACAAGTGTATGGTCGGTGTTAGTGAGCTCTAAACATCTAGATACAAACGACATCAACAACAAAACTGAAACTTAAGCAATCAAATCAAATCATTGTCCATGGGGGGTTGCAACCCTCAACTAATAGAAATCGCAAACGCAAAAAAAAAAAAAAACTAACACAAGTGAAAGCATCAACATTCAACTAGTATCATCGCATCCAACAGCCGGATCCAAGGCTATCCCCTACTTACACAACTCCAACTTTTCCAATGCACTTGACATTAATAAATTGACCACCACCAAATAGGCAACCAATGCTATTCTATGCATCTCTCCTAAATTTGATCGCGTATCCAATGGCTAGTAACGTTCTTGAAACTGTTTTTGTTTTTTAGTATTCTTCACAAATTTCACATGAAAATCACATCCCATTGACACATTATACTTCGGCACAATCGATCACTTGATAGTCTCTTATCAGCAGAGTCTAGTCCGATGGAGAAACTAGTCCAAGTGCAATCCGACAATTGTGAAATCGCGTACTCGACTAAACGAATAGGTGGTTTTCTCGGTTGTGTTACCGCACTTGGGCGTAGAAAAAAAGCAGAACAAATGCAAAGAAATTAGCAGAACAAATGCAAAAACACAAGCGATGCTCCATCCAGCCATCCAGCTGTGGTGGTCCCCGATGATGATGATGATGCTGGCTGGGGGTGAATCTCCATGTACTCGTGCACTCGTGCAATCATAATCATAAACATCGCTTTAGTGGGCCGTTCTCTTTACGCTCTCTTCGTGCGAACTTGTCAAGTTCAGGTCAGTGTGACATTAGCTGACGTTGACATTTGTCAATTATGTGCATGATAAGGGGAAATCTCATTTCTCTTGGCACTTCACATTGTGACCAAAAAATATTGAGTCGAGTTAAAGTTAGCTCCGGTGGCCCGTGGCATTGTGGGTATGTGCGTCGACCCCAACCTGGATGTCGTAGGTTCGATTCCAGCTCTGAGCGACAAAAATAATTTTCACGAACCCACCTCTTTCGAGTCACTGACAATGCTCAAAGAGTATTTCCTGTCTAGAAAAGCTTCTCAAACTTGGCCGTTCGGAGTCGGCATAAAACTGTAGGTCCCTTCCATTCGTGAGAGAACAATAGCACGCACAACACGAGTGGTTGCTGAGAAGCTAGGCCCTGGCCCTCTACGGGCTGTAGCGCCACTCATATTATTATTATAAAGTTAGCTCCAGGGATGGATCAGTGAATCGATTTCTTAAAGAAGGAGGTTCATCTGTGTAAAGCGGGGAACCTAACATCCATGCGAGTATCAGAAGCACCTCCAGTGCGTTTGCATTGTATTGCTGCAAGCCAATGTTATGCAAGGATGGATACTGACTCGCATGGTAGATTGGCTTTTCGTATCAGTAGCCGTAAATAGCTAGGCCCGTGCTACTACTTAACAATGCTACAAAAATGTCACCTGCATCTCTCTTAACCTAATCTACTAAATCTTGGCCATCATATGATCCAGGGAAGCAATAAAGAAAAATCCCCTTCGTCAGTCGAACTTTCTCAATCCCGATCGACGCAATCGGCAGATAGAATCGGCGGCCAGAAGAATGGTTGAATTGAAGTCACATCGAAAGTGAAGGCAACTGCATTTTAGGCACTCCACCATCCTTGACATCTTCACATTTCTATCTAGAGACAGCAAATCCCTGCTCCTCTTTAAGAAGAACTTCTCTGCTAGCATTCTCTCTAGACCGCACTGGAACTCTGTGCTCAGCCAAAGGACGGCTGAATGGTCCGCTGCGAATCTTCATCGAAGCGATGGCGTGGCAGCAAATGTCTTATATAGAGATCTAACGACTTTTAGGAGCTTAGTGAAGAATTAGTTGATATCAAGAAGCGACATCTTCGTATGCTCTAGCAGGCAGAAGTTGACCAAGTCTCTCGACATTCAACTCGACTTGCGTGCATATCGTGTGTTTGATGTTGCAACCCTAATATATAATATGCATTACACGGCTGGGTGACATTACAGCCCGTAAAGCAGGGCAGGGCCGGTTCCTCAGCAACCACTCGTGTTGTGTGTGCTATTGTTCTCTCACGAGTTGAAGGGACATACAGTTTTATGCCTACTCCGAACGGCCAAGTTTGAGAAGCTTTTTCTAGACAGAACTACTCTTTGAGCATTGACAGTGACTCGAAACAGGTGGAGCCTTGAAAAAAAATTTTTTTTCTCGTACAGACCAGGGATCGAACCTAAACGTCCAGGCTCAAGTGCGATGGAATCGAGGCACGTACTTACAATGTCACGCACCACCGCATATTGCGACACTGTGACAAGAGGTTTGCGAAGCTGACGAACTTGATTGAAAGGTTATTTATTATTGGAAAGTCACTTAAGGACTTATATTTCCATACAGAAGTAAGCAGCATGGTTGTCACTTTAGAAAATGAACCGAATGGTGTATGGAGTAGGAGTCAATAAGACGATGATTTAATTAGCCAACGCTAGTTTAAGTGTGACTTCTCTACTCAGTCAGCCACTTTAATTCAACCTAGGCCTCTGTGGAACTAGGTTAGCTCCCTAACATCCTTCGGAGAAATCTCATCAAGTGAGTGGAAAATAAATCAACCAAGCGCTCGGTGACTGGCTATAGCGAGTGTCGAGAAGTGGTAAGGTCTCCTTCTCAACAGTGTGGTTACAGTTGTGACATGTGGGATAATTCTTTTTTTGGCATGGTTTCTTATCGTCCAGTGTTGTTTAAAGACCAGATTATTCTGGACTGCTTGTAAAGGTATGACTACTTCCTCTGCAAGTGAGCTTTAAAGGGAGGAATCTTGCCTACCCAGTTCATCCGCCTTCTATTTCCTGAGATGCGACGGTGAATAGGTATGCAGATGAGAGTTATGCTCCCCAATGATGCTAGCTCGACCCGGCATACCATACCCGGTGTGGTAGAGAAGGCAATATTTTTAATGGCAGCTTGGCTGTCACTACATCCAGCTTCATGTACTTGTCAAAGCACTAAACAAAAGTCAATAACTTCGACTTTTTGACAGTGATTAAAAAATCGCAATCGCAGTCTATTCTACTACTACTAGAAGTGTACATTTTGCGTATTTGGATTGGAGAAGTAAGTATCTTTAGGTTACTTATAGACTTATAATACTCTAATGTGAAGAGTTATGTGAAGAATTGTTAAAATGTAGATGTAGTTCTGGTACAATGATTCCTTAGTCGAGACACTTACACTTGAACAAAATTTTCACAATATACTCAATAAACCATAGTCTCACTAAATACCAAACAAATCCGAAAGGCGCACATACGGAGGCTTAGAAAAACGTTTCAGCAGATCATTCCCATCAGACCATCTGACACAAGCAGAATTAGACGAAGAAGATTTAGAGTGCTCTCAAACCTTCCATGTGGTCAATCAACTTTTCTTGGCAAAGAAAACGTTGATAATGGCTGAGGAATGGTTTTAACATTGTGCAATCCATACTATGGTTGGTCGGCGGAGGGCTACGTTGGTGTCGTATCAATGGCTGCGTGGTTTGCTCGGCTTAAAACGTTGAGACACACGACAGAAAATAGGAAGTCATACTGCGCGAGCTATCAAATAGATTGTACATTCGATTTTTACAAAAATTAAGGATACCAAGGTGAAGATAATTTCCTACATGGCTCTCATACGACCAATTATGGTATACGGTTGTACACTTTCGTTCAATGTCAGTTCGTGTCAGATGAAAAAGATGAGGTTGTTCGAGAGACCGTCTGTACATCCGATTTTTAATACAAGAAGTACTATCCCAACGAGGTCCTGTAAAACGAAACAAACTTGAGCAGGATAGATAATTTTACTATCAAGCTGATCAGAAGTCATACTGCGCGAGCAATGACTTCTACCAAGAAGTTATACTGCGCGAGCCATGACTTCTACCAACAGCCTAATCTTTGGGGCTCATTACCCAAGTACCATGAAAGAGTGCGACTCAACGGCTTTATTCCTCCTGAAGCATTCCTCTACCTCGATTCTAATGGCTTAATACAGGATGATGAAGGATGTCTTATTATCTACCATGTTGAACAGTGGAGAGACGACTCCGATACGAACGGGATGTCGCCGGTAGTCATGAGGATCTCCTTCTGTTCAGTAGAGAGATCTCTGCTCGAGATAGGAAAGAGTTTGCTAAAGATCGGCACTTTTACTGGTGGTTACACCAAAACCGGTCTCCGCAATCGATGCCTTCTCAAATTGACACGGTAGTTGACCACAGTTCAACTTGCACAGGTTTTAAGTTAGTTTGAGGATTTAAAACAAAAAATCCAAGAGGCATTTACGGCAAACAAAAAATTTAAGATTGTTAAATTTGGTCAAAGTTTTTCAAAGTTTTCTTTGTAATATAAAATTGAAAATCAAACGACTATCAAGACTATAAAAAAAAACGAAATGTAAGCCGAGAGGCAAAAAAACATACTATGAGATAAGCAAAGAGTACCCGAAGAGGTCAGTAGGTTAGCTTTAATTTCAATAAGGTATTGATAAGTTAATTAAGCTAGCTTTCTTTTGTCTAGCAAGTAAGTAGGGGACGAAACAATTATCCAGTGGATACAACAGTAGACGCTAGAAGGGCGACAATGGGCTACAAGGCTCCAATTAATTTTTCTATTCGATTCCCAAACGTAGTTACTAGGTACTTCCAACTATGCAACCGAAGTTAATCAAGGTCGTTATGCTTTTGCGTGTTACTCGCTGGGGTTCTGGTTTGTTGTTTGCAGTTTGAGAGTAGAAGAATTTGCGGGAGCTTTGTGGCACTTGCTCTCGTTGTAGCATCTACTACCAGCTGTCCATTTTCATCTTGCTACTCGGACGGTCTTGCCAAAAAAAGGAGTTTCGAACTCACATTCACTTAACAATTTTCCTCGCAACACTACTGAAGTACAATGATTCCATCCAAATTTTCAAATGGCAAGGCGCAGCCTATTCACAATAAACGTACACTCCTAAGAACACTTTTCTCATCCTTCTACTTCTAGAAAATATTCTTTGTCTCTTCTTCTTCTTCTTCTTCTTCGTATTCTTCGTCTAAAGACATAAAATGTCTGCTCTACATCAAGCAACATTTAAATAAAAAATCCGGCATCGAATGTCATACAACTTTTTCGCCTCACTGTGCTTACTCACATTCATCATGTTCTCATTCATCACTTCCCTCCGTGTGATGCAAGACATGTTCAACAGGTTTAATAAATACAAGAAGGAATTAGGTTTAACATAATTTTTGTTGTATTTTTACATGCAGAATGAAAGCGAAGGTCGAAGCGACGAACTACATTAATGTCGACGAGGATGGCCGATGCGGAGGAACATGATATGAAATCGATGATTGTGCTATACATCCACACCTACACACATGTTGCAGGAAAAAGAAATGAAAAAATGAGCCTATGACGCAATGAGTCTTGTGATCCAGATAATGGATTTTTAAATTAACCAACACGGGGGGAATCGCGGGCTGTCATTCAAATTTTGTGATTTTAATTAAAAGGACGCCTGACATATTTCTAATTAACCAATGGATGAGGGTCACGCCTTGGGAAACTGGGTTGAAATATATAAGATTCGGACTTAAAGCGTCTTCAATAAATGATTAAACAAACACGATGAACGGGTCCGTCTAGAGAGGTAAGGTTTTTTGGCAGGTAGGCAGGCATTTTCTACAACCTCACTTAAAGTCGGAAGAAAGTTCCCTCTGGCGACTATCATTACAACGTCTTTATCTTTCTTGTTCCCGAAAATTGGAGCTCTGCCAGCACCTCGTAAGTGCCATCTTGTTGAGAAAAGTCTACGAGTTAATTGTGACTGTTACCAAAGACTAAAACCGTAAGAATATCATCAATCTTTGATCTCTCGAAACAATGATTTTTTGTTGCTACAGCCATGTTGAAAGCAGTCAACAACTTTGTCCTGTGATCACAGACCCTGTACAAGTTTCGTCGCATTCATCGCAAGAAATTATTCAAAGCGATGGCCGAGTTCGGGATCCCAACGAAAATTGATCCGTTTGTGTCGCACCACGCTAACACATGTGTACATGCACTTTGCAGTTCGATTCTTGGACCTCTGAGCCCTTTGAAACCTGTGCCAGATTTCAGCAAGGAAATGCGTAGTCGTGTGACTAAGCACGGAAGGCACTATTTCCTACAGATCAGTCCATCTGTTAGAATATGCAGATGACATCGACATCATGGCGCGCTCATAACATGCCATCATGAAGGCATTTACGGCAATGGTAGGCGAAACAAAGAGGACAAAACCAAATATATGCTGTCGACAAGGACACGTTCCGTCACACACTACCTACGACAGAACATCTCAATCGACAGTCTACCTTGTGCCAAACTCCACGAACGACACCCCGGTGTATATCTGTCGTGGAACCACCCTTGGAAACCGATGTTACTTCGGTCTGTCGAAACCGGGTTCAAAACTCCGGATCCATAGGAAGAAAATGCTCTCCAAGTATCTTGTTTTACCAGTCCTGCTTTATGGAGCTAAAAGCTGGATGATTAGCAGAACTGCAAAGCTGATTTATGACCCCTTCGAAAAAATCTATGTCTTATATTAAGTCCCATTTGCGAGGAAGCCGAATGGGTGAGAAGGCACAAGCACTATCTCTACGTGCTGGATGTGGATGCGGTCTTTAATGTAAAAATTCGTCGACTACACTGAGTCGGATTCATCGAGCGCATGGTAACCAAAGGTCCAGCTAAGAGAATCCAAGCCTTCTGGCTTGAGAAGGAGAGGAAGATCGAACATCCGGTATAGAGACCAAGTCATCGCAGATGTGAGACAGCTTGGTCTTGAGGACTGGAAGCAGCGTGCACAGGTCTGTCATCGATGGAAGGCAGCAATTGCTCAGACTCAGACCGGCCTGATGGGTCGCCGGCCTAATTAATAAGTAAGTATCACCTCCATTTCCACTTAACGGTGTCAGTTCTTAGCGTGACTATTCTACCCATATTCACACATTTTTGCTCAAATACAGGCAAAAGACGTGTGGCTCCATTAAGACGAAACTTCAGGTATGCCACATAGTATGTACCAATAATTGAGAGCAGAGTATGTTGACCAGTTTATCTGTCATTGGACCGATGAATCAACACCAATGCAATTGAGCTGCCTTTCTTTGGCCTCCCGGTCGTAAATTACACATTTGTGTCAAAAATAATCAACTCTGTCAATTAACTGCTTTATGTACCGAGTGAATTTCCGTTAACTATATTTACCCCAGTGAATACAGCGATTATAACTATGGATGGCTTGAAGGACTATGGGCCAAAAAGCAAGTTTTCACAATATTTAAAAATAATAGTTTATTTGTTTCGGGTCATAGCTAAGTGCTGCTTCGCAGAATTGAATGCATGTCTTCCACTCCGAACCAGTGGGACAACGCAATAGAGGACGACCACGAAGCCGATGGCGCACAAAAGTGGGACTGGCTAATCGTGCCAGCTGGAGAGGCCTACTGGCTGAGGCCTAGGTTCAGGCCGGACTGCCGCCCCATAAGAAAAAGAAACCACATTTCCAGTTACAAAACACATAAACTCTTTACTATCAAACACAACATTTCTCCCAAGCACATCTTCAACTTTGCAAACACTGCATCTAGACAACGTTCGGGGCAAACCATCCGTGTAGGCACTTCGGAACGGGTCCGCTCGAGTGGAACTCGCATCGTCCCATTTCGGTCCAGGTCTTGGCGCACAGCACCAACAAGCCGACGTGATTGTCATTAACTCCACCCCAGACCATCGCAGCCAGTACCACACCATCGTCCTCGTCCTGCAAGAAACGCGTTACATTCAAATACCCTGAGAAACCGTGTCAGATCGGCCACTTACCACTGCCCCTGGAGCAGGCACAAATATCGGTTCACTGGGATAGCAATTCGTCTCACACCACGTCTTTGTGCTCTTCGACACCACATCGACCTTAATCAACTGAAAGAGATACCGTCGGTTACATAAGTTCATGGGCTTCTGTCCCGCCTCGGCTTACCGTTCCTGGATTCTCCGCGTCGACGTCCGAGCTTATCGCGTAAAAGAATCGATACTTCTTACCCAAGTATGTGTCGTAATTGATTCTCGGGGTCTCGCAGCCCAGATTGGCGAGCAGCTCTGGCCGGACAAGGATGCTCTTGTCGGGCATTTGGTACGCCTCTGCCTTGGTATCCTCCAGCTTCACCAAATTGACCAGACACTCGAACCGGACCTCGGGGCTCTTCACTGAATCCAAATTGTTCGTGGCTATGTGGGTGATGTCATCGTATGTAGACTCCGAACGCTTGAACCGGTGCTCGATTTTCGTCTGTTGGAACCGTGAGCTGATGCCACCCAGGGAGAACGATTTCATGAGTCCCCGTCGCTGTGGTAGTGCCGTCGGAGCTAGTGGCAGGACGAATCGTAGCGGTCGTCCCCTGAACATGGCGGCGTAGTTGGGGTTTGTCTGCATGTTCATCATGCTGTCCAGGTACATGCAGTTGATCATCGACGGGTCCTTGTAGCAGCAGATGTCTATCACCACGTGATTGTCCTCCTCGTACTGATTGATGATGTGCAGGTAGAAGAACGCCTCCGACCGGAAAGTGTACATAAGCTTGCCGCTCTTCCGATCCACTAAGTAGAAATGTGTACTCTTGTTGTCGAACCACTTGAGGCAGGACGAGAAGTTTTGACTGTGAAGGTGAGATTTGACGAACTCCGTGAGTGACACGGAGAGCGGCTGTTCCACGATGACGAAGAAGTTCTCGGTGATTCCTTTAAGAAGAGAGAGAGAGATATTTCACATTGCATGGGCGCCATGCACGGCGATCTCGACTTACCAAACGTGTGCATGTATCCTGGATTTAGTACCCAGCGACATGGTATTGAGGCTACGATGTAGGCATCCTGGAACATGCTGTCGCCTTTTGGAAAGCAGACTATGTTGTATTGGGGACCAGCCCTGCCAGCGGACATTCCCAAATTGTAGACGGTCTTGTCAGCCATCACGTGCGGGTGAGACGTGTGACTGACTATTCCGACGTAATCCGTAAGACAGAGACGTCCTTCTGTGGCTAGTGTTACTGGATTTATTCTAAAAGTGGCGAGACAGAGAGCAAGTGTATAGAGAGATGAAATGATAAACGAAATGGCTTGCGGTATCCAAAGAGATGAGATAAGAGATAACAGAGAACAGACGCTCAAGGAACACTGACACGCAAGTCAAATGGGCACAAACTTGGAAGCACGAACTGTAGACTGTAGGTGCTGTTGACCAGTTCATAAGGGGGATGCCAGGAGACGTGTGTAGATCTCTTCTTTACGTGGCAGATTATATCTCCCATTAGCAATGGCAGCGGAAGAGCTGATAAAGTGATTGTTGAAACGGTGGCGTTGAGAGTTCCAGAGGGTACATGGTAGCGCATTACTTTAAGAGCCACTTCGACTTGCTCAATTCTAAAATCCAGAGGCTTCGCTGTAAGGCCATGGCTTCACTGTGAGTTGAACTATCAAGCTATGTACAAAACAAATGGAGAAAGCAAAAGATAAAGAAAAATCGAGATATCTACTATTTACGTTGATTTCCATAGAAGGATGTGCGTGGACTTGTTGTTTCAGGCAGATTTTGTGAAAGCGCACTGCGCAACGTTGATAACAACAACGATGACTTCTATGATCTCCAAAAGAGGACACACGATCAAGGCTCAAGCTTTGACACCACCATTGTTCAAGGATGTGAATTCTAAACAGAGGACATCTTCGGGCATGAAATTGCATCCGATAGAAGGCTTAGGTTGATGGACTGTGTCATATAGGGAATTATATAAGCTCTAGTATTTTTGATAATATTGGTTGGGAAACCTGATTGTTGTAGGCAAGAATTCGGAAAAAAACAAAATAACGGAGTTCATGAAAAACACAGAGTGTGACATCGCATGATTACAACCGCTACGGACTACAAGCATCTTTCCCGAAAGAGTCTTTCAGAACAGATGTGTTAGTTCGACGCTGCCTGCACACAAAAATCGAAGAATGTTGGTGGTATCATCAACAATTATCAAAGAAGCTACCAGTGGTGTGCTTGGCTATAATACGACACTAGAAAATATAACATATGGTTTGCATGTAACGAATGTGCTTGGTAAGAATGGTGATGTTACTTAAGGGTGAAACTATGGACTTAATGATATTTAGTAGAGTAAAGTCACAGTTGATACCGCGAATCTAGAGGAATCACTTCAGCAGACAGGTAAATGCCGATGAAATCCCTTGGTCCGGCAGAATAATCCACACAATCGTAGACGTGGTCTACAACCTAGAAAAGATCTACGTAGCGGCATCAAGAGTGAATACTAAAAAAGCTGCTGTTGTGAACCAAAGTAGTGTAAATCAAACCTCATCGCCTATTCATCGATTTCAAGGCCACTCATGGCACGAGCTCTTATCGCTGCAGTTAGCTGAGAAATACACCAAAGTTCTTAATAGCCTTCAAAGCGACACCCTGCTTTGAGAAATTCGTACAAAACTCAGGAGCTAACACTAGAGGCACGATCTTCTTGAAGTTCATTTAGCCGTTCATTTACCGAGATTGGTAGTAGCGGATGCAATTAACGAGATTGGTAGCATGCTGTGACTGATCAAAGCAACGTTTGCAGCCACTGAGACAGATGTGAATGATCTCGATCTGGTGCTGAGCTGAGGGGAAAACGAAGGGATCTGTGTGAGAGCTATTACACTTTTTACTCTAAGACTCTTTTTAAGTCGATTTGTATTTGCATTGTCAACAGCCCCACGCCCCTGGCAAGGCACCATAATGACCAGTTAGAATCCTCAATGGAATAGTTAGGTAGTGTTGCAGTATTCCTCAATAATATCGAGGCTCCCTCTGCCTCGAATGATAGCATCGATACGAGTAAAGTATGCATTCGGAACTTAAAACAATTCGGATCCACTCCAAATCTGGAACTTCATTCAGTGTTCTCAATTATTCTCAACGACATGCAATATTAGGAGCGCACTGAAATTTCGGCTTCAAGTTAACTCCTCTTCTGTTCCATGTGTAACTCATAATAATATAATATGGGTGGGCTTAGCTTCTCAGCAACCACTGATGTTGTGCGTGCTATTCTTCTGTCACTTGTGGAAGCGACTGTTTTATACCGACTCCGAACTTTGAGAAGTTTTTTCTAGAACAGATAGACTACTCTTTGAGCATTGTCAGTGACTCGAAAGAGGTGGGGCCAGTAGAATTTATGATTTTTTTTGTTGTGCAGGCCATTGTTCGAACATCGAAGTTCAAGTGCGTTGCCACATATTACCACATAGTAGCCCCATTTTTCTTCAAAACCGTTGCATATTTCTAGGATGTTTGATAATCATTTTGAGCTACTACGTCAACTAGAGACCCAACATTACTTTCACCAAATTTGACATTCAAAGCAGTTTGCTTGTTTGTTTGCTTAAACCTACAATGTAAAGGAATATATAGCTTCTACACGGAATTGCGCTATCAAACCATTCAACTCCATCGTGATGGGTCACATTAAAAAAAGCCTCGGTGGTAATGAATTCCCACCATGTATTCGTGGCATCAGCTATCAAGTCCTAACCTGACTAACGCACATAAATTACAGAAGTACAAAGTATGCAATGATATTTCCAACCGGCTCGTTGGTCTAGGGGTATGATTTCCGCTTAGGGTGCGGGAGGTCCCGGGTTCAAATCCCGGACGAGCCCATGGGGAACAGCATTTTTTTTATTTTTTATATTTTTTTTTTATTTTAAACATTACCTGTGTATGAAAGGCGCTTCGGTAAATGTGTAAAACTCATCTCCAAATGGATACACCGAGATCATTGAGTTGTCTGAACCGCCGTCCGCCCGAAATATAGCCGAGACCCTAAAAGTCGTGAGCCAAGTCGAATTATACACAATTTTCAAACGAAATCTATCGAATTACTTGTCAAATATCGAATGACACGGATCGGGAACAGATGATGTGCCGAATTCTGTGACGACAATACGCTGCGCTTGAGAGTTCTTCTTCAGCGTCTCCGTTTGCACGAATCTGTTCTGATAGGTGACAGTGCCGTCTTTGATAGCGAAACGATGCAGGAGCGCCGAGCAGTCGAACAAATGCTGAAATGACATGTCCCCCACGTTCCAGTTGCCCGGTCCATTCCGCAGCAGAGTACCATTCAGCCACTTTGGAATGGTTCCTAAGAATAGATGGACACCGGTTAGGAATGACCACGATGGCATGCACCGATGCACTCACCTTTGACAGTGCCATGCAGAGGCTCAATGACTTCCTTGCTACAAGATCTCAGCCACACGTCGGACGCACAATTCGGGTAACAACGGCCGCTGCCATCAATGCGCACAGCCTGTGGATCGTGCTCCTTCGCATCGTACTTCACCTAGAAGAAAACAAGTACGGAATCACTAAAGTGGCACAAATTAACTACGCAAAGTAGCTCTCCCCAGCGACTATCACTTCCACTCGATTAAGCGAATAAATCAAAGAAATCCATACAAATGCTCCCCCTCGCACTTTTTGTGACGCAATTCTCATGGTCGTCAACCCTTTACAACCGTTCTAAAACACTCATCACCCCCTATCGTGAGCACGTTCCATTGAAAACACGTGTACGAACTGTCTCTGCCTCTGACTGAACGCTTGGGGGAAAAATGCGACTCAACAAGTGATTGCGTGATTCCAGCACAAATATGCCGTTGTAGAATGAGCACTGAACCTGAAATTCATAAGCGGGTACAATCGGCTTATGGAAATGTGAATTTCAAGGTAAGACGTCTTGTGGATTGGCGGTTGTTAAGGCATTATGGCGGCTCTATGAAGCGGAAGGACATTGTTTGGTAGGTAACGTCTAACTGTTATGGATTCGAAGAAGCTTCCGACACTGAATGGAAGCCGCAACAACATGACATTGGGCGAACTAAATCAAAAGTATAATCTTCAGGTGCCATTGAATGAAGGGCAAAAATGTGTAGGAAATGTTTGCGTAAGCTGAGGTATGCAGTCGAAATGCTGTTGTGTAGGAAAATGGGCGCGAAGATTAGTGGCTTCGAAGTTTGCGGAAGGCGTTAAATCGCACGATCTAGGCGACCAATTGACTAGTCCCGAGGGTGTCTCTCTAAGTCCATTGTTGAGCGTGCTGTGTGGCATGTGGCACCGTCTTGTTAAAACCACATGTCTTGCAAGTCAAGCTCTTGCATTTTGGACAAAAAAAAAGTTGGATATCATCTCATGGTAACGCTCACCGTTCACAGTTACGTTACGATTCGCATCATCTTTGAAGAAGTACGATCCAATCATGCCACCAGCCCATAAACCGCACCAAACTGTGACTTTTTCTGGATACATTGGTAGTTCTTGCAATACTTCCGTTTGATATTCACTCCAAAACCGACAATTCTGATTATTTACGTACCCATTGAGCCAAAAATGAGCTTCGTCGCTGAACACAATTTTTTGGAAGAAGCGCGCGATGAACTTTCTTAAGAGAGCACGCACTTTGATAATAAGATTCAATAATTTGCATGCGTTGTTCGTTTGTAAGACGATTCATGGTTAAATTATAGACCAAACTGAAGATGTTTGACAGAGAAACAAAAGACGAAACGTGAGTCAGCTGTCTAAATCAGTGTTGCCAAAGAGATAATAGCTAACAAATCGCCCTTTACTAGTGGGACCAGGTGTTTTTATAACAATGCCCCAAAGCATCCATCTGAATCCGATTGAAAACATTGACATTCATAGTCCAAAACAAATTCCGGTCAGGCCATGGCACTCATTTCTAATAATTTTTGGCGAGAAAAATGGAAAACAGGCAAACATAGGGACAGATTTACGCATTCTTACGAGTGGAATTCTTAATTTTATCTTCGATTGACTAAATTCCAAGATGTCTGTGGAAATTGCGTTGCATAAATACCCGGGTTCGTTGACAACTGCCCCTTTGTACTTCAGTTTACAAATGTCTATGTATTTAGATCAATTAAGCTCAACTCGCCGAGTGTTTTTCCATCTGTGTACCCGATGTAGAAAACATTACATTTTTATAGTCGACTCTTCGACCGTTTTGGCAGTTACCAAAATGGCATTTTTGGCTTATGATATATCGTTACTATAAAACATGTATGGGAAATGACCAAGAGCACTGCCTTGAGGTACTCCAGCTTGCATAATGTTTTAATTTTTCACTGCGAATTTTCACATAGAAATGTTGTTTGATTAAGTGTTCTAGAGGGGACTAATCAAACTTTGTGTTTCAAGCCTTCCTGCAAAACTTTATTAAAGGTCTGCAAAACATCGATAAACACAGCTGAGCAGACTTGTTTTGTTCGAAAGATTTTTCTATAACATCGGTTGTACTTGGTCAAAAGCGGAATCTTAAATCGAATTGGTGATTAGAAATGAATCGTCTTTCTTCCACTATCGATTAGGTTACAGCTGATTAGTAGCGCTCACACCTAGGCCAGAGTAGGGTACATTTTGGGTTGCGCGCGGACCAGATTAAAACAAACCAATTTACGCATTTGCTACAGCAAATGGGATGACTGAGACTAATGCTACATAGTCAGATTGTTAAAATAGTTTGAGTACCAAATTTATGCCAGCCAAGTTCCTACAATGAACAAAACTATTATGACGCCATTAGTTTCATAAGATTAAGTGGCTGACTGCCAGCAAATATAAATCTCACATAGCCACCATTGATCGGTGACACAATATTCGCTATTTTTGTGGAAGAGGTAAGCTCATAGTCCAAAGGGTAAAACAACTAACCCCTGGATACAAACTTCCGACAGAAGAATGTCGAGACGATGAGGGACAATGAGGATACTGATAATCTAGAAACCTCTTCGCTGTTAGACAGTCTGCAGAAGACCAATACCGCTGTCCGCCAGAATGTTGCACTCCACGCAATGGGCGACGATAAAAGAGAATGCTGAACTCTTAAAGGCAGCTGGAGATAAGCTGGTAGGGTACAAGCACCACCAACTCATCTGTAGGATATGGTCGGAGGAAAGTATGCCTGATGAGTGGAATCTTAGTATCGTTTGCCCGGTTCATAAGAAATGAGACCCCTTCAAACTATCCTGGAATAAGTCTCCTAAGCAATGCATACAAGTTTTTCTCTGCCGTTTTGTGTGAGCGCCTGCAACCATTCGTCAACAACCTGATAGCCGAAGAAGTCATCGATCAAATCTTCACCCTACCGCCGATCCTAGAAAAAAACCCAAGAGATGGAGATCGACACCCACCCCTAATCCTCGATTTCAAGGCCCCATATGACACCGTGCATAGAGACAGCTATACAGCACACCATGTCTAGTTTTGACATTTCTGCCAAACTCGTCAGGTTGTGCTCCATCAATGCCGGTAACGACTTCACCGAGACCTTTAATATTAAAAAAATAATTTAGGCAAGGCGACACGCTGTTGTGGCACATTATTTTAACATCGTACTTGAAAAGATCGTGCAAAGCTACAAGAGGCACGATCTTCCAAAAATGCGTACAATTGCTGGCATAAGCGGACGACACTGAAGTGATTGGTAGAACATAGCGAGTCGTCAATGTGGAGCTTGCGAAAATGGGCTTAGCGGTGAAGGAAGGTCAACATGTATATGTTGTCATCAAGAAAAGACAAGCAACATCAACGAATCAGTCAAACGGAGACCTTCTTGAGGGCAGCTACAACTTTCATTTAGGGGACTTTATCTCCCTTGGCTCCGAAATAAATAGTACGAACAACTTCATTGCCCAGTTGTGCTCAGAAGGCAATTGAGTAGTAGAGCCCTCTCTCAAAGAACCAAGCAGACATTATATAAGACCTTGTTCATCATTGTTCTACTCTATGGCGCGGAGCCTAGACTATCTCAAAACTGCATGGAGCAGCCCTTAGTGTTTTCGAGAGAAAAGGTCTGCGTTGCTTTGACGTTTTTTGGGGATGAAAATTGATCCACAAACTGTACAGGCTGTACAGCCCCATCAGTCTACGGATTCAACGCCTAAAATGGCTAGGTCATGTAGAGCGCATAGACGGCACTGCTCCAGCTCGAGGAGACTTCGACTCCGGACGAGTGGAACAACGCAATAGAGAACGCATCCAAGTGGGGAGAGACCTCAACCAACTTGGCGTGCGAAACAGCATACAGCTTGCCAGAGACCACACTACTCGACTGCAGCGCCATACGAGGAAGAAGAGAATGACTATTGGTTAGTTCGGCACTTTTATGGAAGAAATAGACAGCATTTTCTTTTGGAGGAGATGGAGGAGTTTTCACATTTCCACGTATCTGCTGAAAACGTTACTTTTTATACCACCGAATCTAGTGACGAGGAAGAAATTGTCCTTAGAATCAGCTTGTTCATTCTAATCAGGCTGTATGATCGTCTCGGATTGGGTAAGGCTCATAAGTGGACAACCCTTTCAGGCTTCGGTAGTTACTTTGCAGTAACAATTTAAATAGATGGCAGATCTCCTTGCGAACGAGTACCGATTTGTGTCCCAGCGCCCACAAAAGTCGGCTGCTAAAACATTTGACCATTTCGTTAGCAGACAACAGTTCAGTGATGTCTGGGAGTTGAATGCGAGTGCATCCAGAATCTTAGTCGCCAATGTGGCTGTTGGATCAAAAGGTGATATTTGTCCTTGATATCACAGTGTTCTTTACTCAAGACAAATTAATAGACTTCTATTTTTCTTTTTTTCACTCACAAGTAAGAAAGAGAAAAAATATATACGGTTTTTAGCATTCTACGTAAACTAGAAGAGTTTTTAAATACCAATAAAATTGAATTCCTAATAAACTTCCTACTCATATCTGCGAAGCTTCACATTTCAAATTTAAATTGAAATACTCATCGGTACTTTTAGACATTACATTAATCAAATTGTATCCAAGGAATCCAATTTAATTAAGGTTTCAATAAAACGGCGCTGTACGCCACACAAAGCAAACACAATTTTAGATGGTTCCCAGATACTTAATTTTAACATCTGTTGTCATCAATTAATTAACAAGATCGTGTGAACAAATCTGATCCAATGGGATATATTTTCGGAATTCTGGGAAAGATCGCCCTTGAATTTATAATCGAGAAAGTATTGGAGCAGTTGTTGAAAATGTATATTCGTCAAGTCATTGATTGACCTACATCCTTGATATCCACATCATGGGGTGAAGACTCAAGGTCATCGTCTGCCTAAAAGAAGTTGTATTTATAGTAGTAAGACTCTCACTCGTGGTAACGCCCTTATGACCTTGCGTAACCACATCAGCCTAAACACTTCATTGGGTAAATTTGCTTCGGTTTTTCAGGAGAAAACATGTGCTTGACCCAAGTGATGAAGCCCTCTTCCACCCATGTGGAGAAGACGGTGACTCTGCAGAGCACTGCTTTTGCTGGAATTAGGTGTCAGTTATTCGCTTTGGCTGAAGTGAGAGCTACTGATGTAGGCTACTCAACAGAGAGGCGGCCGCTACTGTTCCTCTGGAGCACTAAGAAATTCCAGTAAATGTGGGTTCCTGTATGAGTTCTATTGCTATTGTAGTGCTTGACCTCTAAATGCCTATTGGTCAATTTGGGGCACGCACTCGAATCTGTCGTGTGGCATTTGCTAACATTGAGACGGAAGACGGAAGAAAACGAAGTATATGCTGTTCTCAAAAAAGGACATAAAACATTGACGTCTTGGACAGAGCGTCACAATGGGCAGCAGAAACTTTGAGGTAGTCAAGGTCTTCGTTTACGTCGTCTCTAGAGTAAATAGGGACAATAACACCAACACCGGGATCAAGCGTAGAATAACTCTTGCCAACGGTTGTTTCTTTGGGCTAAAGAGGGCCAAGTTGACTCTATACAAGTCACTGATCATCCCAGTCCTGCTATACGGCGCGGAGGCCCTTGGACTCTTTGAGATAAAAGTTCTACGTGCGATCCTTGGTCCTGTTTGTGTTGACGGGTTCTGAAGGAGAAGATTCAACCACGAACTGTACGGGCTGTACAGCGGCGTGCGCCTAGTTAAGCGTCTTCGGATCCAACGCTTAAGATGGCTCGGTCATATAGAGCGGATGGACACCACAGCTCCGCCCCGAAGAATTTTCAATCCAAACCTGTCGGGCAGCGCAACAGAGGACGCCCGCGTTTAAGGTGGCGCACCCAAGTGGACCTTAACTAGCCAGGTGTTCGAAACTGGAGACAGCTAGCCAGAGATCGCTCTAGTTGGAGATGCTTGGGGCTGTAGCGCCACACAAAAAAGAAGAAAATAAAAAATGCCATAAAAATACTATTTCAATGTAATACAGGAGCTTGACTACCGAGAGGCAAATATACAAAATATAATAACAAACGACGCCCTAATAGCAAATAGGCACTCCGGTTTGTCGAACCATTTGGAGTCATCGCCTGACTTAAAAGGATCTTGCTTTACAAAACTGTTATACACCCGACTGCAATTACTTGCCTTAACTTTTTATTTAGCTGTCGATGTATCTGTATCATCACTATCACATCTTCGTGGATGCATTGGCGACTGACGCATGGACACCAATGCACCAGCTAAGAGGGTCTTCAAATCCGAGGCTCCTGGTAGAAAGAAGGAGAGGAAGACCGAATCTCCGGTACAGAAACCAAGTCATCACAGATGTAAGACAGCTTGGTCTTGATGACTGGAAGCAGCAGCGTTTCCTGTGCTCAGGCTCAGACCTTCAATGAGTGGCCGGCCTGGTAAATAAGTAAGTATCCCTATAATAGTTCATCAATCAGCAAAACTGATTCGTGGTGTTTTCGAAAGTAAAGTTCTGCCTGCGAGTTGAAGAAGATTCAACAAAGAAAGTCCGTTGACCACACTCAGTCGGTTGCTGAATGGACACATTACACAGATACGCTATATTTTTAAGGTCTCTGAATTAGATCCTCGTTTTTGAAAAAAGGGAGGGCATCGGCAAACTTTCATTGCATCGTTAGAGAGTTTGGTATTGATACATGGAAGCAGCGTGGTTCGGGCCAACCATGCGTCACACAGTTCACGTTAAATTTAAATTAACGTGTGAATTACATGTAGTAACGTGACGCCGACATCCTCGAAAACAACTTGCAACGAGATGAACACATTTTATTCTGCCCCGCAAACAGAAAGCGCTAATAAAAGACAATCACCGATGTCACCAAGACGTTGTTTAATAGGAATATTTTGAAATTACAGAGTAACACCGCAATAAAACATTATCAAATCAAGATCCACAAACAAGTATTTTTTGTAATATTCTGAAAAAAAAAACATAAATCGCGTCACGCCTGAGAAGTAAGTGAGTAAGTATTCGACTCTCCTGCATCCGACTAATCGCGTGCGAAGGTGACGTTCAACACGGCGGAGTGTTGTGCTTTGAGACAAAAAATTTAATGAGACTTTTGCTAATAAAAACCGATCATTTCATTTATCGTTACTCACTAGCGACTAAACTTAAACTGGGCGGAGCGAGAACCAATAAACACTACAATGCAGTTAGACAGTAACATATGACAGGCAGCAGAGGATTCAGTTTGAGGCAAATTAATTGCAAATCTCGTTATGCAGAGGAGTCCTTTAACACGGAACTATAGCAGTCAAAGTGCTCACGGAACAAACAAACTTGATGCGTTCTAATGCTCTAGTGCATGATGACACATTGCAATAAGAGACAGATTGCCGGAGACTTGAAACTTGATTTCAATAGATCCAGGTCTAGTTGAGTCTTCGTACGAAACATGAAGCCAAACATGAAGCGATTCAAACAGCAACGAATGAAGCACACGAACTGTAATGTCTAAGTCTGGTCTCCCTGCCATAAAGTTATTATATTCCCGACTAACAACAGCACTCAGTCTACAAAGTGATGTTTTTTTTTTAAGAATTCAGTTTTCCCTTGCATTCAACACCACAGTTCGTCCACCCCCATTGATCAGCAGCCACAAATCCAGTCCAGAACATTGACGGAACAGAGAAAGATCTCGAGTAAGTTGGCATTATGTAAATTCAGTCTAATAAAGTATGCCAGTTGTTATATCTAATTAACCAGCGACTAAGCCAATTGGACATCAATTAGTATTGATTAACACTTCCATCTTAGTTTACGAAGTAATGTCTTAAACGAGACGTGGACGTGTTCCAAAATAAGAGAAATTGGATGGATGTTGGTTGGTTTAAAGCCTTAAGCTTCGCGCCAAAACACGACACATTTCAGATCATTTTCAAAACAAAACTGTAGGCTTTCTCCTCTCTTCTTCCACCACGCTCATTCGAATAGCTGTTGCAACACAAATATCCTGCCCACAAGTCCGTTGCAATCAATAGAATCGTATCACATGTTCAATTCTCACGAATCGCACCCCCATCGCACGGGTTCATGGACAAACACCAGCCCGGCTAGTCACACCAGTTTAATCCACTTGATTCACAGAGCAGCACTGTCCCATCAAAGAAACCAATTCAAAGTGCCTCTACTCATTGCGATCCTTCTCTGCCCAACCATGACGCCAACCACAGCCACGGAATAACAGGCACAAGGCATGATTTTAACATCATAAAAAAAAACATAGAAATTCCAAAAATGCAAACCGCCACTACTGACCGCGAAAATATCTCGAATGAAACTCTTCAAAACCCCATCACCCATTTTCCAGAGTTGAGAGTTTACGCCACACAATCGTCGTGTCCTTGATGAGATTCCACCCTTAACCGTGTTCACTTAGGCCGAACGTAGTAGTCGCGATTCGCGTTCTGTGCAATGTACGCTTTCCGAGCACAACTGGCTGCCATTCAGAGCAACCGTCAACTGAAATCTAAATGTGAACTCCGTTCCCATCGAAGGCAAAATCGGCGGGAGCTTGAAGGCAAACAGCGCGGCAGCGGCCCGTTGTGGAAGGGCAGAGACGACTCGTGCAGTGAGTGAACGATGCTGCCCTCGCTCCAGTCGTATTGTGTAGTCATAGGGTTCTGGGGTGGGAAGCAAAAAATAAGCTTTCGCGAAGCGAAGCTAATAACCACTCTGCGACGCAATCAATTACAATCTGACATGTCCACGGCCAATGATGACAGCGACAGCAAAGCCGACACAACTTTATGGGTTTCTCACTTAGCCATGAGCCCTTAAACTATGCCTACGGTGGTGAGGTGTCGCGGCACAGACAACGATACCGCTGATGCGAGTCATTCCGCGAATTCCTGAACTGGGCGGGCATCAGTGTGGGGTGATGGGCTCGAGTCTAGGTGAATCGACCTTGATGTGCACAATTGTATTCCGAAACCTAAGACGCAATGACGTAATCGAGACGACAGTGATGTGGTGACGAAACTCACCACGATTGAGGCAACTGGATACACCACGCATCCCCATTTCAGCATGTGTGTGGAACTTGATATGGTCTTGAAGTGCACTTAGCTTTTGGTTTCGTCTAATTAAGGGCGCCAACGTTGCCAAGTCGGCCGGGAGGTGCGTTGCGGCACCATCGGTGTGTGTACGTGCGGTCATTGCCAGATGACAGATGTTGACGAGTGAGTGAACGGACTATTGGAAGGTGAGCGCGGATTTAGAATTACCGCATGATTGTCTCAATTAGTGTATTTCAATTGTTTATTGGTGCCAATTGAAATCGCTCTCACGTACGCTACACATGCCACTGTGACTGGCTGGCAAACACATTCAACTCGAACAGGAAGCTGACAAAGGAATTGAGTGAACAAATGGACGGCAGTTTGCGATCCTCAAGGTAAGTGGGAAAAGCTGCCAATTGAAGTTTCAATGACATTGTTGGACATGGATGGTGGATAAGCGCGAAAGTCAGATTCCGTTCTCAGGCATGTGTAATTTAAATACTTAAGTCAGTTTTCGAATGTTGTTCGCTAGAAAACAACTAAGAGGGTAATTAAAACGAGTACATACAGAGGTGTAGAGTGGTCGAACAAACAATTGAGGGAAGTAAGAGATAAGGATGACTATTCTGTCCCAAATCTGAATTGACAATGGTTTGCCATCAGGCGAGCGGTCGAGAGACAGCATAACATACATATTCGTTAAAATCTTAAGCTCAGGAGCGCTATTTTCAAAGCAAAGCCAAATGTACTGCGGTAAGTATGCGCAAATTCTTCTCTCTAGTTCCTTGACATGTTCTCTGAAGATACGGTCTAGCACTGCAAGGGTACCGATGCAAATTGGTACTCTGTTTCGCCTACTAAATTGTTTGAGCTGTTGTAGGTGTAAACAAATTGTTAGCACTGCTACGAGGTCTATAAACGGACACAGTATCTGTCATCTGTCATCTGATCTGATTATATCTGTACTGCAAGGCATGATACGAATGTTGGGAGATTACTACAGAATGTGCAACTTTGTCATCAACCTGGATAAGTGGAGAATTATTATATCTAGTAAAGTAGTGAGGTAGGCCTAATAATGACACCAATACTCTCAGTAATGGAGCAGCTCTAAGGGAAAGAAGCAAAAGCTATGAATTGGTTAAATACCACTTGGAAAAATTTGATTGGGAAGAAGGAGGTACAACTTTCAGCTAAATGTAAGCTAGTCAAAGCGGTAATCATGTCAAGCCACAGCTACGCCTATCAAGTTTGGGACTTCAATGAGTTGGATAAACTATAACATTACTTCATTAAGAATATATCAAGCCTAGAAACAGGAGTTAGTGTTATGGCCGGAATGACGTCCGAAAGTTTTATCAAAGGGTAAAACAATTATCCAATGGATATAAAACTCGGACAGAAGCCTGTCGGGATGGAAATGGGGAAATGGACATCTGGTAGTAGAGTCGCAGTCGATACTGAGAATCTGGAAAGATCATTTCTGCAGGCTGTTAAACGGCGATGAGGACCAAAATATCGCTGTCAGGCAGAATGTTCCACTCAATCTGGACGATGACAGACGCGAATACCGTCCCCCAGACTTAGACGAGGTCAAGGTAGCAATATCAAGACTGAAGTCTAACAAAGCTGCTGGAGCGGACGGTTTGTCCGCTGAAATATTTAAGGCAGCTGGAGATGATCTGGTTGGGCGCATGCACCAGCTCATCTGCAAGATATGGTCTGAGGAAAGCATGCCCGACGAGTGGAATCTCAGTGTCGTTTGCCCGATCCACAAGAAAGGAGACCCCTTCAACTGCGCCAACTATCCAGGGGTCAGTCTTCTTAACATCGCGTATAAGATCTTCTCTGCCGTTTTGTGTACCCGCCTGAAGCCGTTCATTAATAATCTGATAGGTCCATATCAGTGTGGCTTCAGGCCAGGAAAGTCCACAACAGACCAAATCTTCACACTACGGCAGATCCTGGAAAAGACCCAAGAAATGCAAATCGACACTCACCATCTGTTCGTCGATTTCAGGGCCGCATATGACAGCGTACATAGAGACAACGCCATGTCTAGTTTTGACATTCCTGCCAAACTCGACAGGTTGTGCAGGATGACGATGGAGAACTCTCGCTGCTCCATCAAGGTTGGTAACGAACTCATCGAGATCTTCAATGTCAAAAAAGGTTTTAGACAAGGCGACGCGCTGTCATGTGATTTCCTTAACATCGTCCTGGAGAAGCGAAACTCACACGCCAACACTAGAGGCACGATCTTCCAGAAGTCCGTGCAATTGTTAGCATACGCCGATGACATTGACGTGATTGGCAGAACTCAGTGAGCCGTCAGTGAGGCCTTTGCTAACATTGAGACGGAAACGGCTAAAATGGGTCTGGCGGTGAATGAGGGCAAAACGAAGTATATGCTGTCCTCAAAAAAGGACATACAACATCGACGTCTTGGACAGAGCGTCACAATGGGCAGCTATAACTTCGAGGTAGTCAAGGACTTCACGTACCTCGGCTCCGGAGTAAACTGTACAAATAACATCAGTACCGAGATCAAGCGTAGGATAACTGTTGCTAACCGCTGTTTCTTCGGGCTCAAGAGGCAATTGAGTAATAGAGCCCTCTCTCGAAGAACCAAGTTGACTCTATATAAGACCTTGATCATCCCAGTCCTGCTATACGGCGCGGAGGCATGGACAATCTCGAAAGCGGATGAAGAAGTCCTTGGTCTCTTTGAGAGAAAAGTTCTACGCACGATCTTTGGTCCTGTTTGCGTTGACGGGTTCTGGAGGAGAAGATTCAATCACGAACTGTACGGGCTGTACAGCGACATGAGCCTAGTTAGGCGTCTACGGATCCAACGCCTACTGTGGCTAGGTCATGTAGAGCGTATGGACACCACAGCTCCGGCCCGAAGAATCTTCGAATCCGAACCTGTCGGGCAACGGAACAGAGGACGCCCGCGTTTAAGGTGGCGCACCCAAGTGGAGAAGGACCTCAACCAACTTGGTGTGCGAAACTGGAGACAGCTAGCCAGAAATCGCGCTAGTTGAAGAGGCATGTTGGTTGAGGCCCAGGTCCACCCCGGACTGTAGCGCCACACAAAGAAGAAGAAGAAGAAACAGGAGTGCCCGGCTTGCGTATTTACACACTAAAGCCCCACATGGAATATATTCAAACAATTCTATTTCGTTATCCTTTTTTTTATTTTTTATTCCGCTTTCGAACAAAAAATGACGGGTCTTCAGGGCCGGTGAGGATATTCTGGTAGGACATGCATCATATCTGACTAAAACGTACAGCTCCATGTGGTCCATTACCAAAACAGGATCATACCACTTTTTTTATAATTTGCGCGTGCTCAAGGGGCTATTAATACCCTTAATTGTCCGGGGTCAAGACACAGCACGGCCGAAGGTATAGAGGGAGAGAGAGAGGAGGTACCTGTGCACATTGGTCTCAAACATCTGCGGATTGTAATCCATGGGGAATATTGAGCTGGGAAGGGCACTCCATATACGAGTCTCTTAATTTCACTGTGCGTCCGAAAGTAGGCTTAAGGGTAAACTGATGTGCATTCCTGACGAGACGTGTATTGCGGGTGAATTCAAGCAGAGGAGGAATGCAATTGGCTAGCTCACTTGAGCATCGTTTGTGAAAGTAACGATAAAACACGGACAAAGAAGACACGGTACGTCGATGTTCAAGCGAGTCTAATGAACCCGCGATATCATTGTCTCCTATAAGTTTAATCGCTCCCTTTTGGATTCTATCTAGTAGGTGCAGGGTGGTCTTGGGGGCACCAGACCAGTTATTAGCGTTATACTCAAGCTTAGGGCGAATATACGCCTTATAGATTAAAGCTTAATCAGAGTGGGTTGGGTATTTCTTGCATCGATTAAGGAAACCTAAACATTTCGCATCATTTTTGGCGACCTCGAATATGTGATCGTTCCAACTAAGTGTTGTGTTGATGTACATACCGAGGATGGAAAGTTTTCCGGTTTCGTCGATACAAGGGCCATTCATGGATAATGGCTGATTATCAGGGGTTCGCTTTAGAGACAGCAGACAGCATTCAGTTTTGGAAGCATTGAATTCCACTCTGTTGTTCTTACCCCAGTTAATTATGCTGTCCAGATCGGAATTCAATGCGCTTGACGTACGCTGCCGTTCCAATATTACGTCCGAAGCGCAGGGTCGTGAATTTTGGAACGAATATGAAAAGCTGAGGGTGCTGTCATCAGCGAAGAGTGGATTGGATTAGAAGTCGCAAACAGGAGATCATTTATAAAAATGAGAACGAGTGTCGGAGACAGAACAGAGCCTTGGGGGACATCAGCATTTATTTTGTGAATATCAGACTTGAACCCATCCAAAACAACTTGGATTGAACGGTTCGTAAGGCAGTTTCTAATCCATAGAAGCAGAGATTCATCAACATCATAAGCACGCATTTTCGACAAAAGAGCTTGATGCCAAACTCTGTCAAATGCTTTAGAATTATCAAGCGCAACTATCTTACTTTCGCCTGCTTTGTGCAAAGATTGGTTCACCAAATCACCAGTGGACCTGTTGCTGCGGAAGCCATACTGTCGGTGACGAAGATTCGCCCTTTTTAGGGACGGGCTGGACAAGTGCTGTTTTCATCTCCTCGGAAAGAGACCTCAAGAATAGGATAGATGAAAAAGCTTACGCAGTGGTTTTGCCAGCGAAGAAGAACACCTCTTCAGAAGTATTGGGAGAATACCATCCGGGCCAGCGGATTTGTGCACGTCGAGATCTTTAAGTACTCTTGCAACTGTACGAGTGCGGAAGTGAGTTTGTCCCATGATAAAACCAACGCTCCGGAGAACAGGTGGGGACAAATTACAATCTGGCAGTGTTGAGCTGGCTGCAAAATGCGCCGCAAGCAGATTCGTTTTGTCCAAAGAGCTGACAGCTGGGATGTCATTGTAAATGAGCGTGGGAATTGAGGAGGAGGCGGAATTCTTTATGTTTCACAATGACCAAAAGTTTTTGCTACCCTTGGGACATTATAGCACTTATTGCCTAAACTTTTGTTCATGGGAGAATTTCACACGTCGGATTATTGCATTGCAGTCATTTCTTTCCCATTGACATTATTCCGGTTTTCCTCAGTAGGGTTGGCTTTGTACACACACAATTCTGAGATTTAGAAAATCGCCAACTGCTAAGTGGGGTACCACTTTGTTTGCAATCTTCTAGATTGGGGGGACATCAGATGAAGGTTCATTGTCATAACAAAGAAGATAAACATCGTGAGCGTAGTTTGGATATTCAAGATAAGATGTTCTCGTCCATTGGATTCCATAATCCACAGAGTACATAACTGATAACCATCACAAACAATAGTGGTGACAGTATGTACGTTTTGGCGAACCTGACCTTGGGCAGACATGACACTGACATCACCGTCGTATCTAGTTACGGGTTGCTCCAGAATGCCCACGCAAGACCAACGAGAATTAATTTTTGAATCCGACGTCAATTCACACAAGTCACACTCTGCATTCAACGTCTATTTTTCAAAATAAATAGGAAACTTGTAGCGCCATCTGTAGTATTTCGATTCTAGTTGTTGTGAGTCACTAGCGAGTACAAGCACCGCGCTCTCGTATGCCAGTGCATCTCAAACTACCACCCAATAAACATCAAAACAAATCATCTCGCAAATGACATTTACCTCCCCAGTCAGCTGTTCGTGCCAAACAAAACGCATATCCATTACATATATTATACATAGTCTTGTTTTATTTCGGCCCAGAAGATCAAAGTGCCAGCACAGTATTACTCTTCGCAGTGTGTCGTGTTTATTGTTTTTTTACTCTGTTTTCTGTACAATTTAATACAACTTAACATCCTCTCTCAAACCCTACTGACTATTTGTGATAATTGAATATTTCCGCACAAAAAACAAAAAACCGCAAGTGATTTCTGAAACGATGGCGAGTAGAACACGTCGGCCGAATTTACGGAATCTCAATCCAGTATTCCACAAACGCGATAAATCCGAGGACAACAGTGAACTATCCCAAGCAATGATGAAACAGGCGAGAAAGTCGGGAGTTCTAAATCTCTCCGGAAGGGGATTGGCCACAGGTAGGGGATCATAGCAAGAGAATTCATACAACTCTCTAGTTGCTTGAAATAAAATCAATATGAACTGTAATTCTTATTGATTGGAATTACCTCTCAGAACAATTTTTCTTAAGGTGCTTTGTGAAGACAATGACAGCAACTTCACATGGCGCTCATAGACGTGCTTCTTGGGGCAGTCAATTCCCTATGGAGTTCTATTTTTATCCTCATTTTAATACGACTGCTTACTGCAGACAAAGATATCGAATCTGTGACGTATGCTTACCTCGAACTTGAGTCGTGTGTAGTGGAGCCGAGTATGGTGTCTAGTTTCATCTGAACTTGATAGAGCACGCATAAGGAAGATTTACGTTGCATCATGAACAGCAAGTGTTGTTGTTTACCTTAGCGGTTGGTTGGCGGGAAGGATTGCATGGGGCATAAAGCACAGTCAATGTCATCTGCTCTTGAATACAAATAAGGCTCAATTAGTGAGTAAAAGAATTTTAATTGATTGAGCAGTAATTAGATTTCCCGAGCTTAGTAGAAACTGGCACAGCGTTCATGTAGATTTCAAATAATAACTTCGTTGTGGTCTGGACATGCACAAAGTAGAGTAATTTGTGTGTTAAGTGGGTGGTGGGCTTTTGATGTGTGTTTTAAGTGATGACGGCAATATTCATTAGCTGACGCTGGTAGTGATCTGATATGAAATTAAATCACTGAACTGATACGTCGTTAATTCGAGCGAAAGTCTGCTGCGAATTTGGACCAATATGCAAATGACATGCGTATCATTTGGAAGTGAATCAAAAGTTACGAGACATTATGTACTACTTAACGAATCGTGTTTTGTATCTAAAATCAGTCAACTTGATATGTGCTTACAAAAGTGAAGTAAATACGTTGTTACTGTTGAAACGACTCATTCGAAAAACACTACGTTTGACCTGTCGACTGCTGTTTTTCGAATTTCGGAAATTGTCATCTATTTGAAACAATTACGGGTAAATTTAGATGTATGACAAAAAAACAACGTTCCATTGTTGATGCGTAAAGTGGACAATGGCCAGCTACCCCTAGACTTCCGGATAATATGGGATTCTAAGCACGTTTCAGAAGATGGATGGAGAAGATGCGATGGAGATATTCTTGTTGAATGGCCATACCGACGAATAACTGCCTGCTGTGAAATCTGTTGATTATATACCGTTTTACCGAATATAAAGCTTTTATCTGTATAATGAATAATACTGAGAAGAGAGAAAGATATCAGTGCCATTAGGTTAGGTTAGGTTGTAGTGGCTGACTGCTGCAGAGCAGTCACACTTAGGCCAGAGTAGGCCCATTGTGATACCACGCGGATTGACTTCTCCGAACGCTGGAACCATTTGGTGCTGCTGATGAACCGATTTAGTTGGCCAATGCTGGCACTTTTTAGTTCGTTACGGCCGCTGAAGTAGTAGGCTAGCAAGAGCACTGCAGGAGCAGAGAAGGTGATGAGTGTTCTCTTCCTCCTCTTCATCCATGCAGCTTCTGCAAAAAGCATTATATGGGGCACCCAGCCTGCGAGCATGAGTGCCAATTACACAGTGCCCGGTTATGACTCCTACGAGGGTCCTTACTGAGGGCTTGTTGAGTCCAAGTAGACTAAGTGACCGTTTTAGGTTAAGTGATGGCCAGATTTCTTTTGTTTTAAGGCAGGTGGTGCCTTCTAGCCATTTGTCATTGGTGGTTTTAATTGTATGAATCTTTAAAAGATGATAGGCTGTAGCGATCGGCATGGAAGGTGGTACCTCTTCTATCGATAGGGATGAGGTTGTACCACACCTAGCGAGTTCGTCGGCTTTGCGGTTTCCTGGTATGTCACAGTGTCCCGGCACCCACATGAGGTGAATGTTAAAATGCTCGGCCATCTCGTTAAGAGACAGCCTGCAATTAAGGGATGTTTTTGAGTAGAACATGACATTGTCCAGGGATTTTATGGCGGCCTGACTATCGGAACAGATGGTGATATCCCTTTTTGGTATCACATTGTTTTTAAGCCAAGACAGCGCCTCTTTAATCGCTGTGGTTTCTGCCTGAAAAACGCTACAGTGATCAGGGAGCTTCACGGAGATAGCAATGTTGAGGTCTTGTGAATAGACACCCGCACCCACCCCTTCTTTTGCCTTTGATCCATCTGTGAAGATGCGCAGAGGATCTTTCAGTGTTTGCATGTCAGTCATCCAGTCCGATCTGGAGGGAATACTGAATTTCTTTTCGAAGATGGCCTGGGGTAGTAGGCGGTCGGTGTCGCTAGGTAGGAAATTGAATTCCTTGAGAATGGTTGAGTGGCCAGTGTTGAGTTCGGACCACAATCGAAGTGTTTTGAGTCTCATGGCTGTGCTTGCTGCTGCTTGTTTTCCGAATATTTCCAGAGGTGGGAGATGGAGGAGAATATTCAGTGCGTCTGACGGAGTACTTCTCAGTGCCCCGCTGATACACAGGCAGGCCAGTCTTTGTACTCGGTTGAGTGCATTGCAGTTTATAGCCTTGTTTAGTGCTGTCCACCCAACTGAGACACCATGCAGAAGTGTCGGTCTGGCAATAGAGGTGTAAATCCAGTGAGCGATGCGTGGTTGTAGGCCCCATTTGCATCCAATGGCCTTTTCGAGAGTGAGACCCAGAGATTTCGCACTGCTGGTTAGCTGTAATGTAGTGCCGCACAGCAGTGGGGGTCGAATTGGGGGATTTTGTATCTTCTGGTGAAGAGTACAATATCCGTTTTTTGTGGTTTGACGCCGAGTCCGCATGCTTGTGTCCATGCCTCTAGCTTGTCAAAGGCATTCTGCATTATGTCTCTTAGAGTAGAGACGAATTTGCAGGATGCCGCTATGGCAATATCATCCGCATATGCAATAACTTTGCACCCTACCTCTTCCAGCATTAATAGCAATTCATTTACCGCTACGTTCCAAAGAAGGGGTGAGAGAAGACCTCCTTGTGGGGTGCCCCTATTAACTCCTCTATGGATCTTAGCGTCTCCCATCTGAGAGTGTATTACTCTGCTGGTGAGTAGCTGATGAATGAAGGCCACTAGGGGCTTTCCGATCCCGAGGTTGCTAAGCGCAAGTGAAACTGCTTCCGGGTTGATATTGTTAAAGGCACCTTCGATGTCGATAAAAGTCTCAAGTGTGTATTCTTTGAACTCGAGAGATTTTTCGATGGTGCCTATCAGCGAGTGGAGGGCTGTCTCTACAGACTTGCCCTTGTTGTAGGCATTTTGTGCATATGAGAGTCTGCATACTGGGTTAGCATGCCTGATATATTGGTCCATAAGTTTCTCCAAGATTTTCAGGAGAAACGAGGAGAGACTTATTGGCCTGAGCTTTGGGAATAAACACTACTTTGACCATTTTCCAGGAGCTGGGGACATGACTGAGACTCATACAGCCTTTGAATATGCTGAGAATCCAAGGCATGATGAGGTCAGCTGTTCTTTGGAGCTCCGCCGGGATGATGATATCAGTGCCTTTACTCCCCTATTCTTGTGGAACACTTTAATGCACATCCGTTGACAAGCTTAGTTGCAAATCTTCACCAAATAGATACACATGTGAGTAGAGCTATAGCCGATGTGCCGCTGGACGCGTTTCTTGTTATGCAGTGCCTTCTCGGAATAGTGCCTTGTCTATGCATTGTTCCTGTCATATATATTGATTTTAATTTAATTTAATTTTTTTCATTTTGTTCCTAAGAACTGAATAATGATACTTCATGAATAGAGCCTCGGAATTCCTTGCACTCGTATTTCCATACAATTTCCTTACGCAATGTCTCTTATTTACAAACCGTGCCAAAATCACCTAAAGAAGTCATTGAGATGATTAGAAAAGCAAATAGAGTCACAATGCCGGGTTCACAGAGCTGATTTATTGAGAAATCAGTGTCGCACGCAAACTCAGATTCAGCGAAGAGAATCTACGTCTTCGAGTCCGAACTCATGGGATAACCGTAGCAGAATGGACTTGGACTCAATTTATGTTGGTGTACGAATTTTTGACGGCCCATGAAAGGCTGCTCAAGAGCGACGTACAGTGGGGAACACAAATGGTATATTTTCGATGTATACGAATACAAATAATACGTTGATGATTCAATTAAAACAAAATGTTCCATGTTTCAAAGCTGCAATCAAAATATCCAAACAAATCCAACAAAACCAAAACAACTTCATAACATGTATGTCTTCTTCTTCTTTGATTGGCGCTACAGTCCGGGGTGGATTTGGGCCTAAGCCAACATGCCTCTCCAGCCAGCACGATCTTTCGCCAGCTGCCTCCATCTGCGCACACCAAGTTGGTTAAGGTAATTGTCTCCTTCTGTGCGCCATTTCGTGCGAGGATGTCCTCTGTTGCGCTGGATCCGAAGACGCTTAACTAGGTGCATGCCGCTGTACAGCCCGTACAGTTCGTGGTTGAATCTTCTCCTCTACACGCCATCAACGTAAACATGACCAAAGATCGCACGCAGAACTTTTCTCTCAAAACAACCAAGAGCTTCTTCATCTGCTTTCAATAGTGTCCATGTCTCTGCGCCATAGAGCAGGACTGGGATGATCAGGGTTTTATACAAGCTCAATTTGGTGTTTCGAGAGATGGCTCTGTTACTCAATTGCCTCTTGAGCCCAAAGAAACAGCGATTGGCAAGAGTAATTCTGCGCTTGATCTCGGTACTGGTATTATTGTCCCTATTTACTCCTGAGCCGAGGTAGACGAAGTTCTTGACTACCTCAAAGTTTCTGCTGCCCAGCAGCATGTACTTTGTTTTGCCCTGGTTTATCCCTAGACCCATTTTAGCCACTTCCGCTTCAATGCCAGCAAACGCCTCATTGACGGCTCGCTGTGTTTGTCTAATCACGTCAATGTCATCCGCGTAAGCATGCATTTGAACGGACTTTTGGAAGATTGTGCCTTGGGTGTTTACGTTTAAGATTCGCACGATCTTTCCAAGTATGATGTTAAAGAAGTCAAATGACAGCGCGTCGCCTTCCCTAAAACCTTTTTTGACATTGAAGGTCTCGATGAGTTCGTTACCGACCGCGATGGAGCAGCGAGAGTTCTCCATCGTCATCCTGCACAACCTGACGAGTTTGTCAGGAATGTCAAAACTAGACATGGCGCTGTATAGCTCGTCTCTCTGCACGCTGTCATATGCGGCCTTGAAATCGACAAATAGGTGGTGGGTGTCAATCTGTATCTCTTGAATCTTTTCCAGGATCTTCCGAAGTGTGAGTATTTGGTCGGTGGTGGTCCTTCCCAGGCCTAAAACCGCACTGATAAGGACCTATCAGGTTGTTAACAATGGGTTTCAGGCGTTCACACAAAACGGCAGAGAGTATCTTATTCGCGATGTTAAGGAGGCTGATCCCTCGATAGTTGGTGCTGTCAAAGACATCTCCTTTCTTGTGAACCGGACAAACGACGCTCAGATTCCACTCATCGGGCATGCTTTCCTCCGACCTTATCTTACAGATGAGCTGTTGCATGCGCCCAACCAGGTCATCTCCAGCTGTCTTAAACAGTTCCGCGGACAATCCGTCCGCTCCAGCAGCTTTGTTCGACTTCAGTCTATATCTCGCTATCTTGACTTTGTCTATGTCGGGGGGACGGAATTCTTGTTTATCATCATCCATCATTGAGAGAAACATTCTGCCTGACAGCGGAATGTGTGTTGTCATCGCCTTTTAAGGGTCTACAGAAATTCTCAGCATCGACTGCGATTCTACCACTAGTTGTCTATTTTCATCCCTGCTAGCTTCGGTCCGAGGTCTACTTCTTCCGGGTGCTTGTTTTGCCCTTTGGTATGTACCTACTCAATTTTGAAGTTTTCATTAACTTCAGAGTTAGAGCGGTTACTCAATTTATTCCAAATCAATTGCTCTATTATTTCATTCAGGCTTTATCTGCTATTCTCGCTGGCAGGTTCGTTGGGGTTATTCGGTACTGTCCTAACCATCTCTTTACGATTGGCAAAAAATCCGCAATGGGATTGAGGTTGGCTTGTGGTGGTCCCGACTTGTGGTGGTCCCGACTTGTGGTGGCAATTCCTGTCGGGTGGCGGGTGCCTTGGGACACAATCTTGTTGAAATATGATTCCCCCTTCAGGATAGGCGCTCCTGTCTACAAAATCGGTATGAGTTGTTGATGATATCTTTGGATGGTCTCTCCATAGCGGCGCCACCAATATTGCTTACCGGCAGACTGAGACCGAACATTGCCTCAAATGTATCTCAACACCCAATGTTACGTATTATCACAGTTTTACTTACCATTTGGAATTAGTCCACTCTCTATTGTGTACTTAAACATGTCCCATAGTCACCAAACAAAAAGAGTGTACCCATAAGTTTCCCGCAAAATTATCAATGCAGAACGTAGACTATATCCATTTGCAAAGAAGCGTGTGTTCATTCAAAGAACTTCACCGACACAAAACAATTCATTAACACATAAATAATACAAAATTGGGAGAAGCCGACTGAAATGTGTTATATTTATGACTATCCAACCAATTAGCAGCAATATCCATTCAAACACATCCAAAATTGCCTTTGCGCAACTCTTGGCTATTTTACAAAAACAAAAACAAAAACACAACCATATTCGTACCTATTACTCACCACGGACCGACGAATGTGTACGATACTTTCGTTGAACTTGACATTGACTTCTCTATCCGATTAGCGTACACACCCCAAATCAAATTTCACGGTTCAGCTAATTTTTATAAATTTCCTGAGACGCACTAGATTTTGTTCAATCCGCGAATCAAACTGTTGGTCACTCAGTCAACTTTGAACCATCGGATTAAACAGTAGCTCGACACTCATAAAGGAAATATTTTTCAAGATAGCGTCCCCGAAGAGTAAACTCGTTTCGATGTGCATGCATGCACCATACCCGAAGCGTAGATATTTTCGTGGCCGTAGCAACGAGTCCAAACCGATGGACGACGATAACAACGTGGCTATTCCACGTCCACCGAAAACTGAATCAAAAAGTATCACAACCAACAAAAATAATGATTATCTGCTATAATGTATCACTTGCTTCCTTCTCTTTACAGTTCCGGATAAAGTATGGAATCTACACGAACCGGAAAAAGACGTCGAAGTGACACTGGACACTTTGATGGAAAAGGAGGAAGATGCCTGGTGGAACCAGAGAGCTCTTACTAATCTTGATCTGAGTTCGAATACACTAACCAGCATTTCGCCAAAAATCGTAAACCTTCATGCTCTGACGGTTTTGAGTGTAAGTAACCAAAGAAACAAAATAATTCTCAAAGAATAACTCTGAATGATTTCAGTTGCATGACAATGCCTTGGAAGCAATCCCAAAGGAAATCGGCCAACTGGAAAAACTAACTCGGGTGAATCTGAGTCGAAACAAGCTGCGAGATCTGCCGGCTGAGTTCTTTCGCATACGTGACCTAAAGTACTTGAATTTGTCACACAATTGCTTTGAAGAGTTGAGTCCAGACGTGAGCGATTTGCATATGTTGGAGATTTTGGTATGTTCGAAATGAAGTTCGATTTAGAACTTTAAATTAGTGCTAGACGACTGATTCAGGAAGTAATGCATATCCCGTCCACAACTGTGCGAGCATATAGGCATCGGCATGCCGTCATGAGGGGAAAGAGTGAGATTCTATCTGAAGACAAAAACACTCATACACATGTTCACACACAGTAATCGTACATTTTTATCTAGATACGCTTATATAGTTCCTAACACATTAAATTTACCATTTGAAAGATTCATTGTTACTTTTGAAGGCGTCGCGTAATCAGATATAGTGCGAATAATTTTGAAAGTTTGTGGCAGATAGGTGAAGTTAAAAGAATTGGACTATCATTTGTAATTTCCTTCATTTGTGGAGTAAATGGTCCCCACTTGGAGGACACAGCACATGTTAATGACTCCTGTTCGGGCAAAGTTTCCGAGTATAACCCAGCTCCCGTATCTTTGTCCATGTTCCATCCGTCGGAGAAGAGGAATCTCGTGATCTTTGATAACGGCGTTCGATAGCTACTCGTCTCTGTCAGGGAATAGGGTTGATATTTTGAGGGAGATTTATATGGTTGTCGTTGCTGCTGTGAGACTACTGAAACCATGTTTCCTACTTTGCATGTAGTTAGCTTGTTTTTAAAATTAGGCCTCCCTTAAGCTTAGGGTGGTTTTTGGGGCTCAGCCTTTTAGGAATTGAATGCTAGAGGAAGGAGATGAAGTATCATGTCTAACCCTGATTCCAGCGTACGTCTTAGAGCTCTGGCGTACAAACAGCGGTTAGCCTTCTAAGATGTTTATTTTTCATCGTTAGTGACAATACTCACCACTTGGCCATTATCAAAGAACAGAAATATGAATCAGTAATCATATCTTCAGTAGATTAACCCTGACTCCCTATAGTTTAGTAGGAATCAATCAGACACGTATCTTCGTGGCCAAGACAAAATATGTTTTCTTTAACCTCTATGTATCTTCTTCTTTTTTGTGTGGAGCTACAGTCCGGGGTAGACCTGGGCCTCAACCAACATGCCTCTCCAACTAGCCCGATACCTGGCTAGCTGTCTCCAGTTTCGCACACCAAGTTGGTTGAGGTCCTTTTACACTTGGGTGCGCCACCTTAAACATGGGCGTCCTCTGTTGCGTTGCCCGACAGGTTCGGATTCGAAGATTCTTCGGGCCGGAGCTGTGGTGTCCATACGCTCTACATGACCTAGCCACAGTAGGCGTTGGATCCGTAGACGCCTAACTAGGCTCATGTCGCTGTACAGCCTGTACAGTTCGTGATTGAATCTTCTCCTCCAGAACCCGTCAACACAAACAGGACCAAAGATCGTGCGTAGAACTTTTCTCTCAAAGAGACCAAGGACTTCTTCATCCAAATGCATACAACATTTATGTATACACCCACATTTTGTTTCCCCTTGTTAAAACCATGCCATGAAGGCAACGACTCCGCAAGCTACACCCACTTTCCCGGATATATTCCTTATTTTCAGATATGAAATTTTTTCGAGTTCTACGAGCCGTATCCACTTGAAGGCTTCTAATCTCTTCTTTTTTAAGTTAAGTAGATGAATAAATTCCGTTAAAGTCTACTTTAAATGACAATGAATTTGCATCATTTTCTTTTTGGGTCCCAATTTACAAGCAGTTTCTGTAATTTTTTTTCTTCTATCTGCAGACAACACTCCCGGATGTGCATAGACAACTGTATGTCAATTTAAGTAAGGTTAGGCCGGGCAATGTGGCTTTTATCGTTAGCGAAGATTCACTTGGACTCACGAACCACTGTGTTGCCATTGAACCCGATACCATCGCTTACTTTTGGAACCATTTAGACTTTTTGATGAACGCCTTCGAACGTCCAGATTTTTTACAAATCAAAGATGTCCTACCTTCAATCCAAAACGTTCGTGCGACTTGATAAGTATCAGTGGGCCAAATCTCGGCGTGGTAATCAGATACTGCGCGATTGGTATACATGCTTCCTGATTACGCATACCCATTGACCTCTTCCATTGAACCATTGAACATCTTTTCTGTAACTGCCGTGCCCTCTCCTCTTGCTGATTCAGCCATTTAGGCGCGCTGTATTTTAACAACTTGACGTAGCTGAAGAATGTCAGCATCAATCACCTCCATCGCTTCTACTGTTTTTCGGACTAGAATCTACTCGATCATTGTGGTAACATATCGGGCCTAAGGTGACTGCCATCTATGTTAGTGTGGCACTCGTACATAACATAACCTAGTCGTCCTTGTGGACTAGAAATGTACGGCTATGTCTTTTTTACAATGTCCAACATTAATAAATTGTAGTCTAACATCAAAGTAGATGCCAAAGTACCTTGTTAAAAGGTTATCCCACGCTTTGTTTCGAGCACTTCCAAAAAGCCTTTGAACAGACGTTTACCTTGCTTTTCTTCTCTTTCTCCAGAAGAAACCAGTATAGGCATACCATCCAAACGATATTTCCATGGCCGGTTTTAAAGACTGTTGAGAGGATAAAGTTATTCATCAACAGTGACGTTGACTCCTGTTGTAACATTGGCAGGACTCAACCAACCGACCCTCCTTCCGACACTCAAGTTACCTCTGTGTTACCTAATTTCCATTCAATGTCAAGAAAACGAGACCCCAGGTGAACCACCAAGCGAGCGGTTTGGCTTTGCTTGAACTTTGGTGTGCAGCGAGAAATTCCTCGATCATTATGTCAGCATTTCACTGCTCACATACCAGGTGTACCGGTATAAAATTTGAAAATAGTACACTAATTATTAATGGGAAAGTAAAAACATTTTATTCAAAGTATTGGCCATTGTTTTCTACACATTTTGACCACCTTTCTGGCAATGTGTGAATACCACGCCAGTAAAATTGTTCGTTTTTTAAAGCAAACCAATCAGACACCCAATTTTCGACTTCTTCGTACGAATCGAAGTGCTGCTCAGCCAATGCTTGTCCCATCGATGAAAACAAATGGTAGTCGGAAGGAGCCAAGTCTGGTGAATACGACGGGTGGGGTAGCTGCTCCCAGCCAAGTGTTTCGATTGTATCCTGAACCGATTTTGCTTTGTGTGCAGGTGCATTGTCATGGAGCAAAATTACCTTGCCGTGTCTTCTGGCCAATTCTGGTCGTTTCTCGATCAATGCATGGTTCAAATTGATCATTTGTTGTCGGCAGCGATCAGTATTAATGGTTGCACCAGGTTTTAGGAGCTCGTGGTACACCACACCCCTCTGGTCCCACCAAACACGAATCGATCTGGTTTTGCAGTCGATGTTGATGGTAGTCTCAGATTAACCCATGATTTTTTCCGTTTAATAATAATAATATGGGTGGCGCTACAGCCCATAGAGGGCCAGGGCTTAGCTTCTCAGCAACCACTCGTGTTGGGCGTGCTATTGTTCTCACACGAGTTGAAGGGACCTACAGTTTATTGCCGACTCCGAAACGGCCAAGTTTAGGGAGCTTTTTCTAGACAGGAAATACTCTCTGAGTATTGTCAGTGACTCGAAAGAGGTGGGGTCGTGAGCTGGAATCGAACCTACGACGTCGAGGTTGGGGTCGACGCACATACCCACAACGCCACGGTTTAGGATTCTTAAAATTAAATCCATTTTTCATCGCCAGTAACAATCCGATGCAAAACCGATTTTCTTACGTGTCTTTGAAGCAAAATTTCACAAGTGTTTTTCCGGTTTTCCATCTGTCTTTCATTCAATTCATGTGGCACCCATTTTCCACACTTTTGGATCTTTCCCATAGCTTTTAAACGGTCAGAAATTGTTTGTTGTGCAACATTTAACATTGCTGCCATTTGCTTTTGACTCAAAGTGTCATCTTCATCCAATATCCTTTGCAATTCGGCGTCTTCAAACTTCTTTGGTGGTCTTCCACGTTCTTCATTTCTCACATCAAAATCATTATTTCTGAACCGTTGCAACCATCTTTTGCATGTTGCTTCTGATAGAGCATGATCACCATATGCCTCGACAAGCATTCGATGCGACTCTACAGCACTTCTCTTCAAATGAAAACAAAAAATTAATGCTTTCCGCAAATCACTACTTTCTGGTAAAAAATTCGAAATTTTTACCACGATGAAAAAATATGATTTTGTCTGTTCAATGACTTGATGTATACTGAATATTTTTCACAGATGTCATAGCAAACAAAAAAAAAAAAAAAAATAAGGGCTCGTTGACAACAAATGTTCCCTATCGAGACATTTGTATCTTGACGCTCACTTCATACCGGTATACCTGGTATGTACTGCTCTGTTTGAAAAACAATTTCTGAGACACCAAGGTATATTGGGTGTACGTTTATGTATAATTTTGTGGAAATGATGTTTAGTTGCCAAGATCCTATCCAGCGTGCTGTGTGAACGTCTAAACCCGTTTTGCACCGCACTAATCGGCACGTACCAGTGCGGCTTCCGGCCCGGCAAATCGACTATAGACCAAATCTTCACACTACGGCAGATCCTGGAGAAGACCAGCGAGTTTCAAATCGATACTCACCACCTGTTCATCGATTTTAAAGCCGCATACCACAGCATTCATCGCAAGGAGCTATTCGAAGCGATGGCCGAATTCGGGATCCCGGGAAAACTGATCCGGTTGTGTCGCACCACGCTAACACATACGCGATGCACCGTGCAGTCCGGTGCACCTCTGCACCGGATTTCGGCAAGGAGATGCGCTGTCGTCTGATTTCTTCAATTTGGTACTGGAGAAGATAGTGCGGCGGGCAAAAGTCAACACGGAAGGCACTATCTTCTACAAGTCAGTCCAGCTGTTGGGATACGCTGATGACATCGACATTATCGCGCGGTCCCAACGTGCCATAGTGGAAGCTTTCACGGCAATTGAGGAACAGGCGAAACGAGCTGGTCTTAAGGTCAACGAGGACAAGACAAAATATATGCTGTCGAGCAAAAAACGATCCGCCGTACACCACCTAGGCCAAAACGTCACAATCGACAGCTACAATTTCGAGGTAGTAAAGGAGTTTGTCTACCTCGGGGCAAATGTAAAATGTGTGTAGAATCGCCCTTGGCAACCGATGCTACTTCGGTCTGTGAAAACAACTGGGCTCAAAACTCCTGCCTCGAAGGACCAAAGTCATGCTCTACTTTATGGAGCCGAAAGCTGGACATTAAGTAAGGCTGCAGAGCTGATTCTTGGTGCCTTCGAAAGAAAAATTCTACGTCGGATATATGGTCCCGTCTGCGAGGAAGGCGAATGGAGGAGAAGACACAACCGCGAACTCTACGAGCTGTACAAGGATGTGGATGTTGTCCGGAAGGCAAAACTGGCTCGGCCACATCGAGCGAATGGACAACAACGCTCCAGCAAAGAGGGTCTTCGAATCCGAGCCTCCTGGATCGAGAAGGAGAGTAAGACCGAACCTCCGGTACAAAAACCAAGTCATCGCGGATGCAAGACAGCTTGGCCTTGATGACTGAAAGCAGCATGCCCAGGACCGTCACCGATGGAAGGCAGCAATTGCTCAGGCTCAGACCCTTCATGGTTCGTCTGCCTGATAAGTAAGTAAGCCACTGTCGTCTTGATAAGATCATTTGTGTTTGCTGATCTTAAGGTTTCATACAATATTTAGTGATCAATGCTTAGACCACCTGACTTCAACTGACTTGTTAAAATTGGTCTGACCATGAGCGAGTACTTTGAGACCCAGTTCTTTCCTACAGGCATCCATTGCTAGTGATGGCTTCCTGTCCTAATCTAATAGATTTGGTTTTCACTTGGCACTTCCTCTTCTCTTCGTTTCCCTCTGGATCTTAACCTCAAACAACTAGCTTCTGCTGGTGGCAATATCTTCAGCTAATTGCCTCTGATTTCATACGTCGATTGCGTTGTGGTCCTCCTCCCCTTGTGTGCGCCTTCGGTTGGTTGATTTGAAAAGCCGCTTCGAAGCAACTAAATAGATTCGACCACCCATAGTAAACTTAACTCAGCTAATTTAGAATATTAGATTAAAATTATACAAGTAATCGTAATCATTTTTTAGCTAACAATTAATTTCTATTGCTTCTACCCTCTTAATATCATTTTGCTTCAAACAACTTCCTAATGCGTATTACAAAACATAAACAAAAAACAAAAAATAATAAACGACCAAAGGACGTGTCCAATAATAATCTTAAATCGCTTCCCGGTGGCATTGGGTTTCTAGTGCGACTAACTCAGCTGTTATCTTCATATAATCATATCAAAGAACTACCAGACGATCTTGTGAATATGCGATGTAAGTTTTTTATTTTTTGATCACCTCAAGCCGAACATCAAACAAAATGCAGTCAATTAAATGCATGTGTGCCTTTCAAATTGCAGCACTTCAAAAGTTAGATCTAGTGCATAACGATCTTGAATCCCTGCCAAGCGACATGGGAAGCTTAAGGAAATTACAATGTCTTTACGCTCAACACAATGACATCAAGCAGCTACCAGACTTTGATGGATGCGATGAATTACAAGAACTATATTTGGCTAACAACTTCATAAAGGTAAAAAAGACTAGCAACTGAAGCTTCACTTTGCAATTTCTGATGTGTTTTTAGAAAGTCCCAGGAGACCTTTGCTCGAAATTGCCACATTTGAAAATTTTAGACTTACGCGACAATAAAATTGAGAAACTTCCTGACGAAATCGCACTCCTTCAGAGTCTCATTCGATTGGACTTATCAAACAACTCCATAAACAGTCTACCACATTCGTTGCACACATTGGCGCATTTGGTCAGCCTGCAAGTGGAGGGGAATCCAATCAAATCGATTCGTCGCGACGTACTCCAGTGCGGAACTGCTCGTATATTGAAGACCCTTCGTGATCGCAGCCAGAATACTCCATCGACTATGCCGGAGGTTAAGGATTCAGCGCTAATTGGAGAAGAAAACTGTGTCTTTCCCGACAAGTAATGCATTTTATTGTATTATCAGATTTTGTGTTTACCATTGAACTTTGTTTAAGGTACAAAATTCGAAAGACCCGAAGTCTTGTTGTGACCATGCAATATATCACATCAATACCGGCTAAGGTTTTCGAAGACGCACACGAAGAGGGCGTGAACATCGTGGATTTCTCCAAGAACCGTTTGGACACAGTACCTGCAGGGTAACGAAATTAAAATAATGCTGCATAGTGACGATCCGAAGCGAATGTTTTTCCATATTCCATTGTAGGCTCTTGCAATTAGCCGATTGTGCCGCGGAGTTGATTCTGTCTCACAATCTGATTTCATCTGTGCCGACATTTTTATCTCAGTTTACAAGGCTGAGCAGGTTAGATTTGTCGTGCAACAACTTGTCGGACTTGCCACAGGAATTTGGAGATTTGAATATGCTTCGGGAGCTGAATATAGCTAATAACAAGTACGATTTTGTTTTTTGTACTCATTTGTGATCGCTTAATCTTTTCCTTTCAGATTTAAGAAAATTCCCGATTGCGTCTATAAACTACAGGGGCTGGAGATTCTTTTAGCTCGGGAGAATCAAATTGCTCACATTGATGCGTCACAAACTGGTCTAGGCGCACTGCGACGATTAGCAACGTTAGATTTAAGGAACAACAATATAGACCAAGTACCACCAATTCTGGGCAATTTAAAGAATATCACGTAAGCTTTCGAATGAGAATCTGCCGGAATTGAGTATTGTCTTAACTGACTTTCGATATTCACAGAACATTAGACATCGTCGGCAATTGCTTCCGGCAGCCGCGACATCAGGTCCTGGAGAAAGGAACCGACGCCATTATGTCCTATCTGAGAGATAGAATTCCAGTTTAACGCAACAACTTCCAATGAGGGAAGCTACGAATTTCAAAACGCACTTGCATTTGGACTTTTCCTTTCTTTTGCTACTTTTTTTTAGATGACCTGCTAGTCAGAGAAAGCTGTTAAAAATTTATTCGATATACATATAAACATATATTTTGTGTTACACGTACGCACAGGTCGATGAAGTTAAATGTTACTAAATCCATATTATTGCCTTGAAATATATACAGTTTGTGAAAGAAATGTAAAGTGAAATTATATTTCATGGAAGACCTCGGGGAAGGGGATTGAAACGACATTGTAAGATGTGTGGTGGTGCCTATAAATATAAATAGCACTATGAAATCTCGTCAAGGGAATTGAAAAAGATTCTAACAAGGGCTCGCTGTCCGTAACCATCATTAGCCGGAGAGGTAAAAGCCGGCATGATCTTCAATTGGCCAGAGAGACTGTCATCCACTTAGAGGTATGTGGAAAGCACACTTTCTGACTGTATACACATTTGCATTGGGCTCGAAGATTAGATTTAGCAATCGCTCCTTGGTAAACATTGTGTGTACTCCTTATAATGTAACGCCTTATCTATTATCATCATTTTGCAATGGAGAGCCTTTATAACAAATGGAAGATAGAAAGAAGTGCTGAGAAGGTGACCTGAAAAGGTTCATGTTGAAATTAATACACATAAGATGTAAGAAAACAAAGCGGCTGGATGGCACAATGGGCTCATCTTCCAACTGCCACGGCGGAACTATAAGGCCTACCAACGAAGTGCGCACACCGTTTTGCATGTGCTGGTGTGTGTATTAATCAATCCTGAGAGTTTGGAGCGCAACATTGAGACTACATTGAGACTACAACATCAGAGACCTCACATTCCACGTGCAGAACCGAAAATCATTGTCCTTTGATCGTTTACTGGGGTCGTCAACTTTGAATCCGTCCATATCCGTGGCCTGTTGTCGGTTCGTAACCGTTGGTTTTTTATGTGATGAGGGAGTTAACCTCACGCACAACCTACAACTGGTAGGCCAGGCCCATTATTTGACCCTCGGGCAGAGGGGGATCGCTGCATACATTAGTTCACCACACAACGGTTGTTGTGATGGCTATCCAGGGTCGCCACGAGGAGGCTGTATGTCAACTTGACTTATGCACAAGCAGGGATCGTGCTGGCATCCTACCAGGTTGGGTGCAGTCAGCAACTTTGCCCTGTGTACATAAGACCATGAAATTCATTGCATCAGGATCGATTCATACACGTAAGAAAACATGGAAACAGGTGTGCGCGAATCATTGGTAGGCCTAATAGGGCCGCTGTGGCAGTTGGAAGGTGAGTCATGAAATCCATCAGAAAAGCCTTACTAACCACTGCTTGGATTTTGCGGTCAAAATCTCAATGTTGCCGGATGTACTTCAAACTCTCAGGATCGATTAATACACACACCAGGACATGCAAAAAGGTGTGCGCAAGTCGTTGGTAGGCCTAATAAGGCCGCTGTGGCAGTGGGAAGATGAGGCAGGGAATCCATCCGAAATGCCTTACTAACCACTGCTTGGATTTTGCGGTCAAAATCTCAATGTTGCCGGATGTACTTCAAACTCTCAGGATCGATTAATGCACACACCAGGACATGCAAAAAGGTGTGCGCAAGTCGTTGGTAGGCCTAATAGGGTCGCTGTGGCAGTGGGAAGATGAGGCAGGGAATCCATCCGAAATGCCTTACCAACCACTGCTTGGATTTTGCGGTCAAAATCTCAATGTTGCCGGATGTACTTCAAACTCTCAGGATCGATTAATGCACACACCAGGACATGCAAAAAGGTGTGCGCAAGTCGTTGGTAGGCCTAATAGGGCCGCTGTGGCAGTTGGAAGATGAGGCAGGGAATCCATCCGAAATGCCTTACTAACCACTGCTTGGATTTTGCGGTCAAAATCTCAATGTTGCCGGATGTACTTCAAACTCTCAGGATCGATTAATACACACACCAGGACATGCAAAAAGGTGTGAGCAAGTCGTTGGTAGGCCTAATAGGGCCGCTGTGGCAGTTGGAAGATGAGGCAGGGAATCCATCCGAAATGCCTTGCTAACCACTGCTTGGATCTTGCGGCCAAAATCTCAATGTTGCCGGATGTACTTCAAACTCTCAGGATCGATTAATACACACACCAGGTCATGCAAAAAGGTGTGAGCAAGTCGTTGGTAGGCCTAATAGGGCCGCTGTGGCAGTTGGAAGATGAGGCAGGGAATCCATCCGAAATGCCTTACTAACCACTGCTTGGATTTTGCGGTCAAAATCTCAATGTTGCCGGATGTACTTCAAACTCTCAGGATCGATTAATACACACACCAGGTCATGCAAAAAGGTGTGCGCAAGTCGTTGGTAGGCCTAATAGGGCCGCTGTGGCAGTTGGAAGATGAGGCAGGAAATCCATCCGAAATGCCTTACTAAGCACTGCTTGGATTTTGCGGTCAAAATCTCAATGTTGCCGGATGTACTTCAAACTCTCAGGATCGATTAATACACACACCAGGACATGCAAAAAGGTGTGAGCAAGTCGTTGGTAGGCCTAATAGGGCCGCTGTGGCAGTGGGAAGATGAGGCAGGGAATCCATCCGAAATGCCTTACTAACCACTGCTTGGATTTTGCGGTCAAAATCTCAATGTTGCCGGATGTACTTCAAACTCTCAGGATCGATTAATAATCACACCAGGACATGCAAAAAGGTGTGCGCAAGTCGTTGGTAGGCCTAATAGGGCCGCTGTGGCAGTTGGAAGATGAGGCAGGGAATCCATCCGAAATGCCTTACTAACCACTGCTTGGATTTTGCGGTCAAAATCTCAATGTTGCCGGATGTACTTCAAACTCTCAGGATCGATTAATACACACACCAGGTCATGCAAAAAGGTGTGCGCAAGTCGTTGGTAGGCCTAATAGGGCCGCTGTGGCAGTTGGAAGATGAGGCAGGAAATCCATCCGAAATGCCTTACTAAGCACTGCTTGGATTTTGCGGTCAAAATCTCAATGTTGCCGGATGTACTTCAAACTCTCAGGATCGATTAATACACACACCAGGACATGCAAAAAGGTGTGCGCAAGTCGTTGGTAGGCCTAATAGGGCCGCTGTGGCAGTTGGAAGATGAGGCAGGGAATCCATCCGAAATGCCTTACTAACCACTGCTTGGATTTTGCGGTCAAAATCTCAATGTTGCCGGATGTACTTCAAACTCTCAGGATCGATTAATACACACACCAGGACATGCAAAAAGGTGTGCGCAAGTCGTTGGTAGGCCTAATAGGGCCGCTGTGGCAGTTGGAAGATGAGGCAGGGAATCCATCCGAAATGCCTTACTAACCACTGCTTGGATTTTGCGGTCAAAATCTCAATGTTGCCGGATGTACTTCAAACTCTCAGGATCGATTAATACACACACCAGGACATGCAAAAAGGTGTGCGCAAGTCGTTGGTAGGCCTAATAGGGCCGCTTTGGCAGTTGGAAGATGAGGCAGGGAATCCATCCGAAATGCCTTACTAACCACTGCTTGGATTTTCCGGTCAAAATCTCAATGTTGCCGGATGTACTTCAAACTCTCAGGATCGATTAATACACACACCAGGACATGCAAAAAGGTGTGCGTAAGTCGTTGGTAGGGCTAATAGGGCCGCTGTGGCGGTTGGAAGATGAGGCAGGGAATCCATCCGAAATGCCTTACTAACCACTGCTTGGATTTTGCGGTCAAAATCTCAATGTTGCCGGATGTACTTCAAACTCTCAGGATCGATTAATACACACACCAGGACATGCAAAAAGGTGTGCGCAAGTCGTTGGTAGGCCTAATAGGGCCGCTGTGGCAGTTGGAAGATGAGGCAGGGAATCCATCCGAAATGCCTTACTAACCACTGCTTGGATTTTGCGGTCAAAATCTCAATGTTGCCGGATGTACTTCAAACTCTCAGGATCTATTAATACACACACCAGGACATGCAAAAAGGTGTGCGCAAGTCGTTGGTAGGCCTAATAGGGCCGCTGTGGCAGTTGGAAGATGAGGCAGGGAATCCATCCGAAATGCCTTAGTAACCACTGCTTGGATTTTGCGGTCAAAATCTCAATGTTGCCGGATGTACTTCAAACTCTCAGGATCGATTAATACACACACCAGGACATGCAAAAAGGTGTGCGCAAGTCGTTGGTAGGCCTAATAGGGCCGCTTTGGCAGTTTGAAGATGAGGCAGGGAATCCATCCGAAATGCCTTACTAACCACTGCTTGGATTTTGCGGTCAAAATCTCAATGTTGCCGGATGTACTTCAAACTCTCAGGATCGATTAATACACACACCAGGACATGCAAAAAGGTGTGCGCAAGTCGTTGGTAGGCCTAATAGGGCCGCTGTGGCAGTTGGAAGATGAGGCAGGGAATCCATCCGAAATGCCTTAGTAACCACTGCTTGGATTTTGCGGTCAAAATCTCTATGTTGCCGGATGTACTTCAAACTCTCAGGATCGATTAATACACACACCAGGACATGCAAAAAGGTGTGCGCAAGTCGTTGGTAGGCCTAATAGGGCCGCTGTGGCGGTTGGAAGATGAGGCAGGGAATCCATCCGAAATGCCTTACTAACCACTGCTTGGATTTTGCGGTCAAAATCTCAATGTTGCCGGATGTACTTCAAACTCTCAGGATCGATTAATACACACACCAGGACATGCAAAAAGGTGTGCGCAAGTCGTTGGTAGGCCTAATAGGGCCGCTGTGGCAGTTGGAAGATGAGGCAGGGAATCCATCCGAAATGCCTTACTAACCACTGCTTGGATTTTGCGGTCAAAATCTCAATGTTGCCGGATGTACTTCAAACTCTCAGGATCGATTTATACACACACCAGGACATGCAAAAAGGTGTGCGCAAGTCGTTGGTAGGCCTAATAGGGCCGCTGTGTCAGTTGGAAGATGCGGCAGGGAATCCATCCGAAATGCCTTACTAACCACTGCTTGGATTTTGCGGTCAAAATCTCAATGTTGCCGGATGTACTTCAAACTCTCAGGATCGATTAATACACACACCAGGACATGCAAAAAGGTTGGCCTAATAGGGCCGCTGTGGCAGTTGGAAGATGAGGCAAGGAACCCATCCGAAATGCCTTACTAACCACTGCTTGGATTTTGCGGTCAAAATCTCAATGTTGCCGGATGTACTTCAAACTCTCAGGATCGATTAATACACACACCAGGACATGCAAAAAGGTGTGCGCAAGTCGTTGGTAGGCCTAATGGGGCCGCTGTGGCAGTTGGAAGATGAGGCAGGGAATCCATCCGAAATGCCTTACTAACCACTGCTTGGATTTTGCGGTCAAAATCTCAATGTTGCCGGATGTACTTCAAACTCTCAGGATCGATTAATACACACACCAGGACATGCAAAAAGGTGTGCGCAAGTCGTTGGTAGGCCTAATAGGGCCGCTGTGGCAGTTGGAAGATGAGGCAGGGAATCCATCCGAAATGCCTTACTAACCACTGCTTGGATTTTGCGGTCAGAATCTCAATGTGTCCGGATGTACTTCAAACTCTCAGGATCGATTAATACACACACCAGGACATGCAAAAAGGTGTGCGCAAGTCGTTGGTAGGCCTAATAGGGCCGCTGTGGCAGTTGGAAGATGAGGCAGGGAATCCATCCGAAATGCCTTACTAACCACTGCTTGGATTTTGCGGTCAAAATCTCAATGTTGCCGGATGTACTTCAAACTCTCAGGATCGATTAATACACACACCAGGACATGCACAAAGGTGTGCGCAAGTCGTTGGTAGGCCTAATAGGGCCGCTGTGGCGGTTGGAAGATGAGGCAGGGAATCCATCCGAAATGCCTTACTAACCACTGCTTGGATTTTGCGGTCAAAATCTCAATGTTGCCGGATGTACTTCAAACTCTCAGGATCGATTAATACACACACCAGGACATGCAAAAAGGTGTGCGCAAGTCGTTGGTAGGCCTAATAGGGCCGCTGTGGCAGTTGGAAGATGAGGCAGGGAATCCATCCGAAATGCCTTACTAACCACTGCTTGGATTTTGCGGTCAAAATCTCAATGTTGCCGGATGTACTTCAAACTCTCAGGATCGATTAATACACACACCAGGACATGCAAAAAGGTGTGCGCAAGTCGTTGGTAGGCCTAATAGGGCCGCTGTGGCGGTTGGAAGATGAGGCAGGGAATCCATCCGAAATGCCTTACTAACCACTGCTTGGATTTTGCGGTCAAAATCTCAATGTTGCCGGATGTACTTCAAACTCTCAGGATCGATTAATACACACACCAGGACATGCAAAAAGGTGTGCGCAAGTCGTTGGTAGGCCTAATAGGGCCGCTGTGGCAGTTGGAAGATGAGGCAGGGAATCCATCCGAAATGCCTTACTAACCACTGCTTGGATTTTGCGGTCAAAATCTCAATGTTGCCGGATGTACTTCAAACTCTCAGGATCGATTAATACACACACCAGGACATGCAAAAAGGTGTGCGCAAGTCGTTGGTAGGCCTAATAGGGCCGCTGTGTCAGTTGGAAGATGCGGCAGGGAATCCATCCGAAATGCCTTACTAACCACTGCTTGGATTTTGTGGTCAAAATCTCAATGTTGCCGGATGTACTTCAAACTCTCAGGATCGATTAATGCGCACACCAGGACATGCAAAAAGGTGTTCGCAAGTCGTTGGTAGGCCTAATAGGGCCGCTGTGGCAGTGGGAAGGTGAGGCAGGGAATCCATCCGAAATGCCTTACTAACCACTGCTTGGATTTTGCGGTCAAAATCTCAATGTTGCCGGATGTACTTCAAACTCTCAGGATCGATTAATACACACACCAGGACATGCAAAAAGGTGTGCGCAAGTCGTTGGTAGGCCTAATAGGGCCGCTGTGGCAGTTGGAAGGTGAGGCAGGGAATCCATCCGAAATGCCTTACTGCTTGGATTTTTCGGTCAAAATCTCAATGTTGCCGGATGTACTTCAAACTCTCAGGATCGATTAATACACACACCAGGACATGCAAAAAGGTGTGCGCGAGTCATTGGTAGGCCTAATAGGGCCGCTGTGGCAGTTGGAAGATGAGGCAGGGAATCCATCCGAAATGCCTTACTAACCACTGCTTGGATTTTGCGGTCAAAATCTCAATGTTGCCGGATGTACTTCAAACTCTCAGGATCGATTAATACACACACCAGGACCTGCAAAAAGGTGTGCGCAAGTCGTTGGTAGGCCTAGTAGGGCCGCTGTGGCAGTTGGAACATGAGGCAGGGAATCCATCCGAAATGCCTTACTACTGCTTGGACTTTGCGGTCAAAATCTCAATGTTTCCGGATGTACTTCAAACTCTCAGGATCGATTAATACACACACCAGGACATGCAAAAAGGTGTGCGCAAGTCGTTGGTAGGCCTAATAGGGCCGCTGTGTCAGTTGGAAGATGCGGCAGGGAATCCATCCGAAATGCCTTACTAACCACTGCTTGGATTTTGCGGTCAAAATCTCAATGTTGCCGGATGTACTTCAAACTCTCAGGATCGATTATGACACACACCAGGACATGCAAAAAGGTGTGCGCAAGTCGTTGGTAGGCCTAATAGGGCCGCTGTGGCAGTTGGAAGGTGAGGCAGGGAATCCATCCGAAATGCCTTACTAACCACTGCTTGGATTTTGCGGTCAAAATCTCAATGTTGCCGGATGTACTTCAAACTCTCAGGATCGATTAATACACACACCAGGACATGCAAAAAGGTGTGCGCAAGTCGTTGGTAGGCCTAATAGGGCCGCTGTGGCAGTTGGAAGGTGAGGCAGGGAATCCATCCGAAATGCCTTACTGCTTGGATTTTTCGGTCAAAATCTCAATGTTGCCGGATGTACTTCAAACTCTCAGGATCGATTAATACACACACCAGGACATGCAAAAAGGTGTGCGCGAGTCATTGGTAGGCCTAATAGGGCCGCTGTGGCAGTTGGAAGATGAGGCAGGGAATCCATCCGAAATGCCTTACTAACCACTGCTTGGATTTTGCGGTCAAAATCTCAATGTTGCCGGATGTACTTCAAACTCTCAGGATCGATTAATACACACACCAGGACCTGCAAAAAGGTGTGCGCAAGTCGTTGGTAGGCCTAGTAGGGCCGCTGTGGCAGTTGGAACATGAGGCAGGGAATCCATCCGAAATGCCTTACTACTGCTTGGACTTTGCGGTCAAAATCTCAATGTTTCCGGATGTACTTCAAACTCTCAGGATCGATTAATACACACACCAGGACATGCAAAAAGGTGTGCGCAAGTCGTTGGTAGGCCTAATAGGGCCGCTGTGGCAGTTGGAAGATGAGGCAGGGAATCCATCCGAAATGCCTTACTAACCACTGCTTGGATTTTGCGGTCAAAATCTCAATGTTGCCGGATGTACTTCAAACTCTCAGGATCGATTAATACACACACCGGGACCTGCAAAAAAGTGTGCGCAAGTCGTTGGTAGGCCTAGTAGGGCCGCTGTGGCAGTTGGAAGATGAGGCAGGGAATCCATCCGAAATGCCTTACTAACCACTGCTTGGATTTTGCGGTCAAAATCTCAATGTTGCCGGATGTACTTCAAACTCTCAGAATCGATTAATACACACACCAGGACATGCAAAAAGGCGTGCGCAAGTCGTTGGTAGGCCTAATAGGGCCGCTGTGGCAGTTGGAAGATGAGGCAGGAAATCCATCCGAAATGCCTTACTAACCACTGCTTGGATTTTGCGGTCAAAATCTCAATGTTGCCGGATGCACTTCAAACTCTCAGGATCGATTAATACACACACCGGGACCTGCAAAAAGGTGTGCGCAAGTCGTTGGTAGGCCTAGTAGGGCCGCTGTGGCAGTTGGAAGATGAGGCAGGGAATCCATCCGAAATGCCTTACTAACCACTGCTTGGATTTTGCGGTCAAAATCTCAATGTTGCCGGATGTACTTCAAACTCTCAGAATCGATTAATACACACATGCGCAAGTCGTTGGTAGGCCTAATAGGGCCGCTGTGGCAGTTGGAAGATGAGGCAGGGAATCCATCCGAAATGCCTTACTAACCACTGCTTGGATTTTGCGGTCAAAATCTCAATGTTGCCGGATGTACTTCAAACTCTCAGGATCGATTAATACACACACCAGGACCTGCAAAAAGGTGTGCGCAAGTCGTTGGTAGGCCTAATAGGGCCGCTGTGGCAGTTGGAAGATGAGGCAGGGCATCCATCCGAAATGCCTTACTACTGCTTGGACTTTGCGGTCAAAATCTCAATGTTGCCGGATGTACTTCAAACTCTCAGGATCGATTAATACACACACCAGGACATGCAAAAAGGTGTGCGCAAGTCGTTGGTAGGCCTAATAGGGCCGCTGTGGCAGTTGGAAGATGAGGCAGGGAATCCATCCGAAATGCCTTACCAACCACTGCTTGGATTTTGCGGTCAAAATCTCAATGTTGCCGGATGTACTTCAAACTCTCAGGATCGATTAATACACACACCAGGACATGCAAAAAGGTGTGCGCAAGTCGTTGGTAGGCCTAATAGGGCCGCTGTGGCAGTTGGAAGATGAGGCAGGGAATCCATCCGAAATGCCTTACTAACCACTGCTTGGATTTTGCGGTCAAAATCTCAATGTTGCCGGATGTACTTCAAACTCTCAGAATCGATTAATACACACACCAGGACATGCAAAAAGGCGTGCGCAAGTCGTTGGTAGGCCTAATAGGGCCGCTGTGGCAGTTGGAAGATGAGGCAGGGAATCCATCCGAAATGCCTTACCAACCACTGCTTGGATTTTGCGGTCAAAATCTCAATGTTGCCGGATGTACTTCAAACTCTCAGGATCGATTAATACACACACCAGGACATGCAAAAAGGTGTGCGCAAGTCGTTGGTAGGCCTAATAGGGCCGCTGTGGCAGTTGGAAGATGAGGCAGGGAATCCATCCGAAATGCCTTACTAACCACTGCTTGGATTTTGCGGTCAAAATCTCAATGTTGCCGGATGTACTTCAAACTCTCAGGATCGATTAATACACACACCAGGACATGCAAAAAGGTGTGCGCAAGTCGTTGGTAGGCCTAATAGGGCCGCTGTGGCAGTTGGAAGATGAGGCAGGGAATCCATCCGAAATGCCTTACTAACCACTGCTTGGATTTTGCGGTCAAAATCTCAATGTTGCCGGATGTACTTCAAACTCTCAGGATCGATTAATACACACACCAGGACATGCAAAAAGGTGTGCGCAAGTCGTTGGTAGGCCTAATAGGGCCGCTGTGGCAGTGGGAAGAATAACTCGTAAAATGATTAAATTTCACGACCCCGGGTATGTAAAATTGATTGAAATTTCTGATGTCGCGAAATGCTTTCCATTGCATCAGGATCGATTAATACACGTAAGAAAACATGGAAACAGGTGTGCGCGATGCATTGGTAGGCCTAATAGGGCCGCTGTGGCGGTTGGAAGGTGAGGCAGGGAATCCATCCGAAATGCCTTACTACTGCTTGGATTTTGCGGTCAAAATCTCAATGTTGCCGGATGTACTTCAAACTCTCAGGATCGATTAATACACACACCAGGACATGCAAAAAGGTGTGCGCAAGTCGTTGGTAGGCCTAATAGGGCCGCTGTGGCAGTTGGAAGATGAGGCAGGGAATCCATCCGAAATGCCTTACTAACCACTGCTTGGATTTCGCGGTAAAAATCTCAATGTTGCCGGATGTACTTCAAACTCTCAGGATCGATTAATACACACACCAGGACATGCAAAAAGGTGTGCGCAAGTCGTTGGTAGGCCTAATAGGGCCGCTGTGGCAGTTGGAAGATGAGGCAGGGAATCCATCCGAAATGCCTTACTTACCACTGCTTGGATTTTGCGGTCAAAATCTCAATGTTGCCGGATGTACTTCAAACTCTCAGGATCGATTAATACACACACCAGGACATGCAAAAAGGTGTGCGCAAGTCGTTGGTAGGCCTAATAGTTGGAAGATGAGGCAGGAAATCCATCCGAAATGCCTTACTAACCACTGCTTGGATTTTGCGGTCAAAATCTCAATGTTGCCGGATGTACTTCAAACTCTCAGGATCGATGAATACACACACCAGGACATGCTGAAAGGTGTGCGCAAGTCGTTGGTAGGCCTAATAGGGCCGCTGTGGCAGTTGGAAGATGAGGCAGGGAATCCATCCGAAATGCCTTACTAACCACTGCTTGGATTTTGCGGTCAAAATCTCAATGTTGCCGGATGTACTTCAAACTCTCAGGATCGATGAATACACACACCAGGACATGCAAAAAGGTGTGCGCAAGTCGTTGGTAGGCCTAATAGGGCCGCTGTGGCAGTTGGAAGATGAGGCAGGGAATCCATCCGAAATGCCTTACTAACCACTGCTTGGATTTTGCGGTCAAAATCTCAATGTTGCCGGATGTACTTCAAACTCTCAGGATCGATTAATACACACACCAGGACATGCAAAAAGGTGTGCGCAAGTCGTTGGTAGGCCTAATAGGGCCGCTGTGGCAGTTGGAAGATGAGGCAGGGAATCCATCCGAAATGCCTTACTGCTTGGATTTTTCGGTCAAAATCTCAATGTTGCCGGATGTACTTCAAACTCTCAGGATCGATTAATACACACACCAGGACATGCAAAAAGGTGTGCGCAAGTCGTTGGTAGGCCTAATAGGGCCGCTGTGGCGGTTGGAAGGTGAGGCAGGGAATCCATCCGAAATGCCTTACTACTGCTTGGATTTTGCGGTCAAAATCTCAATGTTGCCGGATGTACTTCAAACTCTCAGGATCGATTAATACACACACCAGGACATGCAAAAAGGTGTGCGCAAGTCGTTGGTAGGCCTAATAGGGCCGCTGTGGCAGTTGGAAGATGAGGCAGGGAATCCATCCGAAATGCCTTACTAACCACTGCTTGGATTTTGTGGTCAAAATCTCAATGTTGCCGGATGTACTTCAAACTCTCAGGATCGATTAATACACACACCAGGACCTGCAAAAAGGTGTGCGCAAGTCGTTGGTAGGCCTAGTAGGGCCGCTGTGGCAGTTGGAAGATGAGGCAGGGAATCCATCCGAAATGCCTTACTAACCACTGCTTGGATTTTGCGGTCAAAATCTCAATGTTGCCGGATGTACTTCAAACTCTCAGGATCGATTACTACACACACCAGGACCTGCAAAAAGGTGTGCGCAAGTCGTTGGTAGGCCTAATAGGGCCGCTGTGGCAGTTGGAAGATGAGGCAGGGAATCCATCCGAAATGCCTTACTACTGCTTGGACTTTGCGGTCAAAATCTCAATGTTACCGGATGTACTTCAAACTCTCAGGATCGATTAATACACACACCAAGACATGCAAAAAGGTGTGCGCAAGTCGTTGGTAGGCCTAATAGGGCCGCTGTGGCAGTTGGAAGATGAGGCAGGGAATCCATCCGAAATGCCTTACTAACCACTGCTTGGATTTTGCGGTCAAAATCTCAATGTTGCCGGATGTACTTCAAATTCTCAGGATCGATTAATACACACACCAGGACCTGCAAAAAGGTGTGCGCAAGTCGTTGGTAGGCCTAATAGGGCCGCTGTTGCAGTTGGAAGATGAGGCAGGGAATCCATCCGAAATGCCTTACTACTGCTTGGACTTTGCGGTCAAAATCTCAATGTTGCCGGATGTACTTCAAACTCTCAGGATCGATTAATACACACACCAGGACATGCAAAAAGGTGTGCGCAAGTCGTTGGTAGGCCTAATAGGGCCGCTGTGGCAGTTGGAAGATGAGGCAGGGAATCCATCCGAAATGCCTTGCTAACCACTGCTTGGATTTTGCGGTCAAAATCTCAATGTTGCCGGATGTACTTCAAACTCTCAGGATCGATTAATACACACACCAGGACATGCGAAAACGTGTGCGTAAGTCGTTGGTAGGCCTAATAGGGCCGCTGTGGCAGTTGGAAGATGAGGCAGGGAATCCATCCGAACTACCTTACTAACCACTGCTTGGATTTTGCGGTCAAAATCTCAATGTTGCCGGATGTACTTCAAACTCTCAGGATCGATTAATACACACACCAAGACATGCAAAAAGGTGTGCGCAAGTCGTTGGTAGGCCTAGTAGGGCCGCTGTGGCAGTTGGAAGATGAGGCAGGGAATCCATCCGAAATGCCTTACTAACCACTGCTTGGATTTTGCGGTCAAAATCTCAATGTTGCCGGATGTACTTCAAACTCTCAGTATCGATTAATACACACACCAGGACATGCAAAAAGGTGTGCGCAAGTCGTTGGTAGGCCTAATAGGGCCGCTGTGGCAGTTGGAAGATGAGGCAGGGAATCCATCCGAAATGCCTTACTAACCACTGCTTGGATTTTGCGGTCAAAATCTCAATGTTGCCGGATGTACTTCAAACTCTCAGGATCGATTAATACACACACCAGGACATGCGAAAACGTGTGCGTAAGTCGTTGGTAGGCCTAATAGGGCCGCTGTGGCAGTTGGAAGATGAGGCAGGGAATCCATCCGAAATGCCTTGCTAACCACTGCTTGGATTTTGCGGTCAAAATCTCAATGTTGCCGGATGTACTTCAAACTCTCATGATCGATTAATACACACACCAGGACATGCAAAAAGGTGTGCGCAAGTCGTTGGTAGGCCTAATAGGGCCGCTGTGGCAGTTGGAAGATGAGGCAGGGAATCCATCCGAAATGCCTTGCTAACCACTGCTTGGATTTTGCGGTCAAAATCTCAATGTTGCCGGATGTACTTCAAACTCTCAGGATCGATTAATACACGCACCAGGACATGCGAAAACGTGTGCGTTAGTCGTTGGTAGGCCTAATAGGGCCGCTGTGGCAGTTGGAAGATGAGGCAGGGAATCCATCCGAACTACCTTACTAACCACTGCTTGGATTTTGCGGTCAAAATCTCAATGTTGCCGGATGTACTTCAAACTCTCAGGATCGATTAATACACACACCAAGACATGCAAAAAGGTGTGCGCAAGTCGTTGGTAGGCCTAGTAGGGCCGCTGTGGCAGTTGGAAGATGAGGCAGGGAATCCATCCGAAATGCCTTACTAACCACTGCTTGGATTTTGCGGTCAAAATCTCAATGTTGCCGGATGTACTTCAAACTCTCAGTATCGATTAATACACACACCAGGACATGCAAAAAGGTGTGCGCAAGTCGTTGGTAGGCCTAATAGGGCCGCTGTGGCAGTTGGAAGATGAGGCAGGGAATCCATCCGAAATGCCTTACTAACCACTGCTTGGATTTTGCGGTCAAAATCTCAATGTTGCCGGATGTACTTCAAACTCTCAGGATCGATTAATACACACACCAGGACATGCGAAAACGTGTGCGTAAGTCGTTGGTAGGCCTAATAGGGCCGCTGTGGCAGTTGGAAGATGAGGCAGGGAATCCATCCGAAATGCCTTGCTAACCACTGCTTGGATTTTGCGGTCAAAATCTCAATGTTGCCGGATGTACTTCAAACTCTCAGGATCGATTAATACACACACCAGGACATGCAAAAAGGTGTGCGCAAGTCGTTGGTAGGCCTAATAGGGCCGCTGTGGCAGTTGGAAGATGAGGCAGGGAATCCATCCGAAATGCCTTGCTAACCACTGCTTGGATTTTGCGGTCAAAATCTCAATGTTGCCGGATGTACTTCAAACTCTCAGGATCGATTAATACACACACCAGGACATGCAAAAAGGTGTGCGCAAGTCGTTGGTATTCCTAATGGGGCCGCTGTGGCAGTTGGAATATGAGGCAGGGAATCCATCCGAAATGCCTTGCTAACCACTGCTTGGATTTTGCGGTCAAAATCTCAATGTTGCCGGATGTACTTCAAACTCTCAGGATCGATTAATACACACACCAGGACATGCGAAAACGTGTGCGTAAGTCGTTGGTAGGCCTAATAGGGCCGCTGTGGCAGTTGGAAGATGAGGCAGGGAATCCATCCGAAATGCCTTACTAACCACTGCTTGGATTTTGCGGTCAAAATCTCAATGTTGCCGGATGTACTTCAAACTCTCAGGATCGATTAATACACACACCAGGACATGCAAAAAGGTGTGCGCAAGTCGTTGGTAGGCCTAATAGGGCCGCTGTGGCAGTGGGAAGATGAGGCAGGGAATCCATCCGAAATGCCTTACTAACCACTGCTTGGATTTTGCGGTCAAAATCTCAATGTTGCCGGATGTACTTCAAACTCTCAGGATCGATTAATACACACACCAGGACATGCAAAAAGGTGTGCGCAAGTCGTTGGTAGGCCTAATAGGACCGCTGTGGCAGTGGGAGGATGAGGCAGGGAATCCATCCGAAATGCCTTACTAACCACTGCTTGGATTTTGCGGTCAAAATCTCAATGTTGCCGGATGTACTTCAAACTCTCAGGATCGATTAATACACACACCAAGACATGCAAAAAGGTGTGCGCAAGTTGTTGGTAGGCCTAATAGGACCGCTGTGGCAGTGGGAGGATGAGGCAGGGAATCCATCCGAAATGCCTTACTAACCACTGCTTGGATTTTGCGGTTAAAATCTCAATGTTGCCGGATGTACTTCAAACTCTCAGGATCGATTAATACACACACCAGGACATGCAAAAAGGTGTGCGCAAGTCGTTGGTAGGCCTAATAGGGCCGCTGTGGCAGTTGGAAGATGAGGCAGGGAATCCATCCGAAATGCCTTACTAACCACTGCTTGGATCTTGCGGTCAAAATCTCAATGTTGCCGGATGTACTTCAAACTCTCAGGGTCGATTAATACACACACCAGGACATGCAAAAAGGTGTGCGTAAGTCGTTGGTAGGCCTAGTAGGGCCGCTGTGGCAGTTGGAAGATGAGGCAGGGAATCCATCCGAAATGCCTTAGTAACCACTGCTTGGATTTTGCGGTCAAAATCTCAATGTTGCCGGATGTACTTCAAACTCTCAGGATCGATTAATACACACACCAGGACATGCGAAAACGTGTGCGTAAGTCGTTGGTAGGCCTAGTAGGGCCGCTGTGGCAGTTGGAAGATGAGGCAGGGAATCCATCCGAAATGCCTTACTAACCACTGCTTGGATTTTGCGGTCAAAATCTCAATGTTGCCGGATGTACTTCAAACTCTCAGGATCGATTAATACACACACCAGGACATGCAAAAAGCTGTGCGCAAGTCGTTGGTAGGCCTAGTAGGGCCGCTGTGGCAGTTGGAACATGAGGCAGGGAATCCATCCGAAATGCCTTACTACTGCTTGGACTTTGCGGTCAAAATCTCAATGTTGCCGGATGTACTTCAAACTCTCAGGATCGATTAATACACAAACCAGGACATGCAAAGAGGTGTGCGCAAGTCGTTGGTAGGCCTAATAGGGCCGCTGTGGCAGTGGGAAGAATAACTCGTAAAATGATTAAATTTCACGACCCCGGGTATGTAAAATTGATTGAAACTTCTGATGTCGCGAAATGCTTTCCATTGCATCAGGATCGATTAATACACGTAAGAAAACATGGTAACAGGTGTGCGCGATGCATTGGTAGGCCTAGTAGGGCCGCTGTGGCAGTTGGAAGATGAGGCAGGGAATCCATCCGAAATGCCTTACTAACCACTGCTTGGATTTTGCGGTTAAAATCTCAATGTTGCCGGATGTACTTCAAACTCTCAGGATCGATTAATACACACACCAGGACATGCAAAAAGGTGTGCGCAAGTCGTTGGTAGGCCTAATAGGGCCGCTGTGGCAGTTGGAAGATGAGGCAGGGAATCCATCCGAAATGCCTTACTAACCACTGCTTGGATTTTGCGGTCAAAATCTCAATGTTGCCGGATGTACTTCAAACTCTCAGGATCGATTAATACACACACCAGGACATGCAAAAAGGTGTGCGCAAGTCGTTGGTAGGCCTAATAGGACCGCTGTGGCAGTGGGAGGATGAGGCAGGGAATCCATCCGAAATGCCTTACTAACCACTGCTTGGATTTTGCGGTCAAAATCTCAATGTTGCCGGATGTACGTCAAACTCTCAGGATCGATTAATACACACACCAGGGCATGCAAAAAGGTGTGCGCAAGTCGTTGGTAGGCCTAATAGGGCCGCTGTGGCAGTTGGAAGATGAGGCATGGTATCCATCCGAAATGCCTTACTAACCACTGCTTGGATTTTGCGGTCAAAATCTCAATGTTGCCGGATGTACTTCAAACTCTCAGGATCGATTAATACACACACCAGGACATGCAAAAAGGTGTGCGCAAGTCGTTGGTAGGCCTAATAGGGCCGCTGTGGCAGTTGGAAGATGAGGCAGGGAATCCATCCGAAATGCCTTGCTAACCACTGCTTGGATTTTGCGGTCAAAATCTCAATGTTGCCGGATGTACTTCAAACTCTCAGGATCGATTAATACACACACCAGGACATGCAAAAAGGTGTGCGCAAGTCGTTGGTATTCCTAATGGGGCCGCTGTGGCAGTTGGAATATGAGGCAGGGAATCCATCCGAAATGCCTTGCTAACCACTGCTTGGATTTTGCGGTCAAAATCTCAATGTTGCCGGATGTACTTCAAACTCTCAGGATCGATTAATACACACACCAGGACATGCGAAAACGTGTGCGTAAGTCGTTGGTAGGCCTAATAGGGCCGCTGTGGCAGTTGGAAGATGAGGCAGGGAATCCATCCGAAATGCCTTACTAACCACTGCTTGGATTTTGCGGTCAAAATCTCAATGTTGCCGGATGTACTTCAAACTCTCAGGATCGATTAATACACACACCAGGACATGCAAAAAGGTGTGCGCAAGTCGTTGGTAGGCCTAATAGGGCCGCTGTGGCAGTGGGAAGTATAACTCGTAAAATGATTAAATTTCACGACCCCGGGTATGTAAAATTGATTGAAACTTCTGATGTCGCGAAATGCTTTCCATTGCATCAGGATCGATTAATACACGTAAGAAAACATGGTAACAGGTGTGCGCGATGCATTGGTAGGCCTAGTAGGGCCGCTGTGGCAGTTGGAAGATGAGGCAGGGAATCCATCCGAAATGCCTTACTAACCACTGCTTGGATTTTGCGCTCAAAATTCCAATGTTGCCGGATGTACTTCAAACTATCAGGATCGATTAATACCAACACCAGGACATGCAAAAGGTGTGCGCAAGTCGTTGGTAGGCCTAATAGGGCCGCTGTGGCAGTTGGAAGATGAGGCAGGGAATCCATCCGAAATGCCTTACTAACCACTGCTTGGATTTTGCGGTCAAAATCTTAATGTTGCCGGATGTACTTCAAACTCTCAGGATCGATTAATACACACACCAGGACATGCAAAAGGGTGTGCGCAAGTCGTTGGTAGGCCTAATAGGGCCGCTGTGGCAGTTGGATGATGAGGCAGGGAATCCATCCGAAATGCCTTACTAACCACTGCTTGGATTTTGCGGTCAAAATCTCAATGTTGCCGGATGTACTTCAAACTCTCAGGATCGATTAATACACACACCAGGACATGCAAAAAGGTGTGCGCGATTCATTGGTAGGCCTAATAGGGCCGCTGTGGCAGTTGGAAGATGAGGCAGGGAATCCATCCGAAATGCCTTACTAACCACTGCTTGGATTTTGCGGTCAAAATCTTAATGTTGCCGGATGTACTTCAAACTCTCAGGATCGATTAATACACACACCAGGACATGCAAAAGGGTGTGCGCAAGTCGTTGGTAGGCCTAATAGGGCCGCTGTGGCAGTTGGAAGATGAGGCAGGGAATCCATCCGAAATGCCTTACTAACCACTGATTGGATTTTGCGGTCAAAATCTTAATGTTGCCAGATGTACTTCAAACTCTCAGGATCGATTAATACACACACCAGAACATGCAAAAAGGTGTGCGCAAGTCGTTGGTAGGCCTAATAGGGCCGCTGTGGCAGTTGGAAGATGAGGCAGGGAATCCATCCGAAATGCCTTACTAACCACTGCTTGGATTTTGCGCTCAAAATTCCAATGTTGCCGGATGTACTTCAAACTATCAGGATCGATTAATACACACACCAGGACATGCAAACAGGTGTGCGCGATGCATTGGTAGGCCTAATAGGGCCGCTGTGGCAGTTGGAAGATGAGGCAGGGAATCCATCCGAAATGCCTTACTAACCACTGCTTGGATTTTGCGGTCAAAATCTCAATGTTGCCGGATGTACTTCAAACTCTCAGGATCGATTAATACACACACCACGACATGGAAAAAGGTGTGCGCAAGTCGTTGGTAGGCCTAATAGGGCCGCTGTGGCAGTTGGAAGATGAGGCAGGGAATTCATCCGAGATGCCTTGGATTTTGCGGTCAAAATCTCAATGTTGCCGGATGTACGTCAAACTCTCAGGATCGATTAATACACACACCAGGGCATGCAAAAAGGTGTGCGCAAGTCGTTGGTAGGCCTAATAGGGCCGCTGTGGCAGTTGGAAGATGAGGCATGGTATCCATCCGAAATGCCTTACTAACCACTGCTTGGATTTTGCGGTCAAAATCTCAATGTTGCCGGATGTACTTCAAACTCTCAGGATCGATTAATACACACACCAAGTCATGCAAAAAGGTGTGCGCAAGTCGTTGGTAGGCCTAATAGGGCCGCTGTGGCAGTTGGAAGATGAGGCATGGTATCCATCCGAAATGCCTTACTAACCACTGCTTGGATTTTGCGGTCAAAATCTCAATGTTGCCGGATGTACTTCAAACTCTCAGGATCGATTAATACACACACCAAGACATGCAAAAAGGTGTGCGCAAGTCGTTGGTAGGCCTAATAGGGCCGCTGTGGCAGTTGGAAGATGAGGCATGGTATCCATCCGAAATGCCTTACTAACCACTGCTTGGATTTTGCGGTCAAAATCTCAATGTTGCCGGATGTACTTCAAACTCTCAGGATCGATTAATACACACACCAAGACATGCAAAAAGGTGTGCGCAAGTCGTTGGTAGGCCTAATAGGGCCGCTGTGGCAGTTGGAAGATGAGGCAGGGAATCCATCCGAAATGCCTTACTAACCACTGCTTGGATTTTGCGGTCAAAATCTCTATGTTGCCAGATGTACTTCAAACTCTCAGGATCGATTAATACACACACCAGGACATGCAAAAAGGTGTGCGCAAGTCGTTGGTAGGCCTAATAGGGCCGCTGTGGCAGTTGGAAGATGAGGCAGGGAATCCATCCGAAATGCCTTACTAACCACTGCTTGGATTTTGCGGTCAAAATCTCAATGTTGACGGATGTACTTCAAACTCTCAGGATCGATTAATACACACACCAGGACATTCAAAAAGGTGTGCGCAAGTCGTTGGTAGGCCTAATAGGACCGCTGTGGCAGTTGGAAGATGAGGCAGGGAATCCATCCGAAATGCCTTACTAACTACTGCTTGGATTTTGCGGTCAAAATCTCAATGTTGCCAGATGTACTTCAAACTCTCAGGATCGATTAATACACACACCAGGACATGCAAAAAGGTGTGCGCAAGTCGTTGGTAGGCCTAATAGGGCCGCTGTGGCAGTTGGAAGATGAGGCAGGGAATCCATCCGAAATGCCTTACTAACCACTGCTTGGATTTTGCGCTCAAAATTCCAATGTTGCCGGATGTACTTCAAACTATCAGGATCGATTAATACACACACCAGGACATGCAAAAGGTGTGCGCAAGTCGTTGGTAGGCCTAATAGGGCCGCTGTGGCAGTTGGAAGATGAGGCAGGGAATCCATCCGAAATGCCTTACTAACCACTGCTTGGATGTTGCGCTCAAAATCTCAAAGTTGCCGGATGTACTTCAAACTCTCAGGATCGATTAATACACACACCAGGACATGCAAAAAGGTGTGCGCAAGTCGTTGGTAGGCCTAATAGGGCCGCTGTGGCAGTTGGAAGATGAGGCAGGGAATCCATCCGAAATGCCTTACTAACCACTGCTTGGATTTTGCGGTCAAAATCTCAATGTTGCCGGATGTACTTCAAACTCTCAGGATCGATTAATACACACACCAGGACATGCAAAAAGGTGTGCGCAAGTCGTTGGTAGGCCTAATAGGGCCGCTGTGGCAGTTGGAAGATGAGGCAGGGAATCCATCCGAAATGCCTTACTAACCACTGCTTGGATTTTGCGGTCAAAATCTCTATGTTGCCGGATGTACTTGAAACTCTCAGGATCGATTTATACACACACCAGGACATGCAAAAAGGTGTGCGCAAGTCGTTGGTAGGCCTAATAGGGCCGCTGTGGCAGTGGGAAGATGAGGCAGGGAATCCATCCGAAATGCCTTACTAACCACTGCTTGGATTTTGCGTTCAAAATCTCTATGTTGCCGGATGTACTTCATACTCTCAGGAACGATTAATACACGCACCAGGACATGCGAAAAGGTGTGTGCAAGTCGTTGGTAGTCCTAATAGGGCCGCTGTGGCAGTTTGAAGATGAGGCAGGGAATCCATCCGAAATGCCTTACTAACCACTGCTTGGATTTTGCGGTCAAAATCTCAATGTTGCCGGATGTACTTCAAACTCTCAGGATCGATTAATACACACACAAGGACATGCAAAAAGGTGTGCGCAGGTCGTTGGTAGGCCTAATAGGGCCGCTGTGGCAGTGGGAAGATGAGGCAGGGAATCCATCCGAAATGCCTTACTAACCACTGCTTGGATTTTGCGGTCAAAATCTCTATGTTGCCGGATGTACTTCAAACTCTCAGGAACGATTAATACACGCACCATGACATGCAAAAAGGTGTGCGCAAGTCGTTGGTAGGCCTAATAGGGCCGCTGTGGCAGTGGTGAGAATAACTCGTAAAATGATTAAATTTCACGACCCCGGGTATGTAAAATTGATTGAAATTTCTGATGTCGCGAAATGTATTCCATTGCATCAAGATCGATTAATACACGTAAGAAAACATGGAAACAGGTGTGCGCGATGCATTGGTAGGCCTAATAGGGCCGCTGTGGCAGTTGGAAGATGAGGCAGGGAATCCATCCGAAATGCCATACTAACCACTGCTTGGGTTTTGCGGTCAAAATCTCAATGTAGCCGGATGTACTTCAAACTCTCAGGATCGATTAATACACACACCATTACATGCAAAAAGGTGTGCGCAAGTCGTTGGTAGGCCTAATAGGGCCGCTGTGGCAGTTGGAAGATGAGGCAGGGAATCCATCCGAAATGCCTTCCTAACCACTGCTTGGATTTTGCGGTCACAATCTCAATGTTGCCGGATGTACTTCAAACTCTCAGGATCGATTAATACACACACCAGGACATGCAAAGAGGTGTGCGCAAGTCGTTGGTAGGCCTAATAGGGCCGCTGTGGCAGTGGGAAGATGAGGCAGGGAATCCATCCGAAATGCCTTACTAACCACTGCTTGGATTTTGCGGTCAATATCTCTATGTTGCCGGATGTACTTCAAACTCTCAGGAACGATTAATACACGCACCAGGACATGCGAAAAGGTGTGTGCAAGTCGTTGGTAGGCCTAATAGGGCCGCTGTGGCAGTTTGAAGATGAGGCAGGGAATCCATCCGAAATGCCTTACTAACCACTGCTTGGATTTTGCGGTCAAAATCTCAATGTTGCCGGATGTACTTCAAACTCTCAGGATCGATTAATACACACACCAGGATATGCAAACAGGTGTGCGCAAGTCGTTGGTAGGCCTAATAGGGCCGCTGTGGCTGTTGGAAGATGAGGCAGGGAATCCATCCGAAATGCCTAACTAACCACTGCTTGGATTTTGCGGTCAAAATCTCAATGTTGCCGGATGTACTTCAAACTCTCAGGATCGATTAATACACACACCAGAACATGCAAAAAGGTGTGCGCAAGTCGTTGGTAGGCCTAATAGGGCCGCTGTGGCAGTTGGAAGATGAGGCATGGTATCCATCCGAAATGCCTTCCTAACCACTGCTTGGATTTTGCGTTAAAAATCTCAATGTTGCCGGATGTACTTCAAACTCTCAGGATCGATTAATACACACACCAGGACATGCAAACAGGTGTGCGCGATGCATTGGTAGGCCTAATAGGGCCGCTGTGGCAGTTGGAAGATGAGGCAGGGAATCCATCCGAAATGCCTTACTAACCACTGCTTGGATTTTGCGGTCAAAATCTCAATGTTGCCGGATGTACTTCAAACTCTCAGGATCGATTAATACACACACCAGGACATGCAAAAAGGTGTGCGCAAGTCGTTGGTAGGCCTAATAGGGCCGCTGTGGCAGTTGGAAAATGAGGCAAGGAATCCATCCGAAATGCCTTACTAACCACTGCTTGGATTTTGCGGTCAAAATCTCAATGTTGCCGGATGTACTTCACACTATCAGGATCGATTAATACACACACCAGGACATGCAAAAAGGTGTGCGCAAGTCGTTGGTAGGCCTAATAGGGCCGCTGTGGCAGTTGGAAGATGAGGCAGGGAATCCATCCGAAATGCCTTACTAACCACTGCTTGGATTTTGCGGTCAAAATCTCTTGCCGGATGTACTTCAAACTCATAGGATCGATTAATACACACACCAGGACATGCAAAAAGGTGTGCGCAAGTCGTTGGTAGGCCTAATAGGGCCGCTGTGGCAGTTGGAAAATGAGGCAAGGAATCCATCCGAATTGCCTTACTCACTGCTTGGATTTTGCGCTCAAAATTCCAATGTTGCCGGATGTACTTAGAACTATCAGGATCGATTAATACACACACCAGGACATACAAACAGGTGTGCGCGATGCATTGGTAGGCGTAATAGGGCCGCTGTGGCAGTTGGAAGATGAGGCAGGGAATCCATCCGAAATGCCTTCCTAACCACTGCTTGGATTTTGCGGTCACAATCTCAATGTTGCCGGATGTACTTCAAACTCTCAGGATCGATTAATACACACACCAGGACATGCAAAAAGGTGTGCGCGATGCATTGGTAGGCCTAATAGGGCCGCTGTGGCAGTTGGAAGATGAGGCAGGGAATCCATCCGAAATGCCTTACTAACCACTGCTTGGATTTTGCGGTCAAAATCTCTTGCCGGATGTACTTCAAACTCATAGGATCGATTAATACACACACCAGGACATGCAAAAAGGTGTGCGCAAGTCGTTGGTAGGCCTAATAGGGCCGCTGTGGCAGTTTGAAGATGAGGCAGGGAATCCATCCGAAATGCCTTACTAACCACTGCTTGGATTTTGCGGTCAAAAACTCAATGTTGCCGGATGTACTTCAAACTCTCAGGATCGATTAATACACACACGAGGACATGCAAACAGGTGTGCGCGATGCATTGGTAGGCCTAATAGGGCCGCTGTGGCAGTTGGAAGATGAGGCAGGGAATCCATCCGAAATGCCTTACTAACCACTGCTTGGATTTTGCGTTCAAAATCTCAATGTTGCCGGATGTACTTCAAACTCTCAGGATCGATTAATACACACACCAGGACATGCAAACAGGTGTGCGCGATGCATTGGTAGGCCTAATAGGGCCGCTGTGGCAGTTGGAAGATGAGGCAGGAAATCCATCCGAAATGCCTTACTAACCACTGCTTGGATTTTGCGGTCAAAATCTCAATGTTGCCGGATGTACTTCAAACTCTCAGGATCGATTAATACACACACCAGGACATGCAAACAGGTGTGCGCGATGCATTGGTAGGCCTTCTAGGGCCGTTGTGACAGTTGGAAGATGAGGCAGGGAATCCATCCGAAATGCCTTACTAACCACTGCTTGGATTTTGCGGTCAAAATCTCAATGTTGCCGGATGTACTTCAAACTCTCAGGAACGATTAATAGGGACATGCAAAAAGGTGTGCGCGAGTCATTGGTAGGCCTAATAGGGCCGCTGTAGCAGTTGGAAGATGAGGCAGGAAATCCATCCGAAATGCCTTACTCACTGCTTGGATTTTGCGCTCAAAATTCCAATGTTGCCGGATGTACTTCAAACTATCAGGATCGATTAATACACACACCAGGACATGCAAAGAGGTGTGCGCAAGTCGTTGGTAGGCCTAATAGGGCCGCTGTGGCAGTTGGAAGATGAGGCAGGGAATCCATCCGAAATGCCTTCCTAACCACTGCTTGGATTTTGCGGTCACAATCTCAATGTTGCCGGATGTACTTCAAACTCTCAGGATCGATTAATACACACACCAGGACATGCAAAGAGGTGTGCGCAAGTCGTTGGTAGGCCTAATAGGGCCGCTGTGGCAGTTTGAAGATGAGGCAGGGAATCCATCCGAAATGCCTTACTAACCACTGCTTGGATTTTGCGGTCAAAATCTCAATGTTGCCAGATGTACTTCAAACTCTCAGGATTGATTAATATACACAACAGGACATGCAAAAAGGTGTGCGCAAGTCGTTGATAGGCCCAATAGGGCCGCTGTGGCAGTTGGAAGATGAGGCAGGGAATCCATCCGAAATGCCTTACTGCTTGGATTTTGCGGTCAAAATCTCAATGTTGCCGGATGTACTTCAAACTCTCAGGATCGATTAATACACACACGAGGACATGCAAACAGGTGTGCGCGATGCATTGGTAGGCCTAATAGGGCCGCTGTGGCAGTTGGAAGATGAGGCAGGGAATCCATCCGAAATGCCTTACTAACCACTGCTTGGATTTTGCGTTCAAAATCTCAATGTTGCCGGATGTACTTCAAACTATCAGGATCGATTAATACACACACCAGGACATGCAAAAAGGTGTGCGCAAGTCGTTGGTAGGCCTAATAGGGCCGCTGTGGCAGTTGGAAGATGAGGCAGGGAATCCATCCGAAATGCCTTACTAACCACTGCTTGGATTTTGCGGTCAAAATCTCAATGTTGCCGGATGTACTTCAAACTCTCAGGATCGATTAATACACACACCAGGACATGCAAAATGGTGTGCGCAAGTCGTTGGTAGGCCTAATAGGGCCACTGTGGCAGTCGGAAGATGAGGCAGGGAATCCATCCGAAATGCCTTACTAACCACTGCTTGGATTTTGCGGTCAAAATCTCAATGTTGCCGGATGTACTTCAAACTCTCAGGATCGATTAATACACAAACCAGGACATGCAAACAGGTGTGCGCGATGCATTGGTAGGCCTTCTAGGGCCGTTGTGACAGTTGGAAGATGAGGCAGGGAATCCATCCGAAATGCCTTACTAACCACTGCTTGGATTTTGCGGTCAAAATCTCAATGTTGCCGGATGTACTTCAAACTCTCAGGATCGATTAATACACACACCAGGACATGCAAACAGGTGTGCGCGATGCATTGGTAGGCCTTCTAGGGCCGTTGTGACAGTTGGAAGATGAGGCAGGGAATCCATCCGAAATGCCTTACTAACCACTGCTTGGATTTTGCGGTCAAAATCTCAATGTTGCCGGATGTACTTCAAACTCTCAGGATCGATTAATACACACACCAGGACATGCAAAAAGGTGTGCGCAAGTCGTTGGTAGGCCTAGTAGGGCCGCTGTGGCAGTGGGAAGAATAACCCGTAAAATGATTAAATTTCACGACCGGGTATGTAAAATTGATTGAAATTTCTGATGTCGCGAAATGCTTTCCATTGAATCAGGATCGATTAATACGCGTAAGAAAACATGGAAACAGGTGTGCGCGATGCATTGGCAGGCCTAATAGGGCCGTTGTGGCAGTTGGAAGATGAGGCAGGGAATCCATCCGAAATGCCTTACTAACCACTGCTTGGATTTTGCGGTCAAAATCTCAATGTTGCCGGATGTACTTCAAACTCTCAGGATCGATTAATACACACACCAGGACATGCAAACAGGTGTGCGCGATGCATTGGTAGGCCTTATAGGGCCGTTGTGGCAGTTGGAAGATGAGGCAGAGAATCATTGGTAGGCCTAATAGGGCCGCTGTGGCAGTTGGAAGATGAGGCAGGGAATCCATCCGAAATGCCTTACCAACCACTGCTTGGATTTTGCGGTCAAAATCTCAATGTTGCCGGATGTACTTCAAACTCTCAGGATCGATTAATACACACACCAGGACATGCAAAAAGGTGTGCGCGAGTCATTGGTATTCCTAATAGGGCCGCTGTGGCAGTTGGAAGATGAGGCAGGGAATCCATCCGAAATGCCTTACTAACCACTGCTTGGATTTTGCGGTCAAAATCTCAATGTTGCCGGATGTACTTCAAACTCTCAGGATCGATTAATACACACACCAGGACGTGCCAAAAGGTGTGCGCGAGTCATTGGTAGACCTAATAGGGCCGCTGTGGCAGTTTGAAGATGAGGCAGGGAATCCATCCGAAATGCCTTACTAACCACTGCTTGGATTTTGCGGTCAAAATCTCAATGTTGCCGGATGTACTTCAAACTCTCAGGATCGATTAATACACACACCAGGACATGCAAAAAGGTGTGCGCGAGTCATTGGTAGGCCTAATACGGCCGCTGTGGCAGTTGGAAGATGAGGCGGGGAATCCATCCGAAATGCCTTACTAACCACTGCTTGGATTTTGCGGTCAAAATCTTAATGTTGCCGGATGTACTTCAAACTCTCAGGATCGATTAATACACACACCAGGACATGCAAAAAGGTGTGCGCGAGTCATTGGTAGGCCTAATAGGGCCGCTGTGGCATTTTGAAGATGAGGCAGGGAATCCATCCGAAATGCCTTACTAACCACTGCTTGGATTTTGCGGTCAAAATCTCAATGTTGCCGGATGTACTTCAAACTCTCAGGATCGATTAATACACACACCAGGACATGCAAAAAGGTGTGCGCGAGTCATTGGTAGGCCTAATAGGGCCGCTGTGGCAGTTGGAAGATGAGGCAGGGAATCCATCCGAAATGCCTTACTAACCACTGCTTGGATTTTGCGGTCAAAATCTCAATGTTGCCGGATGTACTTCAAACTCTCAGGATCGATTAATACACACACCAGGACATGCAAAAAGGTGTGCGCGAGTCATTGGTAGGCCTAATACGGCCGCTGTGGCAGTTGGAAGATGAGGCAGGGAATCCATCCGAAATGCCTTACTAACCACTGCTTGGATTTTGCGGTCAAAATCTCAATGTTGCCGGATGTACTTCAAACTCTCAGGATCGATTAATACACACACCAGGACATGCAAAAAGGTGTGCGCAAGTCGTTGGTAGGCCTAATAGGGCCGCTGTGGCAGTTGGAAGATGAGGCAGGGAATCCATCCGAAATGCCTTACTAACCACTGCTTGGATTTTGCGGTCAAAATCTCAATGTTGCCGGATGTACTTCAAACTCTCAGGATCGATTAATACACACACCAGGACATGCAAAAAGGTGTGCGCGAGTCATTGGTAGGCCTAATAGGGCCGCTGTGGCAGTTGGAAGATGAGGCAGGGAATCCATCCGAAATGCCTTACTAACCACTGCTTGGATTTTGCGGTCAAAATCTCAATGTTGCCAGATGTACTTCAAACTCTCAGGATCGATTAATACACACACCAGGACATGCAAAAAGGTGTGCGCAAGTCGTTGGTAGGCCTAATAGGGCCGCTGTGGCAGTTGGAAGATGAGGCAGGGAATCCATCCAAAATGCCTTACTAACCACTGCTTGGATTTTGCGGTCAAAATCTCAATGTTGCCGGATGTACTTCAAACTCTCAGGATCGATTAATACACACACCAGGACATGCATAAAGGTGTGCGCGAGTCATTGGTAGGCCTAATAGGGCCGCTGTGGCAGTTGGAAGATGAGGCAGGGAATCCATCCGAAATGCCTTACTAACCACTGCTTGGATTTTGCGGTCAAAATCTCAATGTTGCCGGATGTACTTCAAACTCTCAGGATCGATTAATACACACACCAGGACATGCAAAAAGGTGTGCGCAAGTCGTTGGTAGGCCTAATAGGGCCGCTGTGGCAGTTGGAAGATGAGGCAGGGAATCCATCCAAAATGCCTTACTAACCACTGCTTGGATTTTGCGGTCAAAATCTCAATGTTGCCGGATGTACTTCAAACTCTCAGGATCGATTAATACACACACCAGGACATGCAAAAAGGTGTGCGCAAGTCGTTGGTAGGCCTAATAGGGCCGCTGTGGCGGTTGGAAGATGAGGCAGGGAATCCATCCGAAATGCCTTACTAACCACTGCTTGGATTTTGCGGTCAAAATCTCAATGTTGCCGGATGTACTTCAAACTCTCAGGATCGATTAATACACACACCAGGACATGCAAAAAGGTGTGCGCAAGTCGTTGGTAGGCCTAATAGGGCCGCTGTGGCAGTTGGAAGATGAGGCAGGGAATCCATCCGAAATGCCTTACTAACCACTGCTTGGATTTTGCGGTCAAAATCTCAATGTTGCCGGATGTACTTCAAACTCTCAGGATCGATTAATACACACACCAGGACATGCAAAAAGGTGTGCGCGAGTCATTGGTAGGCCTAATAGGGCCGCTGTGGCAGTTGGAAGATGAGGCAGGGAATCCATCCGAAATGCCTTACTAACCACTGCTTGGATTTTGCGGTCAAAATCTCAATGTTGCCGGATGTACTTCAAACTCTCAGGATCGATTAATACACACACCAGGACATGCAAAAAGGTGTGCGCAAGTCGTTGGTAGGCCTAATAGGGCCGCTGTGGCAGTTGGAAGATGAGGCAGGGAATCCATCCGAAATGCCTTACTAACCACTGCTTGGATTTTGCGGTCAAAATCTCAATGTTGCCGGATGTACTTCAAACTCTCAGGATCGATTAATACACACACCAGGACATGCAAAAAGGTGTGCGCAAGTCGTTGGTAGGCCTAATAGGGCCGCTGTGGCAGTTGGAAGATGAGGCAGGGAATCCATCCGAAATGCCTTACTAACCACTGCTTGGATTTTGCGGTCAAAATCTCAATGTTGCCGGATGTACTTCAAACTCTCAGGATCGATTAATACACACACCAGGACATGCAAAAAGGTGTGCGCGAGTCATTGGTAGGCCTAATAGGGCCGCTGTGGCAGTTGGAAGATGAGGCAGGGAATCCATCCGAAATGCCTTACTAACCACTGCTTGGATTTTGCGGTCAAAATCTCAATGTTGCCGGATGTACTTCAAACTCTCAAGATCGATTAATACACACACCAGGACATGCAAAAAGGTGTGCGCGAGTCATTGGTAGGCCTAATAGGGCCGCTGTGGCAGTTGGAAGATGAGGCAGGGAATCCATCCGAAATGCCTTACTAACCACTGCTTGGATTTTGCGGTCAAAATCTCAATGTTGCCGGATGTACTTCAAACTCTCAAGATCGATTAATACACACACCAGGACATGCAAAAAGGTGTGCGCGAGTCATTGGTAGGCCTAATAGGGCCGCTGTGGCAGTGGGAAGAATAACTCGTAAAATGATTAAATTTCACGACCCCGGGTATGTAAAATTGATTGAAATTTCTGATGTCGCGAAATGCTTTCCATTGCATCAGGATCGATTAATACACGTAAGAAAACATGGAAACAGGTGTGCGCGATGCATTGGTAGGCCTAATAGGGCCGCTGTGGCAGTTTGAAGATGAGGCAGGGAATCCATCCGAAATGCCTTACTAACCACTGCTTGGATTTTGCGGTCAAAATCTCAATGTTGCCGGATGTACTTCAAACTCTCAGGATCGATTAATACACACACCAGGACATGCAAAAAGGTGTGCGCGAGTCATTGGTAGGCCTAATAGGGCCGCTGTGGCAGTTGGAAGATGAGGCAGGGAATCCATCCGAAATGCCTTACTAACCACTGGTGGGATTTTGCGGTCAAAATCTCAATGTTGCCGGATGTACTTCAAACTCTCAGGATCGATTAATACACACACCAGGACATGCAAAAAGGTGTGCGCGAGTCATTGGTAGGCCTAATACGGCCGCTGTGGCAGTTGGAAGATGAGGCAGGGAATCCATCCGAAATGCCTTACTAACCACTGCTGGGATTTTGCGGTCAAAATCTCAATGTTGCCGGATGTACTTCAAACTCTCAGGATCGATTAATACACACACCAGGACATGCAAAAAGGTGTGCGCGAGTCATTGGTAGGCCTAATACGGCCGCTGTGGCAGTTGGAAGATGAGGCAGGGAATCCATCCGAAATGCCTTATTAACCACTGCTTGGATTTTGCGGTCAAAATCTCAATGTTGCCGGATGTACTTCAAACTCTCAGGATCGATTAATACACACACCAGCACATGCAAAAAGGTGTGCGCAAGTCGTTGGTAGGCCTAATAGGGGCGCTGTGGCAGTTGGAAGATGAGGCAGGGAATCCATCCGAAATGCCTTACTAACCACTGCTTGGATTTTGCGGTCAAAATCTCAATGTTGCCGGATGTACTTCAAACTCTCAGGATCGATTAATACACACACCAGGACATGCAAAAAGGTGTGCGCAAGTCGTTGGTAGGCCTAATAGGGCCGCTGTGGCAGTGGGAAGAATAACTCGTAAAATGATTAAATTTCACGACCCCGGGTATGTAAAATTGATTGAAATTTCTGATGTCGCGAAATGCTTTCCATTGCATCAGGATCGATTAATACACGTAAGAAAACATGGAAACAGGTGTGCGCGATGCATTGGTAGGCCTAATAGGGCCGCTGTGGCAGTTGGAAGATGAGGCAGGGAATCCATCCGAAATGCCTTACTAACCACTGCTGGGATTTTGCGGTCAAAATCTTAATGTTGCCGGATGTACTTCAAACTCTCAGGATCGATTAATACACACACCAGGACATGCAAAAAGGTGTGCGCGAGTCATTGGTAGGCCTAATAGGGCCGCTGTGGCAGTTGGAAGATGAGGCAGGGAATCCATCCGAAATGCCTTACTAACCACTGCTGGGATTTTGCGGTCAAAATCTCAATGTTGCCGGATGTACTTCAAACTCTCAGGATCGATTAATACACACACCAGCACATGCAAAAAGGTGTGCGCAAGTCGTTGGTAGGCCTAATAGGGGCGCTGTGGCAGTTGGAAGATGAGGCATTGAATCCATCCGAAATGCCTTACTAACCACTGCTTGGATTTTGCGGTCAAAATCTCAATGTTGCCGGATGTACTTCAAACTCTCAGGATCGATTAATACACACACCAGGACATGCAAAAAGGTGTGCGCAAGTCGTTGGTAGGCCTAATAGGGCCGCTGTGGCAGTGGGAAGAATAACTCGTAAAATGATTAAATTTCACGACCCCGGGTATGTAAAATTGATTGAAATTTCTGATGTCGCGAAATGCTTTCCATTGCATCAGGATCGATTAATACACGTAAGAAAACATGGAAACAGGTGTGCGCGATGCATTGGTAGGCCTAATAGGGCCGCTGTGGCAGTTGGAAGATGAGGCAGGGAATCCATCCGAAATGCCTTACTAACCACTGCTTGGATTTTGCGGTCAAAATCTCAATGTTGCCGGCTGTACTTCAAACTCTCAGGATCGATTAATACACACACCAGGACATGCAAAAAGGTGTGCGCGAGTCATTGGTAGGCCTAATAGGGCCGCTGTGGCAGTTGGAAGATGAGGCAGGGAATCCATCCGAAATGCCTTTCTAACCACTGCTTGGATTTTGCGGTCAAAATCTCAATGTTGCCGGATGTACTTCAAACTCTCAGGATCGATTAATACACACACCAGGACATGCAAAAAGGTGAGCGCGAGTCATTGGTAGGCCTAATAGGGCCGCTGTGGCAGTTGGAAGATGAGGCAGGGAATCCATCCGAAATGCCTTACTAACCACTGCTTGGATTTTGCGGTCAAAAGCTCAATGTTGCCGGATGTACTTCAAACTCTCAGGATCGATTAATACACACACCAGGACATGCAAAAAGGTGTGCGCGAGTCATTGGTAGGCCTAATACGGCCGCTGTGGCAGTTGGAAGATGAGGCAGGGAATCCATCCGAAATGCCTTACTAACCACTGCTTGGATTTTGCGGTCAAAATCTCAATGTTGCCGGATGTACTTCAAACTCTCAGGATCGATTAATACACACACCAGGACATGCAAAAAGGTGTGCGCAAGTCGTTGGTAGGCGTAATAGGGCCGCTGTGGCAGTTGGAAGATGAGGCAGGGAATCCATCCGAAATGCCTTACTAACCACTGCTTGGATTTTGCGGTCAAAATCTCAATGTTGCCGGATGTACTTCAAACTCTCAGGATCGATTGATACACACACCAGGACATGCAAAAAGGTGTGCGCGAGTCATTGGTAGGCCTAATAGGGCCGCTGTGGCAGTTGGAAGATGAGGCAGGGAATCCATCCGAAATGCCTTACTAACCACTGCTTGGATTTTGCGGTCAAAATCTCAATGTTGCCGGATGTACTTCAAACTCTCAGGATCGATTAATACACACACCAGGACATGCAAAAAGGTGTGCGCGAGTCATTGGTAGGCCTAATAGGGCCGCTGTGGCAGTTGGAAGATGAGGCAGGGAATCCATCCGAAATGCCTTACTAACCACTGCTTGGATTTTGCGGTCAAAATCTCAATGTTGCCGGATGTACTTCAAACTCTCAGGATCGATTAATACACACACCAGGACATGCAAAAAGGTGTGCGCAAGTCGTTGGTAGGCCTAATAGGGCCGCTGTGGCAGTTGGAAGATGAGGCAGGGAATCCATCCGAAATGCCTTACTAACCACTGCTTGGATTTTGCGGTCAAAATCTCAATGTTGCCGGATGTACTTCAAACTCTCAGGATCGATTAATACACACACCAGGACATGCAAAAAGGTGTGCGCAAGTCGTTGGTAGGCCTAATAGGGCCGCTGTGGCAGTTGGAAGATGAGGCAGGGAATCCATCCGAAATGCCTTACTAACCACTGCTTGGATTTTGCGGTCAAAATCTCAATGTTGCCGGATGTACTTCAAACTCTCAGGATCGATTAATACACACACCAGGACATGCAAAAAGGTGTGCGCAAGTCGTTGGTAGGCGTAATAGGGCCGCTGTGGCAGTTGGAAGATGAGGCAGGGAATCCATCCGAAATGCCTTACTAACCACTGCTTGGATTTTGCGGTCAAAATCTCAATGTTGCCGGATGTACTTCAAACTCTCAGGATCGATTAATACACACACCAGGACATGCAAAAAGGTGTGCGCGAGTCATTGGTAGGCCTAATAGGGCCGCTGTGGCAGTTGGAAGATGAGGCAGGGAATCCATCCGAAATGCCTTACTAACCACTGCTTGGATTTTGCGGTCAAAATCTCAATGTTGCCGGATGTACTTCAAACTCTCAGGATCGATTAATACACACACCAGGACATGCAATAAGGTGTGCGCAAGTCGTTGGTAGGCCTAATAGGGCCGCTGTGGCAGTGGGAAGAATAACTCGTGAAATTATTAAATTTCACGACCCCGGGTATGTAAAATTGATTGAAATTTCTGATGTCGCGAAATGCTTTCCATTGCATCAGGATCGATTAATACACGTAAGAAAACATGGAAACAGGTGTGCGCGATGCATTGGTAGGCCTAATAGGGCCGCTGTGGCAGTTGGAAGATGAGGCAGGGAATCCATCCGAAATGCCCTACTAACCACTGCTTGGATTTTGCGGTCAAAATCTCAATGTTGCCGGATGTACTTCAAACTCTCAGGATCGATTAATACACACACCAGGACATGCAAAAAGGTGTGCGCAAGTCGTTGGTATGCGTAATAGGGCCGCTGTGGCAGTTGGAAGATGAGGCAGGGAATCCATCCGAAATGCCTTACTAACCACTGCTTGGATTTTGCGGTCAAAATCTCAATGTTACCGGATGTACTTCAAACTCTCAGGATCGATTGATACACACACCAGGACATGCAAAAAGGTGTGCGCGAGTCATTGGTAGGCCTAATAGGGCCGCTGTGGCAGTTGGAAGATGAGGCAGGGAATCCATATTGAAATGCCTTACTAACCACTGCTTGGATTTTGCGGTCAAAATCTCAATGTTACCGGATGTACTTCAAACTCTCAGGATCGATTAATACAAACACCAGGACATGCAAAAAGGTGTGCGCAAGTCGTTGGTAGGCCTAGTAGGGCCGCTGTGGCAGTGGGAAGAATAACTCGTAAAATGATTAAATTTAAACACCCCGGGTATGTAAAATTGATTGAAATTTCTGATGTCGCGAAATGCTTTCCATTGCATCAGGATCGATTAATACACGTAAGAAAACATGGAAAAAGGCGTGCGCGAAGCATTGGTAGGCCTAATACGGCCGCTGTGGCAGTTGGAAGATGAGGCAGGGAATCCATCCGAAATGCCTTACTAACCACTGCTTGGATTTTGCGGTCAAAATCTCAATGTTGCCGGATGTACTTCAAACTCTCAGGATCGATTAATACACACACCAGGACATGCAAAAAAGTGTGTGCGAGTCATAGGTAGGCCTAATAGGGCCGCTGTGGCAGTTGGAAGATGAGGCAGGGAATCCATCCGAAATGCCTTACTAACCACTGCTTGGATTTTGCGGTCAAAATCTCAATGTTGCCGGATGTACTTCAAACTCTCAGGATCGATTAATACACACACCAGGACATGCAAAAAGGTGTGCGCGAGTCATTGGTAGGCCTAATAGGGCCGCTGTGGCAGTTGGAAGATGAGGCAGGGAATCCATCCGAAATGCCTTACTAACCACTGCTTGGATTTTGCGGTCAAAATCTCAATGTTGCCGGATGTACTTCAAACTCTCAGGATCGATTAATACACACACCAGGACATGCAAAAAGGTGTGCGCAAGTCGTTGGTAGGCCTAATAGGGCCGTTGTGGCAGTGGGAAGAATAACTCGTAAAATGATTAAATTTCACGACCCCGGGTATGTAAAATTGATTGAAATTTCTGATGTCGCGAAATGCTTTCCATCGCATCAGGATCGATTAATACACGTAAGAAAACATGGAAACAGGTGTGCGCGATGCATTGGTAGGCCTAATAGGGCCGCTGTGGCAGTTGGAAGATGAGGCAGGGAATCCATCCGAAATGCCACTGCTTGGATTTTGCGGTCAAAATGTCAATGTTGCCGGATGTACTTCAAACTCTCAGGATCGATTAATACACACACCAGGACATGCAAAAAGGTGTGCGCGAGTCATTGGTAGGCCTAATAGGGCCGCTGTGGCAGTTGGAAGATGAGGCAGGGAATCCATCCGAAATGCCTTACTAACCACTGCTTGGATTTTGCGGTCAATATCTCAATGTTGCCGGATGTACTTCAAACTCTCAGGATCGATTAATACAAACACCAGGACATGCAAAAAGGTGTGCGCAAGTCGTTGGTAGGCCTAATAGGGCCGCTGTGGCAGTGGGAAGAATAACTCGTAAAATGATTAAATTTCACGACCCCGGGTATGTAAAATTGATTGAAATTTCTGATGTCGCGAAATGCTTTCCATCGCATCAGGATCGATTAATACACGTAAGAAAACATGGAAACAGGTGTGCGCGATGCATTGGTATACCTAATAGGGCCGCTGTGGCAGTTGGAAGATGAGGCAGGGAATCCATCCGAAATGCCTTACTAACCACTGCTTGGATTTTGCGGTCAAAATCTCAGTGTTGCCGGATCTACCTCAAACTCTCAGGATCGATTAATACACACACCAGGACATGCAAAAAGGTGTGCGCAAGTCGTTGGTAGGCCTAATAGGGCCGCTGTGGCAGTGGGAAGAATAACTCGTAAAATGATTAAATTTCACGACCCCGGGTATGTAAAATTGATTGAAATTTCTGATGTCGCGAAATGCTTTCCATCGCATCAGGATCGATTAATACACGTAAGAAAACATGGAAACAGGTGTGCGCGATGCATTGGTAGGCCTAATAGGGCCGCTGTGGCAGTTGGAAGATGAGGCAGGGAATCCATCCGAAATGCCTTACTAACCACTGCTTGGATTTTGCGGTCAAAATCTCAATGTTGCCGGATGTACTTCAAACTCTCAGGATCGATTAATACACACACCAGGACATGCAAAAAGGTGTGCGCAAGTCGTTGGTAGGCCTAATAGGGCCGCTGTGGCAGTCGGAAGATGAGGCAGGGAATCCATGCGAAATGCCTTACTAACCACTGCTTGAATTTTGCGGTCAAGATCTCAATGTTGCCGGATGTACTTCAAACTCTCAGGATCGATTAATACACACACCAGGACATGCAAAAAGGTGTGCGCAAGTCGTTGGTAGGCCTAATAGGGCCGCTGTGGCAGTTGGAAGATGAGGCAGGGAATCCATCCGAAATGCCTTACCAACCACTGCTTGTGTTTTGCGGTCAAAATCTCAATGTTGCCGTATGTACTTCAAACTCTCAGGATCGATTAATACACACACCAGGACATGCAAAAAGGTGTGCGCAAGTCGTTGGTAGGCCTAATAGGGCCGCTGTGGCAGTGGGAAGAATAACTCGTAAAATGATTATATTTCACGACCCCGGGTATGTAAAATTGATTGAAATTTCTGATGTCGCGAAATGCTTTCCATTGCATCAGGATCCATTAATACACACACCAGAACATGCAAAAAGGTGTGCGCTGGTCGTTGGTAGGCCTAATAGGGCCGCTGTGGCAGTGGGAAGAATAACTCGTAAGATGATTAAATTTCACGACCCTGGGTATGTAAAATTGATTGAAATTTCTGATGTCGCGAAATGCTTTCCAATTCATCAGGATCGATTAATACACATAAGAAAACATGCAAAAAGGTGTGCGCGAGTCATTGGTAGGCCTAATAGGGCCGCTGTGGCAGTTGGAAGATGAGGCAGGGAATCCATCCGAAATGCCTTACTAACCACTGCTTGGATTTTGCGGTCAAAATCTCAATGTTGCCGGATGTACTTCAAACTCTCAGGATCGATTAATACGCACACCAGGACATGCAAAAAGGTGTGCGCAAGTCGTTGCTAGCCCTAATAGAGCCGCTGTGGCAGTTGGAAGATGAGGCAGGGAATCCATCCGAAATGCCTTACTAACCACTGCTTGGATTTTGCGGTCAAAATCTCAATGTTGCCGGATGTACTTCAAACTCTCAGGATCGATTAATACACACACCAGGGCATGCAAAAAGGTGTGCGCAAGTCGTTGGTGGGCCTATTAGAGCCGCTGTGGCAGTTGGAAGATGAGGCAGGGAATCCATCCGAAATGCCTTACTAACCACTGCTTGGATTTTGCCACTGCTTGGATTTTGCGGTCAAAATCTCAATGTTGCCGGATGTACTTCGAACTCTCAGGATCGATTAATACACACACCAGGATGCAAAAAGGTGTGCGCAAGTCGTTGGTAGGCCTAATAGGGCCGCTGTGGCAGTTGGAAAATGAGGCAGGGAATCCATCCGAAATGCCTTACTAACCACTGCTTGGATTTTGCCACTGCTTGGATTTTTCGGTCAAAATCTCAATGTTGCCGGATGTACTTCGAACTCTCAGGATCGATTAATACACACACCAGGACATGCAAAAAGGTGTGCGCAAGTCGTTGGCAGGCCTAATAGGGCCGCTGTGGCAGTTGGAAGATGAGGCAGGGAATCCATCCGAAATGCCTTACTAACCACTGCTTGGATTTTGCCACTGCTTGGATTTTGCGGTCAAAATCTCAATGTTGCCGGATGTACTTCAAACTCTCAGGATCGATTAATACACACACCAGGGCATGCAAAAAGGTGTGCGCAAGTCGTTGGTGGGCCTATTAGAGCCGCTGTGGCAGTTGGAAGATGAGGCAGGGAATCCATCCGAAATGCCTTACTAACCACTGCTTGGATTTTGCCACTGCTTGGATTTTGCGGTCAAAATCTCAATGTTGCCGGATGTACTTCGAACTCTCAGGATCGATTAATACACACACCAGGATGCAAAAAGGTGTGCGCAAGTCGTTGGTAGGCCTAATACGGCCGCTGTGGCAGTGGGGAGATGAGGCAGGGAATCCATCCGAAATGCCTTACTAACCACTGCTTGGATTTTGCGGTCAAAATCTCAATGTTGCCGGATGTACTTCAAACTCTCAGGATCGATTAATACACACACCAGGACATGCAAAAAGGTGTGCGCAAGTCGTTGGTAGGCCTAATAGGGCCGCTGTGGCAGTTGGAAGATGAGGCAGGGAATCCATCCGAAATGCCTTACTAACCACTGCTTGGATTTTGGGGTCAAAATCTCAATGTTGCCGGATGTACTTCAAACTCTCAGGATCAATTAATACACACACCAGGACATGCAAAAAGGTGTGCGCAAGTCGTTGGTAGGCCTAGTAGGGCCGCTGTGGCAGTTGGAAGATGAGGCAGGGTATCCATACGAAATGCCTTACTAACCACTGCTTGGATTTTGCGGTCAAAAGCTCAATGTTGCCGGATGTACTTCAAACTCTCAGGATCGATTAATTCACACACCAGGACATGCAAAAAGGTGTGCGCAAGTCGTTGGTAGGCCTAATACGGCCGCTGTGGCAGTTGGAAGATGAGGCAGGGAATCCATCCGAAATGCCTTACTAACCACTGCTTGGATTTTGCGGTCAAAATCTCAATATTGCCGGATGTACTTCAAACTCTCAGGATCGATTAATACACACACCAGGACATGCGAAAAGGTGTGCGCAAGTCGTTGGTAGGCCTAATAGGGCCGCTGTGGCAGTTGGAAGATGAGTCAGGGAATCCATCCGAAATGCCTTACTAACCACTGCTTGGATTTTGCGGTCAAAATCTCAATGTTGCCGGATGTACTTCAAACTCTCAGGATCGATTAATACGCACACCAGGACATGCAAAAATGTGTGCGCAAGTCGTTGGTAGGCCTAATAGGGCCGCTGTGGCAGTTGGAATATGAGGCAGGGAATCCATCCGAAGTGCCTTACTAACCACTGCTTGGATTTTGGGGTCAAAATCTCAATGTTGCCGGATGTACTTCAAACTCTCAGGATCAATTAATACACACACCAGGACATGCAAAAAGGTGTGCGCAAGTCGTTGGTAGGCCTAGTAGGGCCGCTGTGGCAGTTGGAAGATGAGGCAGGGAATCCATACGAAATGCCTTACTAACCACTGCTTGGATTTTGCGGTCAAAATCTCAATGTTGCCGGATGTACTTCAAACTCTCAGGATCGATTAATACACACACCAGGACATTCAAAAAGGTGTGCGCAAGTCGTTGGTAGGCCTAATAGGGCCGCTGTGGCAGTTGGAAGATGAGGCAGGGAATCCATCCGAAATGCCTTACTAACCACTGCTTGGATTTTGCGGTCAAATCTCAATGTTGCCGGATGTACTTCAAACTCTCAGGATCGACTAATACACACACCAGGACATGCAAAACGGTGTGCGCAAGTCGTTGGTAGGCCTAATAGAGCCGCTGTGGCAGTTGGAAGATGAGGCAGGGAATCCATCCGAAATGCCTTACTAACCACTGCTTGGATTTTGCGGTCAAAATGTCAAAATCTCAATGTTGCCGGATGTACTTCAAACTCTCAGGATCGATTAATACACACACCAGGATGCAAAAAGGTGTGCGCAAGTCGTTGGTAGGCCTAATACGGCCGCTGTGGCAGTGGGGAGATGAGGCAGGGAATCCATCCGAAATGCCTTACTAACCACTGCTTGGATTTCGCGGTCAAAATCTCAATGTTGCCGGATGTACTTCAAACTCTCAGGATCGATTAATACACACACCAGGACATGCAAAAAGGTGTGCGCAAGTCGTTGGTAGGCCTAATAGGGCCGCTGTGGCAGTTGGAAGATGAGGCAGGGAATCCATCCGAAATGCCTTACTTACCACTGCTTGGATTTTGCGGTCAAAATCTCAATGTTGCCGGATGTACTTCAAACTCTCAGGATCGATTAATACACACACCAGGACATGCAAAAAGGTGTGCGCAAGTCGTTGGTAGGCCTAATAGGGCCGCTGTGGCAGTTGGAAGATGAGGCAGGGAATCCATCCGAAATGCCTTACTAACCACTGCTTGGATTTTGCGGTCAAAATCTCAATATTGCCGGATGTACTTCAAACTCTCAGGATCGATTAATACACACACCAGAACATGCAAAAAGGTGTGCGCAAGTCGTTGGTAGGCCTAATAGGGCCGCTGTGGCAGTTGGAAGATGAGGCAGGGAATCCATCCGAAATGCCTTACTAACCACTGCTTGGATTTTGGGGTCAAAATCTCAATGTTGCCGGATGTACTTCAAACTCTCAGGATCAATTAATACACACACCAGGACATGCAAAAAGGTGTGCGCAAGCCGTTGGTAGGCCAAATAGGGCCGCTGTGGCAGTTGGAAGATGAGGCAGGGAATCCATACGAAATGCCTTACTAACCACTGCTTGGATTTTGCGGTCAAAATCTCAATGTTGCCGGATGTACTTCAAACTCTCAGGATCGATTAATACACACACCAGGACATTCAAAAAGGTGTGCGCAAGTCGTTGGTAGGCCTAATAGGGCCGCTGTGGCAGTTGGAAGATGAGGCAGGGAATCCATCCGAAATGCCTTACTAACCACTGCTTGGATTTTGCGGTCAAATCTCAATGTTGCCGGATGTACTTCAAACTCTCAGGATCGACTAATACACACACCAGGACATGCAAAAAGGTGCGCGCAAGTCGTTGGTAGGCCTAATAGGGCCGCTGTGGCAGTTGGAAGATGAGGCAGGGAATCCATCCGAAATGCCTTACTAACCACTGCTTGGATTTTGCGGTCAAAATCTCATTGTTGCCGGATGTACTTCAAACTCTCAGGATCGATTAATACACACACCAGGACATGCAAAAAGGTGCGCGCAAGTCGTTGGTAGGCCTAATAGGGCCGCTGTGGCAGTTGGAAGATGAGGCAGGGAATCCATCCGAAATGCCTTACTAACCACTGCTTGGATTTTGCGGTCAAAATCTCAATGTTGCCGGATGTACTTCAAACTCTCAGGATCGATTAATACACACACCAGGACATGCAAAAAGGTGCGCGCAAGTCGTTGGTAGGCCTAATAGGGCCGCTGTGGCAGTTGGAAGATGAGGCAGGGAATCCATCCGAAATGCCTTACTAACCACTGCTTGGATTTTGCGGTCAAAATCTCATTGTTGCCGGATGTACTTCAAACTCTCAGGATCGATTAATACACACACCAGGACATGCAAAAAGGTGTGCGCAAGTCGTTGGTAGGCCAAATAGGGCCGCTGTGGCAGTTGGAAGATGAGGCAGGGAATCCTTCCGAAATGCCTTACTAACCACTGCTTGGATTTTGCGGTCAAAATCTCAATGTTGCCGGATGTACTTCAAACTCTCAGGATCGATTAATACACACACCAGGACATGCAAAAAGGTGTGCGCAAGTCGTTGGTAGGCCTATTAGTGCCGCTGTGGCAGTTGGAAGATGAGGCAGGGAATCCATCCGAAATGCCTTACTAACCACTGCTTGGATCTTGCGGTCAAAATCTCAATGGTGCCGGATGTACTTCAAACTCTCAGGATCAATTAATACACACACCAGGACATGCAAAAAGGTGTGCGCAAGTCGTTGGTAGGCCTAATAGGGCCGCTGTGGCAGTTGGAAGATGAGGCAGGGAATCCATCCGAAATGCCTTACAAACCACTGCTTGGATTTTGCGGTCAAAATCTCAATGTTGCCGGATGTACTTCAAACTC